>CAVLJG010000005.1:20938059-21279531 GCA_963669975.1 Acanthoscelides obtectus
ATTTTCTAGCGACCTTCATCAGTCAGTTGATGACAGACAACCCTGATGAATCTTTAGAAACAGTTGTATCAAGAACGGAGAATATCCTTTGAACGTATCTTGTGGATTCTTAGTTTCTAACAACGGATTTATGTAGTTTATTGCATCCATCTACGTGTACTTCGTAGATTTTCTACACAACTGAAAGTCAGTGAAACTTTCCACGAATCGTGTCGGGTCACAGTCAAACTACTAGAATTACTTCCACACATTCATCTCCCTCACACATGCACAACATACTATCGGCCTTTATCGGCGGACGTTTGTTTGTGGGCACTCAAAGACATATGCTTTTTAGCTTATGTATCACTATCAGTATGAAAACTTGCTTGTCATGGGCGTGTGATCTGTGTTTACCCATGTTGATTTTCTATATAAAACTTAGTATCTGAAAATACAACTACATTGTCGACAGGAGTATTTTCAGAAATCTCCCTCACCCAATTCGAGTGTGTGTGTAAGAGCGAGTAGCAGCCGCATGAATAATCGACAGTGTGCAACTTACGGAAGATAAGCTACGCTCACGGTATGATTAGTAAATCTGTTTACTTTTTCCGTATGTCATTGTGACGTAACCTTCAAAAATCGTGAAGAACTATACGTGAAAACAATTTTTTATCGGTGTTTGGTATAAATAGTTTTGAATACAGTCGTGAGTTTTATCAAATTCATCATTACCAGCTATACAGACCTAACAAAGAGGTCACATACTGATCAGCTGTTAATCACAACAGATGAGGTGTCGTGAAAAAAATGATTATGACCTGAAGTTTGATGCATCATTATAGTTAAAGCAACTCACTAATTTTTAAGTAAAACATGGCTACTGTTAGTGTAGAATCACCATAAGTAAAAACTGTTGGAAGGCTGGTTGTCTAATATTATTATTCGTATTACCCGCAATATTAATTTCGCTTCATATAGTTCGTGATGCTGTTATTAAACTTTGATATAAAACAGCTTGGGACTTATTTAAGAAATAATCCTCCAAGTAGCGAACATGCAGTGATACTTTTACTATCACAGACTATTTAGCATAATATAGCTGTTTTATTAGCTATAAAAATTCTAGTACTCACCGGATTTATCTGCTGAATATTGTCTCCACCAATGAACATCCTGAAGAAATTGCAAATGAAGAGTTGGAATGTATACTGTGTGCAGAATTTTTGTACCATGTCGTAACTTACTTTAACCTCCCCATGAAACGTCTCCTTCCAGAGGGACTATAAAAAAACATCAATTCTTTGAGACACCTCGTTGAATAATTTTTGGACATTAATATAAAAATAAAAAATGTTAACTTTCTTAATGTATAAAAGATCTACCAAAATATTCATTTGTGTCTTCAATGTCCAAAAATGACCAATCAGGATATTAACAGGGACTAGACCAAATTATAATCAGGTTTTGAAGCCTTGATCCTTCTTTATCCTTTCCTCCTACGGTTAGGCTACGGAATAATAAGAAGAAAAAATTTTATCCTTTTTTTTCATGCTCGTAAGAGTGTGATTCCCTAAGTGAGTCGTCGCCAGCCTTTTCAGTGTGTGTGAGCTACTTTGATAATTTTGGAGTAAAGTGAGCTACCCAGCAAGCCAACTTAAATGAAATTATACACAGTCTTTTACTAATACATACTAATAAACTTGTAAAACTAATAACTAATGCATACTACTCGTACATAACTACATCCATACGAATCGTAAGTGTTTGAAAAATAAACAAAAATTTTTTTCAGCTACAATGGCTTGTCACATACGATTTAATAAATGTAACTAAAAATAAAAAAGGCAACGCATTATTTTAAACAAAAGCATGTCCAGATAAAAAATGCGTACTCAATGAGTAGCCTGACACTCAGACTCACTGACAATTTTTTTACAATTATCCAAATGTTCATCTGTAAGTCGATTACGGTATTTATTTTTAATAAACTTTACATCTGAAAAAGGAGATTCACACAAATAGGTTGAACTAAATAACGCTTTCACTTTCAAGGCAACCCGACATAAAACTGACTATTTATCTTTACTTCCATTTCTGTCGCAGCGATGTCTTCGCTAAAATTCTGCGCAACAGAAGTTGCAAATTGTTGGATAACAATTTCCATGAAGGGTGAAACAACAAATTGCTCCACTATAGCAGTTTCGTTGAAACCCTTGAAACAATTTTTGAAGTTATCCTTTAATTAGAGATTATTTCTACATTATATTCACTGTCATATGGTTTTAATGAACTTTGAGATATCTTTTCTGAAAGAACAGAAAAATGCCTGGTATCGTCATCGATTAAGTTTTGTTCCCAAAGCTCAAGCATTTCGATAAACGCTTTTATATCAGAAATCATTTCTGCTAGTTTTTCTCCGTAAAATCACTAAAAACCATCCTGGCGAACACGGCCATTAAGCACATTTATCGAAGTCATTTCTTAACTGTAAAACTATATCATTGCTCATTACTACTACTCGTCTCACCACTGTATTAGCAGAAAGTTGCACAGATTTTACAGCAGACACTATCTCGTCTTTATTTCTAAAGTTGCCTAATAATGAATCTGCAGCTTCCAAAAATGCCTGTTTTATCATTGCCCCATCTTCTTTTGTGTAATTATCTGGGACACTCGATTTGATGCTTCAGATGCAGCCTTACATTTGTCGATTGTTTCTAAACATTGTCCAATTAGCTGATTTTTTAATTGTCTCATTCTTTGCGCTCTGATTGCAGAACGCAGTGGGAATGATTTTTCAAAATTACAGCTTTACAGTGCCTTGTGCCTCTCGGTATTCTCTGTTTTAGCAGCGGAAACAGATGTATTACATAACAAACATTCATCTTTACCTTTCACTTCTGTAAAAAAATAATGTTTTTCCCATTCCGAATGAAAATGGTATGTCTTCATTTTCTTACTACTGCTCATAATGTTTTTAATTGCAGGCCAACTCTAACCAAACCGCCGGACTTTGTGCCGTTCAGTTTTAAACTGAGCTCACTGTCGCCGCGCCATGCATATTTATTATGTTCAAAGTAATCGAGATCGTTCTCGAACAGATCGCTCACCGCAGTGTTGCCGCTGCTTGTGTTTATTATGAGAATTTACAAAATTTACGGAGCTACCGGTTGGCGACTAGTCCCCTAAGAGCTAACGCATACCGAGGGACGGTATGGACGAGCATCGAGAAGAATTTCCCTGTCCGTACTGCAAGCTGAAGAGAAAAATTCCCTGCAACACCTCGATCATTCTTCGACATCCCATCCTATCTAGATACCGACGCCCACCGGTATGCTCATGATACCGGTCCCTCTCGCCAAGGCATCCCAGAGCATGCCATTCAATATAATCAGGAACCTTTTGTTTGTACAGAAGCAGCTATGCAGGCAGAAGCCTAAATACCAGGGCACCGGAGCTACCATGACGTGCTTAAAGAAGCTTTGCTTATCCGATGTTTAAACTGTTTAAGGTTAGAAGAACCGGGAAAAGCCCCCTTAGGTACGTTGTTCCACAATCTCGATACCGCAGCGACAAAGGAGGGGTCGTATCGGCCGGTTCTGGGATGTACGAATTTTGACATGGTTAGGATTGTAAGCCGAAGTCAGGCAGGTCTGTCTGGCAGGCATATCGCGCAGCCGCATCAGAGGAGAGAGCTCTGAGGAGCAAAGACCGTTGGTGTAGCAGTATAAAAGTGTAAGTATTTCTGAAGGCAATAAGATCATCATGACGATCATCGTTGACCATTTTCTCTATAACTAAAGCGCATTGAACAAAATGTTTTTAATGTATGTTGTGGGAAGAGGAGCATTTTTTGTCGCGGGATATCACTGCGGTATCAAAGAGAGAGACCTACCTCAAAATAAGGAACAAATTGCAACGCAAACCAAACCAGTGACTTCATATTGCTGACGTAAATCAAGGGTGCCCACGCTACGATACCCTTAAGGTACTTTTGAGCTTCTTGTGGTTTTGTTATGGCATATATGAAAGCAGCCGCGTTGGACATACCATAACCAAGAAATACAGGTGTGCCGCTGGTTTTTGTGAGCCGTTTGACTGTTTTGAGAACGGCTGGCATGTCGTACATACCCATTTCATCGAATCTGAAAAAATTAACAAAAATCACATTAAGTAGATTGATCCTTTATTTTCCATACTTATTGAAATTATTCATATACCTAAGTAAATATGGACGAGAATAACTATATCACAAGGTTCAGTTCTAGGGCCCCTCTTGTTCTCAATATATACATTTGATTTGGTCTTCAAAACTTGAGTGTAACTTGTTATGCCGATGATACCTAAAGCTTTCATTCTGACGATTTTAAAATGGCATGAGACTGAAATTAATGTTGATCACGGAAGTATTAATAACTGTTCTGATATTAATAACATAAAACTCAATCTTCAAAAATCAAAAGCAACCCTGAACTTCAAAAGTCACTATCAAAACAAAGTGTTTTAAACACATAGTAACACAAATTTTGATAGTACTTAATCTTATTGAATATATCTTATACAGTGACACAACCATTTTAGAAGCATTTAATACCTTATCAAGTATTCAGTAACATACATTATTATAGTCCGTACTAATGGGTGATTCATTTATAAGTACTTTTTTCAGCAACAAAATAAAATAACAAATTTTTTCTTGTCAAATCTTTTTTATTAAAGAAAAGAACTATTTTTGACATTTATTTTTTAAATGTTATTTCTTTCAAATGTTGGCCCTGACTGCGGTTGAGAAGGTCCATTCTAAAGTTCCAAGTTTCGATGACACGTTGGAGCATTTCGACTGGAATTTGGCGAATGACCTGCGTAATGTTGGCTTCTAATTCCTCAATCGTATTGGGCTTATCAATGAAGACTTTCGACTTAACGTAGCCCCAAAGGAAAACGTCTAGGGGTGTGATATCACGTGATCTAGGTGGCCAATTCACTGGTCCAAATCGTAAAATCAAGTGTTCATCGAAATGTTCTCGCAATAAAGCCATGGTTGCACGGGCTGTGTGGCAAGTGGCGCCGTCTTGTTGGAACCAAATGTCATCGAGATTACGGGCATCAATTTCAGGCAGCAAATAATCCGTTATCATGGCGCGGTAACGAGCACCATTCACAGTTACGTTCTGACCGGCCTCATTTTTAAAAAAATAGGGACCGATGATTCCACCGACCCATAAATCACACCAACCCGTTGTTTTCGCTGGATGTAATGGCAGCTCTTGAACCACTTCGGCTTTTTCTTCATCCCAAATATGACAGTTTTGTTTATTAACGTAGCCGTTAAGCCAAAAATGGGCCTCATCGCTAAACAAAATTTTGCTCGAAAAGATCGGATCTTCTTCAAGCCGTGCAAGAGCCCAAAGACTGAAACGATGACGCTTTGGAAGTCAGTTTCAATTCTTGAACGAGTTGAATTTTGTATGGTTTCAAATTAAGATTGTTACGTAAAATATGCCAAGTTGTTGGATACGACAAGCCAAGCTGTTGAGAACGACGCCGAATCGATTCTTCACGGTCCTCACGTATACTCTCAGGTACCGCAGGTATATTTTCTTCACTGCGTGCTGGATGTGGTCTATTTGGTCGGGTATTATTCAATAATGAAAATAGGGTTTCAAATTTTTCGACCGTACGGCGAACAGTGCGTTCGGTGGGTCGATTATGTACACCATAAGTTGCTCTAAGTGCACGAAACACACTTCTCGCAGAACGTTGATTTTCGTAGTACAGCTGAATTATTTGTAGACGCTGTGCTGGACTTAGGCCCGTATCGTCAGTCGCCCCTACAATTGTAGGGCGCGTTTATGGCCTCCTTGATTGTCATAGTTTTCTACTTCTCCATGTCAGAGCTCTATTTTGAGGTTATGTCACAAACATCTATTTGCATCAAATTGTGCTTGCTTTTGAGTTATATCATGTTTTATCAGCCTGAAATTTCCTACAATTTAAAAGGAAAACATATTTTAACAATAGGAGAGCGCTGGCGCTGACACGGGACGAGTGTAATCTAGAAATTTTTGAAGGAGAGAAAAGAGTATGACAGTCAAGGAGGCTATAAACGCACCCTACAATTGTAGGGACGACTGACGATACGGGCCTAAGTCTTTCCATGATGAAATGTCGAACAATACTGAAACAGGAAATATAAAAAAAGTATCTCTAAATGACGCACCCGATATATAGCATATACTTAATTTAGAATTTTCTTTATTTCCAAATATTGGTTTGTAGATTGACCAATGGCTAGACTCCGCTATTTGCATCACACTTTTTAATGTTTTCTTGATGTTAATGATGCAATAAAGACATATATTATTATTATTACTAATGTTAAAAATGGACTAAGTAACACTCGGAGGTACTTACGAGAAGTCATAGAACTTGGTTTTGTCTCTGATTGTCATGTGCGCAGCGCTATACGAGTTTCCTCGGAAATTCACTAGCCATACATAGTACCCCTGCTTAATTAGTTGTTGGACTGGAAGTATAAGAGATCATAAGAAGATAACCATCGCTAAGTTGCAAATATATTATACTAGGCTCGTATCCTGTCTGATTCAACCAAAATCACACTTTTTGCATGTACATGTTAAGACAATACCCATGACCATAATAGTCTGCGAGCTCATACACCTTCTGAGTAACGCATGTGTTTAGAAGCTAGTTATTTTTACAAAGATTTTTACATTACATGTTGAGCACGGTAACAACAACCTAGTACTTAATATATTTTTTGTAAGGAAGTTTATAAATTGAAGGACCTTGAACAGAATCTATGGAAAATGGATTCTAGTTCGATTAATATAAAGGTTCAGTAAATATAAATATAGATATAGTATATAATGAATAAGGTCTCATAGAACCGAAGCAATTCTATGATTAGTTTCTGAGAGATTTGGAGAGGAAGTTTTCCGGGTTTAAAAAATGGTGAACGCACCGATTGCAGGACCCAGATCAAATACTCGGAAGGAAGTATTTCATTTAAAAAACCTTTTAGAAAGGTGTGTTGGTAGATGTCATGTTGACAATGATCATGATCATTACAAGGACAATTTAAGGGCAAGCTTATTTTTATTTGTTGACTCTGAAATGCATCTGTCAAGAATTCATAAGCATTCACTCAAGAGAACAGCTGTTGTTTTCGATTTTGATATATACAAGGTCAATTCGGGGTCATGTTGATTTTTATAGCATACTGTTGTGCACATAGCTTTGGGGTATTGTAATTTACTGGCTATTAATTGAGTACTTTGTTTTGGTCTGCTATCGGCATATCGAACTTTGTCAAAGGATCATAAACACTAAGAAAGTGTTAAAAAAAACTGAAAAATTCTTTGTGTGGATACCTTCTACTGCATCTAACGTTAGCCCACCGTTGCTAACAGCTGAAGAACTAATCCAGCATTAGCACCCCCATAAATAATTATCGGAATATATCAAACATTGTTCACAAATAGATTCATATAAGAGCTCCTAAGAAATGAGGCTACCGTGTACGACCACGCTCTTTGCCACAAGCTGAGGAAGCTTTTCTCATAAAAAGCCCAAATACAGCACTAATGCTTCTGACAAAACCTACGTTTTTTTATTACAGGGAATTGCACTAGAAGCTGTTTAGGCATGGGAAGTATAGATTCAATTTGCTTTACGCCTGTTTTTTAGGAGCCAGTTCATTTCATCACTCTCGGACATGAATACGCTTTTCCAGATGAAAAATAAGGCATTCTGAAAATATTACTTCGCCTCCATTATTATACAGTTTATAAAGAATTAAAACTATTGTACGCGGCAACTAAATGAGATAATCTTATTTTTTCTTATGGACACCATCCATAGAAGCTGAACCAGTTACTGGATTGTCAAAATGTCACTTGTTTACCCGATGTCGTTCAAGACTTGCTTCAGAAAATCTCATTTCCAGTGATGTCCTTTAGAGGCCTGTATCTCGGAAATAAGGCGGTATATCGAAAGTCGTAAGGATAAATTGGTTTTGGAAAGATTCAAAGGGTCTTCTTTAAATATTGCTTTATCACATGCGAGGTCCAGATTTTACATAGGCTCCTGAGAAATAAAAGGTGGTGTGTGCTACATATGTTATATATGGGTCGACGAACAATGAAAGAAATATCGATATGTTTTACAGTTATGGTGAATGGGCATTGTCAAATAGATGCATCTTTGTACATTCACCAGAATTTTAAAATAGGTAATTTTGGCGTCCAAGTTACTTTCATATTTGTCTATCAACTCTCAATTCCGATTCGTGTTCATGCAGAAAAAACACGTGGAAAATACAGTCGGATTCCCAGCAAATACCTTTTTACTTTTGTGGATGTGTATTAAAGAAAGTGTCTAGCTTTCAAGCCCGACCGCTAGTTGGAGGGTGTATGAGGTTACAGTCTGTAATGTAGAATAGTTAAATTGGAGTAATGATAGAGCTGGAGCATTTATCCTCATTTAGATAAACGCGTCTGATCGAACATCATTTTGCTTCCATAAAAATCTGTCTACAGATTACGAGAAATTGGAGCGTCCAGGAACTAGTTTTTTTTAGAGGATAGAATTTGCTACAAAAAAGATCTTTTACTTTTTCCCGACACCTTGACAGTTCTTGAAGTATAAGGAGAGAAAGTTGGAAATTCATATCATAATGAGGAATTTAATTCAAATTATTACCATAAACTATATTACATAGGATCCATGGTTATACAGATTCTCGATTAAACGATTTTGTAAATGGTGGTAAATGCTCCAGCCCTATCATGACACCAGTGTGAACTTGTCGTTAGGGAGTAATATTCTAACGATACCACCAAGAACATTTAAATGGATAGTATACGGCATAGTGGGCAAATATGTCCGTTACATCTTACTCTTGCGAATACGGTTTACTTACTCACTAAACAAATTCAAAACAAAGATTTTGTTTCATCTATTCTAAATCTATTTTACAGTCAGCAATGGTCACACGTGACATACCGTATCGTAATCAAATTTAAGTGTGCCTACATTAGGTGCAATTCCTAAATAATATACACACTAATAATGTTTATGTGTCCAATATTTTATCTCCTAGCCTTGTAGGATTTAGGACCTCTCTTGTATTTTCATAACTTCGCTTCAAGTGCGACCATATCTAGAGGGTGATTGCGACTTATGTTGCAGTTTGTCCCTTTTTAAAATTGTTTATTTATTTCTTTGCAGTTTCTCTGATAATGGTAATGATGAAGATATGTAGCTGAGTTTTTACATTATTATGGTAATTTGAGTTTCTTAATCTTAGAGTTAGGTTTATGATTGCTTTACCAGTACCACTAGACAATGATATACAGGGTGACGGGAAAATAGATGCGGTGCCGATCAGAGCAGATAGTACAAGCCAATCTGAGTCAATTTTCGTTCATCTCAAAAACTCAATTTACTAGAAACAATCACCTACAAATTTTCCGTGCAAAAGAATTTTAAAATATCTACGTTTCATTACCTTTCAAGTGAGGTATCAAAGTCCTAAACCGGTTTAGGAATGACAAGGATATGAGTGAAAGAAGCAGGTAGAGCCGCGAACATCGGACTTTGCCACTTTGTCACCTAAAGTGTGATAAGTAAGACTAGTAACGGGGGGTTCAATCTGCTCTTGCGATTTGTTACGTTCGGATGTGTTTGTTTGTTCATTGTTTTGATATTTCTAACGACTTGGCTCTTGTTGGACTTCCGTGTGTTATTCTTTTCTTGACGCATGCAATTTCCTCGTTTTATTTTAAACGCTGATGTTGAAGATAGCAATTATTTAAGAAAATTCTATGGACCGACGAATCAAAATTTGATAAAGATGGCATAACAAACTACCATAACGTTCACTATTGGCGTGAACGTGCAGTGGGAAATCCTCATATGAAGAGACCAAAAGGATCTCAAAAGCGATTGTCTGAATGTCTGGATGGGTATTATAAATAACTGTTTGGTAGGACCACATTTCCTACCCGACAACTTAAATGGAGAAGCCGACGAACATTTCTTCAGAAATGTTCTATTTGAATTACTTGAAGACGTGCCCAGCACGTTTCAGACTAAGTGTTTGAAATTGGTTAAATGAGCAGTTTCCGAATCGATGGATCGGTAGAGGCGGACCAATCCCATGGCCAGCACGCAGTCCCAATCTCACACCTATGGACTTTTTTGTGTGGGGTCGCATGAAAACTTTAGTATACTCTGATCAAAATCCTGTACCCATAATAGAAGACCTCAGAAACAGGATAATACATTCAGCACAAGAAATTCAAGCCTCACTTAGGAATTCGGCGGTAGTAAAATCAGCTGTCATAAGAAGAGCACGTGTGTGCATTAGAAATAGAGGGCGCCATATTGAAAATGTATTATAAAAATAAAAAAATGTAGTTTCAAACAAATTATCCTGAATTAAGGTATGATTTTGTAAGTGTAGTATTTAGTAGAAACACCTAATTTTCAAGTTTTATCACTTGGTTAACGTATAAAGGACGTTAATTTTATAAAATCTTAAAGATTACTATAATTCGAAAACGACAGTGATTCACATAGTAAAATCGACTCATATTGGCGTGTACTATCTTCCCCCACCACCTCCGCATCTATTTTCCCGTCATTCTGTATAAATCGATGCCGAATTGCCGACGGTGATAATTTTTAACTAATCGATACATAAATTTGATATACGCTTTTAGAGAGACAAGTGTTCATTAAGTGACGTTACAGAAATCGTACGTTGCCTTATAGACACAATATATTCTTCCAACAAGTGCTTACTCCTCTTTTATGGAACCAGTTATTTGATTGTTCTGTTCCTCTATATCAAAGCGTCATTACGGATCTTGCCGTACTGCAATATGTAGTACTCAAGCGATAACAAAGGTAAATTGTGCTAGGCTATAAGAGTGGGCCGGTGTACCGCTTTTTGAGATGAGAATGAATGCAACAAATCGGTTGTTATGAATCCAACAAATTCCCCATTAAATTGAATAAAAGGAAAGTGCATAAATACTTTCAGTACTCTTCATAGAGCAGTCGCCAACCTGTCAGTGACCATCCACAAAATTCCGCCAGACAAATTCCGTTCATTCTACTATGCTGTTATAGACGGAATTCACATGGCCGGATCCCAGACTGAGCCACCGATAAGTCACCGACTACTGTACGAGCAAAGCCTGAATAGGAAGTTTAGCACTACTTTCGACGTCCTTAGCACTTACCTATAGACATATCTCCCTGAAAAACCATAGAGTTCGAGTCCTGCATATGACCATGACCAACTACAACTGGATCGGGCAACATCTTCTTACCCGCCCTTTGGCCGTTTAGATCCCAAGCTTGTATAAGTTTCAAAGCGTACCCATCTTCAGTAATTACTAGGTGAGTGACTGAGAAGAAGCCCCACGTTGTAATAATTTGCTCCTGCAATGTTATCAAGAAAACCATCAAGATGCACTTATTTGCTGTTTTGATTCCAAACTTCTGCAACCGTATTCGCCAGTATCGTTTTTTGGGTTGCATTCTTGCAAACTACTGATATACAGGGTGACTGAGATAAACTACAATATATCTGGGTTAGACACTACATCTTAAAACAAGTTTCTATAAACATATCACATTACTAAGATACAGTGCATTGTAGATTCCTACGCCACTGATAGGACTGAATAAGGACAAAACGTAAACATTGTTTAAATAAGAATATGATGAATTAGGATTACTCTTATAGTCTTACACTATACGCTATTTTCAGTGTCAGACTCCAGTATCTCCATCGAATTTTCAAAGCAGAATGGATTGAAGCTTTTATATTTCAGCTATTTTTTGTCTAAAATAAAAAGTCCGACAAATATTTCTCGAACGAGGCTATACGTGTAAATTTGGATACAATATTCAGAAATGAAGTGGATGTTTGGAAATTAGCATAGGAAATGATCCCACAAGGTCCCTGTTTCTACGCCCGTGTGTATGCAGTCTCGTGATCGATATTTTTTGTATGCATTGGCTATGATAATAATAATAATAACAATAATAATAATAATAGGCCTTTATTTTACCTAGCGGGTATCATCTATGAAGCTGCTCTTACCACCAACCAGGGCTACACAAAAAATACAGTACAATTTAAAAAAACAAATTAAAAAGCAGATTAAAAGAAAATGTAAACGAACACACACTAACAAGGCACTCATTAAACACATTGAAAGAAAGCTCGATACAAAAAAGGATGAATAGGTTAGTACAAGATATCTATTAGCAGCCTGATACAACAAAGACACTTAAAATTTATTCAAGAATTGAAATAATGTTATCTAAAACGAATTGCTTGACCTTCTTTGCGAAACTAAATTTGGAAAGTGTTTTTACACTTGATGGCAATCTATTGTATAATTTGGGTGCGATATAAGAAAATGACTTCCTAAATTGAGCAGTTTTATGATACGGTATGCCCAGGGTGTAACCCACGAATCGTAGATTAACGCAATGCTGTTCACGCCTCAAGCTAAGCTTACTATTAAGATATATTGGCGTTTTTGTCATCATTGTAGTGTGGACCAGTGCCATTAAGTGAAATATCTCTGCGGCATCGTAAGCCAATTTGTTTCTCTTAAATGATTAGAAATTCTCTCTCTTCTTGCTACACCTCGAGAATACCCAACACAACTATTTTGAACCTTTTGAGTCCTGTACCTCTCAGCCTGTGTCAGGCATGGACCGAAAACCGAATCACCATATTGCAGTTTACTCAAAATCAGAGAGTCAGAGAGTCTAAATTTCGTTTTTTTGTGGTAGAACAGATTTATAACTGTAAAGTGTTTTAAGTATCGCGTAAGAGTTCTGAACGATTTTTGTGACATGATCGTGGAACGTTAGATATTCATCAAATATGATCCCCAAATTGCGTACTGTCGATTTATGAACTAGTGTTTCATTTGCGATACATAGATCTTACACTATACGCTATTTTCAGTGTCAGACTCCAGTAACTCCATCGAATTTTCAAAGCAGAATGGATTGAAGCTTTTTATTTGGTTTTTACCTAAATATTTCAGCTATTTTTTGTCTAAAAGAAAAAGTCCGACAAATATTTCTCGAACGAGGCTATACATGTAAATTTGGATACAATATTCAGAAATGAAGTGGATGTTTGGAAATTAGCATAGGAAATGATCCCACAAGGTCCCTATTTCTACGCCCGTGTGTGTGCAGTCTCGCGATCGATATTTTTTGTGTGCATTGGCTATGATAATAATAATAAAAATAACAATAATAATAATAGGCCTTTATTTTACCTAGCGGGTATCAGCTATGAAGCTGCTCTTACCACCACCCAGGGCTACATAAAAAATACAGTACAATTTAAAAAAAAACAAATTAAAAAGCAGATTAAAAGAAAATCTAAACGAACACACACTAACAAGGCACTCATTAAACACATTGAAAGAAAGCTCGATACAAAAAAGGATGAATAGGTTAGTACAAGATATATATTAACAGCCTGATGCAACAAAGACACTTAAAATTTATTCAAGAATTGAAATAATGTTATCTAAAACGAACTGCTTGATCTTCTTTGCGAAACTAAATTTGGAAAGTGTTTTTACACTTGATGGCAATCTATTGTATAAATTGGTTGCGATATAAGAAAATGACTTCCTAAATTGAGCAGTTTTTTGATACGGTATGTCCAGGGTGTAACCCACGAATCGTAGATTAACGCAATGCTGTTCACACCTCAAGCTAAGCTTACCATTAAGATATATTGGCGTTTCTGTCATCAGTGTAGTGTGGACCAGTGCCATTAAGTGAAATATCTTTGCGGCATCGTAAGCCAATTTATTTCTCTTAAATGATTAGAAATTCTCTCTCTTCTTGCTACACCTAGATAATACCTAACACAACTATTTTGAACCTTTTGAGTCCTGTACGTCTCAGCCTGTGTCAGGCATAAACCGAAAACCGAATCACCATATTGCAGTTTACTCAAAATCAGAGAGTCAGAGAGTCTAATTTTCATTTTTTGTGGTAGAACAGATTTATAACTGTAAAGTGTTTTATGTTTCGCGTAAGAGTTCTGAACGATTTTTGTGACATGATCGTGGAACGTTAGATATTCATCAAATATGATCCCCAGATTCCGTACTGCCGATTTATAATAATAATAATAATAAATGAGCTTTATTTCGTACCTAAGTAAAAGTACAAAAAAGTGTCGCTAAGATTAGCGTTTTTCAACTTAACCTTAACCTTAACCTTAACAAAAAAAAATATATGTATATAATAAAACATACTACCAACAAAAATGTATCCATAATTCTCAATAATTACTAAATAATTAAGAACACAGAACAATTACAAGAATAGTCCATATTTCTAGCATTTTGTACTCATCATCAGACCTCGACTTGTAGTTTTAGTTTAAGCCTCTTTTTAAAATTAAATAACGTATAGTTTTGGAATGTAACAGGCAGATCATTATATAATTTAATAGCATTGTAGCTGAATGATGTTTTGTAGACAGCCTTAGAATGTAAGGGTATCACTAACATATTCCTATTCCTTGTATTCAGTTGATTTATGTCATTACATCGTGTTAACTTATTATGCAAATATTGTGGTTGTTTGGTAGCTAAGACCTTATGTGTGAGTGTCAATAAGTGAAGCTTTTGCATGCCTTTAATCTGCAGAATACCAAGTTCCTTAAATTTATGAGAAATATGATCAAACTTTCGTATTCCGCAAGAAAATCTGATGCACGAATTCTGAATACGCTGTAATTTGCTTTGTTCACTATATGATAGAGCTGCGCCATATATACTGTCACAATAACTGATCTTTGATATAATTAATGTTTCACACAGTTTCAGCTTTACTGAAGTAGATATTATTTGCCTATGTGGATAAAACTGTTTCAAAATGCAGTATGATGCACTACATAACGAATTTACGTGTTTTTTGTATTTTAGTTCTGTGTCAATCCAGAGTCCCAGGTTTTTACACTCATTCATTATAGGAAGCCGGCAATCATAGATTTTAAGGTTAATTTCCGTTTCGATCAATGTTCTTTTGTTTTTTGAGCCGAAAACCATAACTAAATATTTAGATGGATTAATTTTTAGGTTATGCGAGCACTAGATGTCTACTAGCCTTGTTAAGTCTTCGTTGAGCAATGCTTCTGCAATTTTAAAATCTTTGTGTGGGAAACTAAAATAAATTTGAGTATCATCAGCATAGTGATGGATTGTGCAATTATGGACATATTGATGGAAATCCGATATATATAGAGAGAAAAGTAAAGGTCCCAGTATGGAAACTTGAGGAACACCAAAACTTATAGCAGTTGACTGTGACATTTTCGAAGCCGTTAAGACCTTTTGATTTCTATTTGACAAATAGCAGCTAATCAAATTGACTGCAGCATCAGTAAAACCATAGTAAGACAGCTTAAGTAGCAGAATTTCAGGGTCTATCATATCGAAAGCTTTTGTGTAATCCAGCAGAACTAAACAAGTGATATTTCCTTGATCAAGGCCTCTTATAACATCACCAGTGACATTGGCTTGAGCAGTTGTTGTACTATGGTTTTCCCTGAATCCAGACTGCATTGATGGAACTATTTCATTACTGAAAATATACTGAGATATTTGTATCTTCATTTCCCGTTCCAAAATCTTCGAAAATGCGGGAAGTAAGCTGACTGGTCTAAGTTGCGTTACAGACGTGGGAATCGCTACTTTAGGAACAGGTATGTATGATGATAGCCTGCTTCCAAGCATCAGGGAAACAGGATGTTGATATTGCGTGATTGATTATAAATGTAATATGGTCTAAGGGCAAAGTGAAAATGTATTTTATCATAGTGAGTGAGATTCCATCAGCCCCTACAGCATTAGTTTTAATAAATGAGAAACTCTTCGCAACAGATTCTTTGGCAACCTTTTGGAAACAGAAGGACTTGGGAAACCTATTGTTTTGATATTTGTTCAGTAGTTCTAATTGCTTTTGTGTCTTGGTTATGATCGGAATATTTGAGAAATGTGAATTTATTCCATCTGCGTCATTGAAGCTATCTGGAAGAGTATTTATAGAGGACTTAATTATATTAAGTTTCTTAAGAGAACTCCATATTGCGTTACTGTTCCTCCCAGATAGGATATATTCCATATAAGACTTTTGCTCTCTCCGCAGAGCAGCAGCAGCGTAATTACGGAGTTCTTTATAATAGTTCCAGCGGGCAGTTGACTTACTTCTTTTAAACCTTAGATACGCTTTATCTCTAGCTTTATTGATCATTTTAATATTGTATGTTAGCCAAGGAGCTGGTGGCTTAGTAACTCTAAGTGTTCTCATAGGTGCACAATTATCAAATAAATTTAGTATGTTGCTATTTAAAAAATTTACCATGTCATTAACGCTGTTTAATTGAAAAATATCATCCCAATGAGTCGAATGAAATGAATCATAAAAGGTACGTTCATTAAAGTTACGAAAGTCCCTAAACGTGTAAAACTTCTGCGTCCGGTTGCTTAACGTTTTATGGAGGTGACAAACAACAGCTGAATGATCAGATAACTCATGAACTGGTACAACATTGCAGTTTCTTACATTTTCTCCATCTGAGCAGATAATAACATCTATCAATGTTTGTGAGTGGCTTGTAACTCTCGTGGGAGCATCTACTACCTGCTTCAAATTGAAAGACTCTAAAAAATTTAGCATTATATCCGTAGCCGATGAATTAATCAATAAATTTATATTGAGATCACCTAGAATTACAATAACATCCGCAGATGGTAATAGTATAGATAAGATATTTTCTATACTGCCAAATGTTTGCAGAATATTGGAACAAGGAGGTCGATACAATGCACCGAAGGTATACGTTTTGCCATCGAATCTGAAACTGATCCATTGCTCTTCCAAAAGGGGATCAATATTTGTACGGAGCAACTTGAATTTTATGTGTTCTTTTAGAAAGATGCCGACACCTCCCCCTCTACCGATTCTGTCCGCATGTATAAAATTGTAATTGGGAATACGGACAGCCGAAGATCCGATATCATCATTCAACCAAGTTTCAGTGACTGCAAATATATCGAAATTTTCAGAAATCACAAAATCCTGACAAAAGCGATCTAACATTAAGATGACCAACTTTCATGTCTTACATGTAAATTAGTGTCTATTTGATAGTAAAGAAATTAGTATAAAAAAATAAAAATAATCAGTCCACACTACTCAATTATTCTAAGGAGTACGTATATATGTATTATACAAAAAAAAATATATATACATATATGCATACACACAAATGTACACACATTATATAGGGTGATTTGTTCCAAAACTAGAAATAAGAATGACAAGATGAAAGGTTTGGCGTATAGTTAGATTTTAGAATATTGTGTGACTAAAGATGATGTAAAACAGTATATGTATTTATTTTAATTTCTTATTTCTACCAGAGGAAGATCAAGAAGATGCTCATCTTGTTCTCGTAGCTTCTGATTTTTCAGCGGCTTGTTCATTCAAGTCGTGCTTGGCTTTCTTAGCTGGCGGTTTCACAGGAGAACAGCTATCACGTGCTGTATCAGAGTTAAGGGCTGATGGTTGCCCTGTTATTGTTTGTTGAGAAGATACGTGAATACTAGCAACTTCCAATACAGGTGTAGTTGGTTGACTTGAACTTGATTGTCGTTCGCCTGAATTTCGAAGTCCTCGTCGGTAGATTCTAAAAAACCGCTGCTTCTTTCTTAATCTTCAGCAGTATACGAATCTCCATTTATCACTAGTTTGTTTCCTATAATTCTGGCAGAGTATTTGTTTTGTTTAGCTAGTTTACGACGTTTTTGCAGGATCCTGTTGGTCTCGCGGTCCTCAAGACATAAGTCGTTAACAATCCTTTAGTATTACGGAGCCTATGTGCATTTAAAAAATGAGTTGCTTTTTCATATATGAAATTAGTTCAATTTTCACTGGCGGATTCTCTCCAGACTTAATTGGGTAAATATTGTTTAAATCGTCTAGTGTTAGCTTGATGGACAGCAATTGGTTTAGTTTATTAAGAACTATCTCCCCATGATTTTGTGCTGAGGAATCTATGTCTAGACCAAAAACTAGCACATTGTTTTTGCGTACCACTCTCTCCAGCTGCAGGTTACGCTTCTCTAGCTTCTTATTAATGTTTACAATACAGCTAATCTGCACATTGTGTTGAGTAATAATTGCTAGAAGTTTAGAGTTTTCAGTTTTATGAACTAGTGTTTCATTTTCGATACATACTTGTAGATTCAATAGATTACTATCAAAATTACTCTGTTTGGATTTGAACGTAATGACAGCAGACTTTTTCGAATTAATGCATAGGCCGTGGTTCTCGAACCAGTTAAGTAAGTTGTTTAAGTCGGCAGCTATCATTCTGTTTGCTTCGATATACGCAGAGGGAGTGAATGAAAAATAAATCTGAGTATCATCATCATATGAGTGCACACGACAGAACTTGATGGAGTTAACTAGGTCTGAGACATACAATGTGAATCAAATCGGGCCCAAAATTGATCCCTGAGGGACACCTTTAGCCAGTTCCTTTTCATCAGAAAAACAATGCCCAACTTTGACCCTCTGTACGCGTCAAGTTAGATAGCTCTGGAACCAGGTAACTGATTCATGAGAAAATCCAAAGTAATGTAACTATGCTAGAAGCATTCTATGATTCAAACAGTCAAATGCTTTACTCAAATCAATAAAAACAGCACATGAACCATCAATAGCGCTCACATAGTCGTCGCAGAGGTCAGTTAAAACTGTAACAGTGCTGTGGTCTTTTCGTAAGCCTGATTGTCTATTCGGAATTAACTTATTTCTTTCAATATAAGCTAACACTTGTTCATTAACAATTCTCTCAAGTATCTTAGATAAAAGCGGTAGAACACTAATAGGTCTATAGTCTCCTGGAGTTTGTGGATTATCATTTTTATGTATTGGTCTCAATCTAGCTGCTTTCCATTTTTTTGGTACGCATCCACATTCTAGCAAAAAATTAATAATGTGCGTTAGAGCTTTCACACAAAAAGGTAGAACGTATGAAAATATATTAATATTAAGCCCATCAAGGTCTGTTGCGTGCGACTTGATTTCATTAAAAATTTCAAGAATTTTTTCTTCAGTAACAAGGTGAAGCTTGAACGGCTCAGTAACAGTAGGGATAGTATAGTGTAGATAATGGTTATATGTACTATCATCAATGGGCTTCTCGGGCACAGCATTTACGAAAAAGTCATTTAATGAATCCGCTCCGATTGAATTTACAAATTCATCATTGCTATGTGTCCCATGAATGCCAAGTCGTTTGATTGACCTCCATCAGTCCCGAGAAGACTTAC
Organism: Acanthoscelides obtectus; assembly: GCA_963669975.1. Lineage (NCBI taxonomy): Eukaryota > Metazoa > Arthropoda > Insecta > Coleoptera > Chrysomelidae > Acanthoscelides > Acanthoscelides obtectus. Next base: position 20,957,481 of record CAVLJG010000005.1, read on the forward strand.
TTATCTTAAGCTGATGCTCAATATAGGCTTTTTTTTACCGTCTTACCAAAACAGAACTTGCACAATGGAATATTGCACTCCTCGCAAAGAGTTTTGTTCTTGTTTGTTTTTTCTCTCCAGAACATCTAGTGGATCTTCTTCTTGTTGATCCCTCCACAGGAAGATGTAATGCTGATGCACCATATAATTTTCTTTTTCTTGAAGGGGCGCCTTGTTTTGGTAATGGTAAGCTTGTATTTTGTATACCTTCAGATATTAATTCTTTTGCAAGTGTGGTGAGGAAAGAAAGAAAAGAAATATTCTCATTTTTACGTCTCATTTCAACTTTTTCCACCACTTTGCTGATTTTCGGTCATGATCATATAGCCCAATGAATTGATCTGCCCGATCAACCACTTGCATTTTTTTTCTGTAAAAAGATATGGCCTCTGGACATTGGATATTTTGTTGTTCACCGGTTTTGCTTTTTTTGATAATTGTTGTCAAATTGGGCTTATGACAGTTACTCATCAGCAAAACTTCCATTGTGTCCTGCCACTTTACATAAAGTAATCCCGAAGAAGTGCATCTGAATTGAGATTCCCCTTTTTGCAGCTTGTCTCCCATAGTTGGTACGTTCTTGCGATTGGACTTGTAAGTTCCCAAGGCTGCATAGTCTAGTGTAAGTAGCAAATTCACGCTTGTAAAAAAGCGATCAAAACATAACACTACGTTATTTTCTTTGACTGTAGACGCAAGGGCTGTTACGACTCGCTCTCCCAGAGTTAGTGATTGATTTTTGGCGGGAATTGGGTCCTCTTTTCTAGAATATTCGTTAACATCATACGTATAGCCCGAATCTGTATCGCAGCGAAGCCATAGTTTTATGCCCCTCTTGGTTGGTTTGAGGGGCATATATTGTTTCAAAGAAGATCGACCCTTGAATTTGGTCACAGATTCGTCAATACTTTGATAGTGGCTATCCTAGCGACACTTTGAAAACGTGTATTTGAAACAAGATAACAAATCTTCAATATAATGTTTTTGAAGCATTTGGGGGTTTCTGAGAAGAAACAAAGTACATTTTTGGGCTCAAAGTCATGTATCGATCTCTTGAAAAAGTTTTTTGAATTGTGCTATTTCCCATTGACTCCTTTTTACTCCAATAATTTTTCAGGCTTGGAAGGCGATTGTAGCACATAATGAACATGCAGTCAATTAACTTCTGTATTTCTCCTTTGTCAGTCATGTTCTCATTCCTCCTTTTTAATTGGTTTATGATTTTTAGGCGTTCATTTGTACAATTTGCAATGTGCAAATAAAGAGAATGAGGAAATACGTTATGAAAAATCTGCATAGGTGTCAACTGCTTGTGATATCTGGAGCCAGCTTACATTCTCTTTCAGGAGGAAGGATTTTAGCAGGCTCAAATGTTTCATCAGGAATGACCTAGTCAAGAACATGGTTTCTACCAACAGTTACCTGTGGTGAAGGCGCAAAATGGATGTCTGAGTTAGACATATCGTATCACTGCCTGCTTCATCATCGGAATCTGGTTCATAATTGTCACTGGAGTCAGCAGGAAATGGTTCCGAATCTGAGATTTCTTCAATATCTTCAATAAGCGCTTCCAGCTCTTTTTGTGCAAGCGGATGGCGGCGATCCATATTGAAGCTGAAACTGAATAAACGTAATTAGAGACATGTGTACCACTATAAATACCGGATGGTACGTATATGTACCACATGAATATTACACGCAAAAACACCAAAATAAAACATAGTTTTGACCTACCTTTGTAAAAACACTAATTACAGTTGAGTAGCAAATAGAACTTCATCAAAAAACTGCATAAATAAGCACTTTGAGTGACCTAAATAACTAATTTTATTAGAGTAATACTGCCGCTACTACATACAGGTGCTAACTAAATCGACAAAATCACAAAATATCCACAATGCATGTTGTAGGTACCCTGCGGAAGCCTGATACACCGGACCGCTACAGATTTATACCAAATAAAATGCTTCATTTCTCAAGCAGGGATTTTTAAATTTGCCTGGTACATATGGGTACCGTTCGGGACGAAAGTGTTAAGGCATATTAGCAAAAATTTCAGACCAATAGATCGCTCTAGAGGCTACTAACATCAAAAAAGTGTTTATTCGTAAATATTTTTTTGGCAATTTTAGTCAAGCATTTTTGAAAAACTGCATAACCGTGATTTCCACAGATTTACGAAACCTCTGAGAAAAAACTTTCTAATTTTATTCTGACGAATGTGTGGTTAAGTGATGAGAATTTTGCAAACTTTAAACTTTACTGTATGTCAACGCTTTCTTGCATTCTTTCCAGATCTACTAACAGAATGAAGATTTTTGCCCATGAAAATCGCTAAGATTCAGAAAAGCCGCATTCTTACCGTTTCTACTCCATTTTTTCCTGATAAGAGGTTATTATTTTTACAAAAGAACTGAAAAGAATGTAAAAAGCACATATATACAATGTTGTATTGTGTTAGTAAAGTAATCTTTTCCTGACAAAAAGTCCAGAATTGAATAAAATCAGCGAAAATGCGGTTTTCCTTATTTTCGGGGAACTGAATTAAAATTTTGACTGGGACCTGAACGGAGTGAGACAAATACAAATACATGTTGGGTTTCTGAGCTAGCCATCTTATGATATCCTACGTTGAAAGTGAATCTATGAAAATGTGGTTCTTCCGATTTTAGGCGATTTTCCTTATTTCAACAACGGAACTAAAAAGAATGCAAAGGAACATCTATATACAACGAGTAACTGTGATAGTCAAGTACCTTTTTGTGACAAAGGATCTCAAAAAATTGACAAATGTCAGCGAAAATGCAATCTTACCAATTTTCACAATTTCTGGGAGACAGATCAAACTTTGTACTATGAATAAAAATACATGTGTTATTCGAGCTTTCAAGTTAGCCAACTTATGGCATTCTAAGTTCAAAACTTGAGAAAAATGGTGAAAATGCGGGTTTTCTGACGATTGTTTGAAAAAAAATTCAACAATTAGTTGATATAAAAAGAACTTATATTGGAATTGGAATTGGAATTTTAAAAAATATTTTTTCGAAGCTACATGTTCCACAAATCTATAAAAAATCGGGGTCATGAAGGATATGTCAATGTAGAATTGCTTTTTTTAACTTCTTGAGCTTAATTGCGCTCGTAAAAAATTATTTCTGAAACACACGTATATTTTAATTTGGATTGATCTATATTTGGATACCTTAGAATACTATACAAAGAACGAAACAGCTTTGTAGGTTCAGAGGTTCCTAATCATTTTGGAAAAAACTAGGTGTAACAATAGGGGATGTAGAAGAGTATATCTCAATTAACTGCGCCATCCATCACCAGAATCGACTACGCACAGCTCTTATTTCTTGGAACTCTAAAGATCTCAGTTCGCGGTAAATAACCCTGTCGCCATATGACCCCTAGATGGCTGACGATTCTGGCTATACAGTAGATGTGATCGACTTACCATTGAATAAACTAATAAACTAATATAGTGGCAACTTTGGTATAAAGTGAGCGGCTCTTCTTCGAAGTTGGAGGTACCAAAGTGCCAGAAGGGTACCGCTTGCTGAGTAGCAGGTGTTCCAAATTACTCTTTTTGGGTTATACTGTGAGGAATAACTTATACTTACTGTAGTAAGGTTCGCTTGGTAATAGTTATGGCAGTGCTCGGTATTTGGATGGTCATACAACCAAAGATTGTCGCAAACCTTTAAAGCCTTCACGCCAAAGGGAGCGAAAAGAAGAAGTACGCAAACAATGTTCACGTACATTTTGTGAGTTATAGAGTGCGTCTGTTTCACTACTAGCAATTTTTTAGGCAATTATTTTACTTCATTATTTTTGTCTTATCAACTTATTGATATTGTGAACTGGTAATTATCAACGTCGTTTAAGGACATGCCCAGACCAGTAATTAAGGATGATCAATCAACTAATTGAGCTTTACCTTAAATTCAATTCCACTCTATTAAAAAATGGCGTCAAGTACACTTTCCACGCAACGCTGTCATCAGCTCATAAATAATTATGTTCAGCACCTCTGAGAAAGAAGTTAGTTACGAAATTGAACAGACCAAGTTAGTCAAACAGACGCACACAATTAGACCATAGCACTTACCATGATCGGTACGCTGGTCGGGATCCCAAGAGAAGGCTGTGCGGCGTGGCGAGAGCATTTTTGTATCATTCTAAGCTTTAAAGGTACATGTACGGGGAATTATGTGATGTTTCGAATATGTCTAAATAGGTAACTAACTATTCGTCATTTATTTGTCTGGGCGGTCCGTAGGACCTTTGCCCATTAGTCACTGTCTGATGTACGTTAGTCGAATCTGTCAGTCCTGGTTGCCCAGAAATCAGACAAAGTCAAGGAAAAAGAGAAAGGGAAAGAGAAGAAAAAAGGAGAAGAACAAAGAAAAACAGATATGCTTAGTTTAAGAGAAAACACCTAGGCTTTTTGACTTGGTACACGGATTAACTTTGAGGTGAACTAAACAAATTTTTGATTCGGTTTTGTTAGAGTGTAATTTTGAGTTTACTAAAGATTCACGCTAACTTTTGATTACAGTGCGAGCCGTGGCCTTGAATGTTTACGAACTTGCTCCACTGTGTAGTCCACTGAGTCACGCAACAGAGGGTTGCTGTGCGATTCCGCTTGACTATAACGTCGCTGCGCCTGAAGCTTGACATAATCCCTCAAGTATGGAATGTCAAGGTCTCTGTGTAGTGTCTCATTTGAGACATAAAATGGAGCGTTGCAAATGGTCCGCAAAGTTCTGCTTTGCAGTACTTGAAGACTTTGCATGCGTGTCTTGGCAAGAAAACACCAAGCCGCACATGCATAAGTAATGGCTGGTCTAATAATCATTTTATATAGTCGAACTTTGTTTATCAAACCCAATTTGGAGGATCTACATAACAAGGGATATAGTTGCCGAAACGCAATTTGGAATTTTGTTTTTATGGATGCTGTATGTTTCTGCCAGGTCATGCCTTTATCAAGGGTGACACCGAGATACTTGGCAGAATTTGTTCATGGTACACAATTTCCGCCTACAGAAACCTCTGCTGGGGGGCCGCGACGTTTTTTGGTACAATAAATAGCCTGCGTTTTCGAATGATTAATTTTTATCAGCCACCGTTCCGCCCACTCTAGAACTTCGTCCACCGCATTCTGCAACCCATCGTGAACCAGATCACCAGTACACGACTGGGCGACAAGTGCAGTGTCGTCAGCATAGAGGTAGACTTCACAGTTGCTGGGGGAAGGGACATCATGGATGAAAAGCGAATAAAGAATTGGTCCTAGGACCGAACCCTGAGGAACACCGGCCCGTACTCGCCGTGTTGTTGACAAAACATTGTTAACTTTCTTCCTTCAAGAAAGGATTTCAGTAATTTTAGAAGCCAAAAATGAAAACCCTTTTGGATTAGTTTATAGAGGAGGCCCGCGTGCGACACCTTGTCAAAGGCTTTTGAGACATCCAAAAGCAAGATGCCAGTACTCATGCTAAGGGTGAACCCTCTGGTTACATGCTCCATCAGCCTGACTGCCTGTAGCTCGGTGCTATGCTCGGACCGAAAACCGAATTGGACGTCAGGAATCACATGGTGATTTGACGAAAAATTCTCAAGGTGACGATAAATCACCTTTTCGGCGAGCTTAGAAGGTGCTGACAGCAGACTTATGGGACGGTAATCCTGAGGAAATATCGAACCCACCTTCTTTGGAATCATGATGACCTCAGCAGTCTTCCACCCAGCAGGGAAGTACTGCAATTTGAGCGTCGCATTGATTATTGTCACCAAGTATGTCAGGGCTTTCGGCGAGAGCAGCTTCAACGCCTTGTTGGTGATTTGATCCTCCCCAGGTGTTTTACGCACCTTGAGGTCTTTAATATGACTTAGTAACTCCGCTGGTGTGCAATGTGGAAACTCGGAGGGTTCCGCTAATGTGCTATGTAGAGCCTCAGACGAATCTTCTGAAGAAGAGTCATCTAAAGAGGATTCAGTGCCTCCGCTAACGCCGTTGGCTCTAAAATATCTCCTGACGGATCGTACGATGTGCTGTTCCTCGTCGAGGTCATTATCGAGATCATAGTTGGGAGATTACTGTTTTTCCATGGCATCAGCGAAAACCTCGACCTTATCCTCCGTTCTGAAGACTATGCCTTCAGGACCGTGGATGTGTGGGAGTTGTTCTCGCTTTCCGTTTCTGAGTGACTTTGCGACCCTCCAGAGAGGAATACTTGAATCAAGCATTCCCGCCAGAAAGTCGCTCCATTGCTCGTTGCGGAGTTCGTGCAGTGCGTTTCTCACGTCATGGACAAGATTTGTAGCCCTACGAATGTCATCAGGATGACAAGACCTTTTTGCCTGCTTAATAGCGGCTCTTTTGTCAGAGATTTTCTGACGAATGTCCGCAGGCAAAAAAGGTCTGCCGTGTCGTTGTACAGGAAATACAGCTGCACGCTGTAGAGCTGCTTGAATGAAACTTGTCCACTCCGCTTGAGCGGGATCTATTCCAGACTCATCATCCATAATCGGGATAGTGGGAAACTCTAAGGAGCAACTTGTATAGGTCCCAATCAATGCGTTTGCTTGGAGGAGCTGCCTCCTCAGAAGTTTGCTCATTGCCCACATCCAAGGCAACAGGTAGATGGTCACTAGAGATATCATACAAGATTCGAGAAGAGATACTGTATCTACAGTTTTTAGATATCGCGAAATCGATGACATCTGGTGCCTGAAGATGGTTGAATGGATGATGTGTCGGCTCTTCAGTGCTATGTACAAGGTACCCATTTCGCATCACATGGTTGTACAATCGAACCCCACTAGTCGAATTCAACCTAGAATTCCATGCTCGATGTTTGCAGTTGAAGTCCCCTGCCACAATAAGCGGACCCGAGTAGTCCAAAAGGACCTCCAGATCCGCCTCTTGTAGCCTGGCACCACACCTGACATACACCGATGTGATCTTCAACGAGACACCTCCCGCCATATTGACCACCACAGAAGCTGCTTCGATGCTATGCATCTCCGCATTAGTGCTTCTATAATAGCCTATACCGCGTTTAATCAACACTGCTAAACCGCCGCCTCGACCATTCAATCTGTCACCTCGGATAACATCATAATTCGGGAGAGCTAAACGATCTCCCGGATTAAGCAACGTTTCCTGCAGCAAGGCCACATCTATACCTTCATCCAAAAGAGCTTGATGAAATTCCCGTTTTTTGGGAATATCCCTCATGCCCAAACAATTCCAAAACAGAATTTTGATGAATGCAGGCTGTCTACTATTTTACCTAGACATTTACAGGAAATATCGCCTGCAACGCTTGGGTAGCGCTAATCAGTGGGCTTATTATTTGTTGTAAGGACCTTAGCGCGGTTGCCAGGTCCACATTTTCCGTGCTCAAGGGAGGTTGGGCAGAGGGGGCAGGCAAGGTTGCCTTCCGAGCTGCGTCCGCGTACGATATATTACGCCTTTGCGCTATAACTTGCAAGTTCCTCCTTGGAGTGAACTTGCAAGTCCGGCTATTTGCGGGATGTCCCTCTCCACAGTTCGCGCACTTGCGTTCTTCCTCTCCTGTGAGGGGGCACAAATGCGTCATTTTAAGCATTTGGGCGTTGCAGTGCAATATGACTGCGCATGCCCATACTTTTGGCAGCGATGACACTGCCCAATGAGTCTGGAGTTCTTCTGAACCTCAACTCGAATGGCCAGTCCCAGCAGTTCGTGTTCGTTGAACACTTGCTGAGACTTTTCAGTCTTGGGCAGTATCACCACCACCAAAGGCATGGCGCGCCGCCGCTGCGCTTCAATAGAATGATATGAAGAGGGCTATATCCCCTCTGCTCCAGTTCTCCCTTAATCTCAGTATCCGAAAAGTTGACGGGAACTCCTCGAACCACCGCATGGATGTTCCGTTCCGAAGGGAGAGGAAAAGTGTGATGGAGCACTTCTTCCTCTCGGAATAGGCGAACGATCTTACGGTAGTCGTCCTCGGATTTAGCAATAATCCTCATTCCCACATCGACGGCAACCGCGCGATCTATTTTAATGCCTAGGGAAATAAACTTGAAATTTAAAGTACGCCATCTCGTCCCGTCGCGTAAGACGATCGGGGTTATGCGCCCTTGTCGTGAGGGTTGTGTTGATGCCGCGACGGTTGGACGAGATGACGGAGGAGAAGTAAGATCGGCTGACGGAGTCACCTGACAGGTAGATAACGTGGTCCTTGGCTTGGTAATAGAAGCATTAATAGTGTTTCGATTTGATGAATAGGGGGAGGTGTGAAATGGAATTGATCCTGTATTCGGAAGAGGAGGAAAGTCTTGGGTTGATCGATCAGCCTTGTCGTCTTTCCTCCTTCTTGATTTTGCTTTTACAAATCCTTCAGTCTGTACGTCTATAATCAGCATCAGTTTTTCGATCGTTTTCTGCTCCGATGACATCTGCGTCAGTGAGCTCATGTTTTCTGCTTCTGCTTGGTTTCCGCCACCGCTCAGCTCTTTCCTCATAGTATGTGGAACTGCGTCGTCTGTTGATCCTCCTGGGTCAACTTCCATCTTTTAAAAACTTTTTCTCGCCAATAAATCTCAGAAAACGTATAGCTCGCAAATGTGACAATGTTGTCAAAACCCTTTCTGCAGGGCGTTTTTTTATGTCTAAATAGGTGTGTAGAACTATCAAGGTTGGAAGCATTTAAGCATGTTAACATCAAAGAATTGAGATAACTGTCTCCCACCGAACAATTTTTCACCCTTAATTTTTTTTTCGTCTCTGACATGTCAAAAAACGATTTTTTTTTCGTTTTTGGTATTTTCTCTCCGCCATCCGTGGTCCGATTAATACAAAGTCCTTTCGCCCCTGCTATAGTAGTAACGTCCTAAAGATATGACATCTCGTTTTCGAAATTTTTCGTGATTACAATACTTACTGCTACCAGTAGGCGAGGGAAGTAAAAATGCAACCAGTCACTTACAATACCTGGATGTGTGGTGGTCACAATAACTTGAAACCTAATTACAATATTAGTTAGTCTGCTAGTTCGATTTTCGCGCTGAAAATAAAAACTCGCCCTCAAACGTGTCATTACTTGCTGTTGACAAGTCCTAATCAGCGGCATAGTTCTTTTCATGGTTGTTGGTAGATCCGTCACAAAACAGTAATAAATACGAGGGTAGTCTCAGAAATAGGGTCCAACATTTTTCTCAGGCACAAGGAATTATTTAGTTGGAAAAACGAATTTACCATTGGAAAAGTTTATCTTCAAGCTATTTTTTCTACGCGTTTTTCTAGACGTGGAATCCACCCTTTTACTTCCGCCTCGAGAAAGTCCGCCGGCCAGCTTGGACCCTTGGTAATTACTGCTCAGAACTCCTCGTCCATCTCTAGCCGTTGACCAACTAGGTGCTCCTTCAATTTCAGAAACGCTACGTCTGGGTATAAGGGGGATGGGCAGTGACTCCCCAGCCAAATCGCTCGATTTAGTCTTTCGTTTGTTATGAAACATGAGTGAGAATTTATACAGGGTGGCGCATCGAAAACGAAACAGACGCATTTACAGACAGCTCAGTTTTTTTTGGAAAAACGCTCAGACCCGTCGATCTTGTTTTCGAGGGAGACACAAGTTTGGCAAAAAATCACGTTAACACATGCAGCCCCCTGGGCCCCCTGACACCAACCCTAAAATCTTAAATGGAAAGGGGGGTCGAGTGATACCTTATTTTAAAGGTCTTCCAATTTCCTTTATAATGATGTAACATACATGTGCTTCAGGTCAGTAGTTTTGAAAAATTATTGATTTAAAGCTTAAAGTAGACTTTAATAGATACATCAGATTAGTTTGTACTACTTTCAGAAGAAATTTGACTAAAAGAATTTACTTAATAAGTAAATGCTTTTCTTCACGACGCCCATGGTTTGTTTATCATTTTGTTGTTGAAAATAGTTATTGGAGCATTTTTTTTGTGTGTAAATAGGAATTTAGTACATAGTTTGCGATTGATTTGACCAAACTTTATTGCTAAAATAACTTGTAATGCTTTATTACATACATTAACCATGGTATATTCCACAGCAGAAGAGTTGAAATTATCGAAATATTTTTCGGAAATAATCAGTGCGCTAATAGAACAGCCGAAATATTAAATGAGCGACATGAGAACGTAACGCGCATCGAAATATGTTGTGGAACTTGTAGCTAAATTTCGAGAAACTGGGTTTTTTTTTTATACTCCCAACTACCACGAAGGCCTAAGCTAAGCCCATGGGTACGTGGCGGGGGATAATGGAAAGGGAAGGAGCTCACTGACCGGCGAGAGGAAACGTGTGCATGCACATGAACATCTGCTCGCACGGAACCCGGGTGTTACCTCCGCGTTGGTCAGACTCTACCACCTAGGCAATCCACAACATACCTGGCAACATTTCTGGACGGACTCGAACCCGCACGCTGCACGGGGTGTGGAGACTCGACGTAACTGCTGCACACTCCTGACGCGGCCAACGAGGTCCCATAAAAAAGTCGCCTAAAAAAGCAACTTGAAATCCCATAAGGACGAACATTAACGTGGTATGTAGGCATTTATAAGATCCTACGTTAAGTAACGCAATGAGACGTTGTGGTTTGTCGATACTGTCCGACGATTCAACGGGATAGTTGTCATCCGATAAATTACTAGGACACGAACTTACGATTTGTCGCGACAATTTGTTATGTGAACGCAGAGACGGCACAATACGAATCAAATTATATCAATCAAGATCGGCATGATAAGCAAGTTATCAGACTGACAGCGACAAACATGAATGTAGAAGACTCGTACGTTGAGAAGAAAATGTCCATGGCGGCGAGAGAAGACTGAAAAACGTATGTCTTTGAGCTTACATCAGGAAACGTCCACGCATAGAGATTGATTGTAAATGTGTGTGCGCGCAAGATGGGTGTATGAAAGTCATTCCTGTAGCTTGGTTGTGACTCACCAAAACCGTGAAAAGATCTATAGTTCTGGACGCGCGCTTTTTGGCAGCGCGACAATTTAACTCCTGCGTGTACCGGCAGTAAACTGCGTCCTCCGCACCATTTATCTCACAAGGATTGAGATTGATATTATATTCGTTTTTTGTGACATTATGTAGGCTTTTCTACAAGATGTTAATACTAGCTGATGGATACGTTGTGAACTTGTTTTGTAGTTGTACGTGTTGCCTAAACGTCATGAGGCTTCAGTTATCAATGTCTGGCTCTGATGTGATGTAAAATCTACTTGAGAGATGGCAGTACTAGAGGTAAGGGCAATGCATACCTATGCAACCTGCATAGTGAGGATTTGTGTGATAATAATATATGCTGATGATAATTCCATGGATTCTTGTCTCAAATACACCTACTTGAGATTCAACGCTAGAAATTAGTTGCGCATCCAGTCTTTCTTATCCATTCTGGAAACTACACATACAAATTTGCTGAATTTCGAGAATGAGAGAGATAAGAAATAATTATATTCACTGTACACTGTCGAATTACGAGTCATATACATGCTAACAGTAATTAAGATAATAATATTTATTAGTCCGTTTGAAACACAAGACGTTGTATCGGTAATTATCCGAGTAATTCAGAAAGGCTAATAACAAACTCCGTCGGGAACAGCATAATATTTCACATCTGGTTCATTCCAATAGGACCAATCATTACATATAGACTTCGATGGAATTGTTAAAATATAAGCATGATATTTACATTAATCCGCCTCATGTTTGAAAGAAACCATAAAGACATTCAAACAACAATTACCTTCCGCTCAAGAAGAACGAGTTCAGTGGAGATGCTATTCAAGCTTCTGCCTCAATGGAAGAGCCACACACAAAAATCGGTTGTATTAACTTAGGACTAACTTGATGAGCACTTAACTTTTCATGATCATATTTCAAGGTTGTACAGAGGCTCTATTTGCTAAACTAAAAGCATCTTACAGCTTTAAGCATACGTGTCGTCTCAAGATACTAAAATTAAGCTTGCGATTCACTCCATTTTAAGTACGTTAGAATAGGAAGTTCCGAGGTTTTTCCTTGTTTGCCTGAAGCTCAGGACAGTGCAAGAACAGTTGTATTAGATATTCTGTTGGAATCGAAGAAGGGAGCGAGTGGTCTCCATTCTATTCAAGAAGCTGAATTGGTGAAGATGAGGCAGAGGGGTTTGTTCCCATTTTATGTTTGGTTCATAGCATTTTATTGACAAATACCCTATATACTAAATAATAAGTTATCTCTTGAGAAGTCAGCATCATGCAGCCAACTCCGTTTCGTTTTAGTTACACCCTTAACACGCCCATCATAGAACACCTATTTCCTAAGAGTCCTTTGTTCACCCAATCGCTATAATTTGCTAACTGCAGCTTTTTTAAAATTTTATCTGTTCCAACTTTTTAGGTCAAAAGTTAAAAAAATTGTTTTTGAAAAATATGTCATAATACCTTATATTACTTAGTTTTTACCTTATGTACTGGTGTACACTTGTGTAACGGTTACTGTGAATATATAGGATTTTTTCTTTAAATTAAAAAAATGCCTATTTTTGGCATAATAGATTTTTCATTATTATTACTCAACAACGTTTATGTATCCCAGATTTTGTATTATAATTTTGTTTGGCCCTGGTTGGTATGAAAAACAGCTTTTAGCTGACACCCGCCAGGTTAAATAAAGGCTATTATTATTATTATTATTATTATTATTATTATTATTTGCAGCATATTCAGTAATGATTTTCTCACACAGCAAATATCACTGGTTTTATACACATGCAGACCAATGCACACCACACAATCATCCAGATGTGATCTTGCTATTCTACCAAATTTCTTCTCAGAGATAAAAACTATAAACTACTCGGCTTCACAAAACATATGCAACCAACAATGCGTGTGGACGTGTAGTTGAGCCATTCCTCCATAGATGGACGCTCACAACGATCCTAGTGAGCAAACCTGGAATGACTGCACCCTAAAAACTATCTAGTCGGACATTTAATAGCCGTTTTTTGAGGTTTCATAGGTTTTTTGCATAATACCCGTGCGGAACACGAACTCCGTATAAAGGAATCCTGTAGCTAGGTCTTGGCATCTCAGCTCACGCCTCAACAGCATGTCGCCACCCTTGCATCCTTGACTTACATCAGCCTGAAGTCCCTGGTTTGCATTACATTACACTATATTCCTTACTTTGAGGTATATCTTGATCTCCCAAATCATGCCCGAACAATATTTCGTCCAATGTGCTTTAAATAAAGAGAAACGGTTCAATAAAGACCTTTAGTATGTTATACCAGTCTTATTCTCTTGGAAAATATATACGAATATCTAACAAAGTATGGAATATATCATTATGAAATGATATGATGGAACATTTGGATAGACTCTTTCGTAGAAAATGTATATCCTAGATTTTTAAGGTATCCGCAAGGCATTTTAAAATGACAGGACACGCGGTTCCACATAAAAAAGTTCGACCGAAATTTTTATTTCAAATTATAGTATCCGTGCATCAAACTGAGCTTTCTAATATGACCCAGTAGAGGAAAAGAAATATGTAGCACCAATCGAACCTAGCACTAGAAATAAAAAAGGTATTTTTGAACGTAATCAAATCATTATAACGCTCTTCAAAGGACAATTCCTCTCAAACCAAAGCGCACTTCAGCCATTGTGTTAAGGCATGAATTAGCGTGTCAAGCCCTACCCACGTGATTTCTTTGTCGCTGTCAGATATAAAAAGGAGGGGTCCCAGTACAGAACCCTGTGGACCCCTTTCAGCAAATTCGATAAGGAATGGAAGAAAACGCAGGAGTAAAGGTTGAAATCATAGATTTTTTCTAGTTTATTTACAAAAATAGACATTTTAATACACTAGAAGGTGTATTTATATTTGATCACCAGTGTCCGTGACCGAGTCCGTGTCCGTCACCGAATCCATGTCCGTGAATGGCCACAGGTACTGGGACTGGTCTGTCCACAGCAACGGGAACTGGATGAGCTACTGGTACACCTGAAAACAACCAGCAGTTTTCGTGATGAATGCACTTAATTTATTATTTATTTATTTCTTATGTTTAATACTTAAGAAAGATAGTAGGTCCCTTCCGAAATCTCGATACCTAAAACAGAGCAGCGGTCATACTCGCTCATTACCGATGTATAGTACATAGGAGTAGATGCTACGTTGTGGTGGCGACTTGTAGCAAACTATGGAAGTAATGAAGTCGAAAGAGCTATGGTAGTATAGTTTTTGTAGTATGTTCATCAGAAAGTTTTGTCCATTCTTATAACAAAGTAATGTTTCTTTTCATTCTTTGGATGTACGGATGGATAAACATGGTATATGAAACAAATGACTATCTGACAATTTCAGGGCATACCTAGGTATGTTGGAGGACAAGCGACGAAACGTCATATTCAAATTCTAGTAATGACATCTGGTAGAGGAGAAAAATTGGCAATATTCTTGTGCATTTATTCAGAAATCCCAATACAAATAAAATCAGCAAAAAAATAAATAGAAATATTTTGGAAAAAATTATTTTTGACGTCTCTCTACGGAACTATTTTGAATTTCGAAACTTTGTTAGTTACCTAAATACGCAACTTTGCCCCATCTAAGTGATTTCGTCTCTATTACTATTCCCTAGATCCTAATCGTGAGAGTCGAACTTGAAACAGTCGGTATATGACCCGCTACCAACCCTTAGGATTTTCTATATTCAATTCTTCTAAAGCGTCTTATCTCTAGGTGCGAAAAATTGATCCAGCGTTTGTTGGATATCGTCTCCGTTTTTGATTATTCTACGCTACAGAAAATACGAGTATGAAAAATGTGATAGAATTTCTCAGCCTAGCTCTGCAATTCGTCTATGTAATTCCAAATTTAGCTGTATATTCACTAAGCATGTTTGTTATAGTTCATCTGCAAGACCAGAACGTATAAGTTCAGATGTAGAAAGACCTAAGACCCTCAAATAGAAATGCACGTACCTATTAACCATTACTTTTATCGATATCGGAAAGGACAGAATTATTCGGTGTACCTAAGTTAAGTAAAGAATAAATCTATATTCGAGAAAAATATTACTTTCATGCAAAAGCATCATCCATAAATACGGATGAGCATGATTTAAGTCTACAGGCGCCGTTAGTTCGTTCTTCGTAACAACTTAACAATTTTTTCGACTAAAAGTGTTTAACGTGAGATAGTTCTGACGTAACTTTTCAATGTAAAAAGTAGGGAGTGTGACGTAGGCTAGCATTTTTCTATACATTTTGATCTTATTTGTGAAACAGTAAAATACTTTATGTTCAGTTCTTTCCCTAAACAAGAGATTTAAGGTAAGTATTCAAACGTTTGCGTCCCAAAGAAGACAATTTTTATCGAAGAATGGGATGATCTCAATTAAGCATGCAAAACATATGTTTGGACATATGCTACTTCTTTTAAAACGACGGTTATTTTCAAATGTCCTTTATTGGGAATAAATGTGTCTGTCTACTGACGAGACTAAACCCTCAATGGAAAATAGTTTCAGAAAGTGTGCTCACAGAAGCAGGAAAATAGCGGCGAGCACTGAGTCTGGTAAATTTAAATTGACTATGCTGCTGTGTATTCTGAAATTCATACAGCGTAAACTTTAAAATTATATTGCGGCTTTGTTAGCCTGTGACTAGCTGCCCATGAAAATTCCTCACACGCTCACAACAGTTTCGTTGTTCGTAGCTTAATCACTTAAGTTGATATAATAAGTACGTCCTTGTTATCTGTAGAGGAGCTTTGTGTCAAATTGAATCCAGGTTCTCGATAAATCGCTTCTACCCATCACGATGAAATGCTGCAAGCATCATGTGATAGGGAGTTTCATGCTGGATTTTCGGAAACTTCGGGCAGAATAGGTCGATAGATATGTCTGTAAAGTTTTCTAGATTGAGAGCGACTATGTAAGATTTTTCCTGAGTAAAGGCAGTTACATTATTTACCAGTTTACCATTACGAGCTTACGTCAAATATCTACAGTAATTTTGAGTCTCATAAGTTTGAATAAAAAGCTGCAAATTGACGTCATGACAGCCTTGGAAATATCAAATTGCTTAACATCCAGTTTTACCTACAATGCGTCCACATAGGTACGTCTGCTGATATCAATGTATAACAGAGACAATGTTGGATCGAATATTGATCCTTGTGGTACACCTGTATTAGCATTGCTGGATAGTTAAGATGAGTCATAGACCAGAATGGATATATTAAAATCAGAAAGAACCTCAAAAGGGTCTATGAGAGGCCATTAGATACCGCACAGTGCCGAGAAATACTTTTTACAAGCAGAATGGATTTGCCATTTTGATTTTAGAAAAATGGATATCATATTTGTTACGAGGGACCTCGAAAACATAGATGAAGTTTTTTTGGTAAAATTGTTGAATTTCTTCAGTTTTCGGACACTTGAACCTTACTCATCCCGTCATATTAGTTACTTACCAACAGGCCTGTCTACAGCTACGGGTACGGGATGAGGTACAGGAACGCCAACAGGTCTGTCTACGGGTACGGCTACTGTCTTCTCAACAGTCACTGGATAAGGTACTGGTCTCACAACTGGGTATGGTCTATCTACTGGTACTGGAACTGGAATTAAAATGAGTTGATTATTCAGTTTGTTTGTAGGACTATGATGCAGAATGCACCAGCTACAAAGTATTACATGATCAAAGGTTAGACATAATTTAAAAAAGAAAATTCAGTTTCCGACCAATGTCTCACAAATATGACCGTCAATGTGCTCAGTTGACGCATGCTTATCTGAAGATTTGCTTTTATTGAAGGATTTTGTATATAAAGTCCAAGGTAATGGATGCAGGGGATGCAAACTTTGTGTTCAACTTTGCACCTATGTCTAAGGCATCATCTGAAAAGAGCGATTTATGCTAAAAGGATTTTTCCGCGAGTCCACGGTGTAGCACAATTCAGTATCAGGAACTGATACTAAAATTTTCGCGAAGAACAGGAATAGGGGAAGACGATGTGAAGTCATCCAAATGTCAAAAAACAACGCGGTAAAAAGCAGAAATCTCAATCGAAAATTTGTCTTCGCAGTGCCTTTAGTGAGTTAAATTAACAAATCATAAATGGAGGAAATGGTTCACCTGATTTAAATGACGAGGGAAAAGTTCATTCATCGTAGATATAGTAACAGCACTTATCATATCAAACGGTTGATTTTATTGATATATACATGGAACCTAAAACGATCGGTACTTTCATTTCATATTCAAAGTTTATCAAGGAGCTCAAAGCAAAAATTTTTCGCAGCATGTGCCATCTATCCACTTCCGGTGTAACTTGAAAACTCCGTGAGAAAAAATGCTTAATGTGCTTCAAATCCATAGAGGTGTCATTGTTTGAAATGTCCAGAGCATCATTGATATTGTAAAGGGTCAGAAAAGTCCGAAAATACAGCGACAACTGTTATTTTCAAAATTATCGTATTATCCCTGTAGCAATATCCTTTTGAATTTTAAGCAGAAGTTTTCTGCCACTACTTTGATTCTGGAAAGCGTGGACTAGTGAAACATAAAACTTCTGTTCAAAATTCAGAAGTAATCGGAAGTAATAAGAGTATGAATGGATGGTGCATAATACATTATACTGGTAATGGAGAGCGTGAGTATGGTTGAACAGTTTAGTTTTCTATCAAGAATTATTGCATATGGCGGCTTAGTCAGGATCGCTTTCTTGAGATGGCGCTATTACATGTGCTTTTTAAGAGAGTATTATGTACTCGTATAGTGTAATGATAATCTGTGACTAACTGTTCATACTTTTCCGCAAAAATGGATCTACAATTACAATGGCGTCACTCCCGTTATATGCCATCACTGATATCAAGCTGCTGTTATAGATGACCTTCGATAGACAGCAGACTGCATTGCTTGATAATTTTTACATAGTCCGAGAATCATCCGTACCAGGAAGGACCATTCCGACAAATCGCATCCTATTGTTAAAAATGATAATAGCCTTAGTTGGGTGAGCTATCTTGTCGCTTAAGATAGCATTGTGATCGTTCCATACAATTTCCCAAATGAAACAAATACAGGGTTGACTTGCAAATACTGTATTGTACCTAGCTGTGAAACAGGTTTACCTGTGCCAAAACAAGAGAATTAGAAATAAGTGCGGGGTAATGAACAGAGGCGATAAAATCTGTTACGGAAATGTCATTGTACTGCTAAAAATATCATTTTGATGTTAGTATATGGGTGCGTCACCGTCCAACGATGCCACCAGCCCATAATACGCACCAAACAGTCACTTTTTCAGGATGGAGAGGTTGTTCATGAAATTGGTGTGGACAATTTTGCTTATTTATGTACCCATTGAGGTGAAAATGAGCCTTATCAGAAAAGAACACTTTGGCCGAAATTCCGTCTTCTCTTTCCAGCATCTAATTAACAAAAACACGCCGCTGTTAATGGTCTGCCGGCTTCAATTCTTGTGTTAGTTAGATTTTGTATGGATGGATGTGTAAATCAAAGTGTAAAGTGGTCCAACTAATTCCTAATTGTTGCGAACGGTGCCTAGTGGAGGTGGTTGGATATTCTCGCACACTTTCACTCTCTGCGGCTATGTTTTTACGAGTACGAGCTGGAAGAGCATGTTGGTATGGTCTACGACCTTCAGCTGAACCAGTTTCCTCAAAACGATTAACAATCCAACGAATTCCAGGCTCCGTAAGGCGTCCATGTCGGCCAAAACTAGTGCGAACTTTGCGATAAGTATTTTATTGTATATTTCGACCGTTTTCATAATAAGTTTGGATAACCAAAATGCGTTGTTGTGTTGTCAACGAATCCATGACTATAAATGGCATACCACGTGACTTTTGACTCACATGGTAACACATTAACTTATAGGTAAAAAAAAGTAGTAGGTGGCGCACCCAGTATCTATACTATGACGATTTGGAGAGAGGGTGCACCCTGAGTATTTTGGAAATGCACTAATTGCTTAACATCTATTACAGCTTCCATGATAGTTGACCCTAACCACAAAACTCTTGCCATAACCAGGAGTTATGTCATTAGTGCCGATTAGTGGATTAAAATAAATTCCATTCCGAGAAGCTGTCAATTCCCTATTATTCATGGAAGCCCCCAAGATGTCCAGATCTAAGGATATACGTATATTTATTTTTACTTAGCCAAATTTTGTTAAAGTAGATTTCTGCGAGGCCTGATGACACGTGTTGCCCAAAATTGTCCTCAACAAACACAATGAGCAATTTCGTGACAGATTTGCGAAATGGCTGTTCATTAATAACTGATAGTAAACAAATTTCAAACGTAGATGTAGTACCTCTGACTCCAACAGGCACAGCAACCGGCCTGTCAACTGGAACTGGTACGGGTTGTGGTACTGGTACTCCGATGTTTCTGGTGATAGTGGTGTGAGTGTGGGTGTGTCTGCTCAGTTCCACTCCTGGTCCTGCAGCTCCCACTGCTGGTCCACCGACGGCAAAACCACCATCAGCAATTCCTCCTGAAACCGGAAATGAGTTTGATAAAACTTTTAAGGGGGCTAAGTTGAAAAACGCTTTTTAGCGACACTTCGCCTTTTTATACTTTGTATAAATAAAAAAGGGCGCTTGTGGGGCAAAAGCAGTAATCTTGAAGCGAAGAAATTACCACCTTTAAAGATTTTGTTCAACATAATCCTTATAAAATTCAAGCACATCACGCCAGTATCCTTAACAAATGTAGCTCTTAACAAGACGAATTCTAGCCGGCAAATGACGATCCCAAAATATTTGCTATTCATAGTATTCTTGTCTTGGCAACAGATCACCATTTGACCGAAATTACATTGCTTGAATAGAATATTTTTTGAAAATCAGCTAGTATTTGACGGTAAAACGCTACGAAATATAATTTTTGCAAAATCCTGAATCTATTGAGCTTGCCACAAAGTTTTGACTTTTCTTCAAGGCTGTTCACACTCGTTCCATCTTAGCCAATACGAGCGCTCAATCATTGGCCTACCTTGCTGTCTAATCAGAATTACGCAGCTCCTTACTGAAATATTGTTTCAGATGTTGCTGCTTAATTATAATCTGTTCATTACCTATCTCAATGTTAATGCTTCAAATCTATTACTCAACTTTATGACCTACCTATAGACAAATTGATCTTTGATTTAAACTGAACAACCACAAAAACCTATGTGACATGCGTGTGAACTAGAATCCTAGACATTTTAAATCATCAACTTGAAATGACATCCAAGCACTCTCACGGTAATTAAATCAACTTCTGCGTAGGACTTGGTGACCAGAAGAATCAAAATGATATGTGGTTGGACTCAGCTCTTCAGGTGTCCTTGATAAGTACTCCAAGTGACGTTCAAATGCTTTTACAGAATCCAATTAACTCCGGATTTGAAATCAGCGACACAAAAAGAACCTGATGTACTGAATATCATATAAATCCTGTTGAAACTGTATTTTGCTAGCTTTTCGGTGTTCCGTGGAACGCCTTGATATCGCGTTCCGTGGTTTGATATTTTTTGATATGTACACACATTGGGACCATTACTACTGAAATTGGATCTAGGAGTTAGGAAAAAATAGTGGCATACAACTCACCTCCAAAGCCGATTCCAGCTCCACCAAGGCCGAGTCCATGACCACCACCAATAGCGATTCCATGACCTCCTAGTCCAAGGCCGTGACCAGCATAGCCCAATCCAATCAGCCCTCTCTTTTCTACCTTCTTGTCCTTGGTTGCTTTCTCAGCCTTCTCTGATGCGACTGACAGCGCCCACTAGAAGGCAAACTAGTACCTGCAAAAAAGAAATCACGATAAGCTATGCTTAAATAAGTCAACCGACAGTTGGCTCAAGGCATTATCCGACAAGTCATGGGAGGATCACGAACTTTGTAAGGACAGTTCAATAACATCGACGTTTGACAGATTTGACCACCAATCATAAAAGCACTACCTAGCGAGAACAAAATTCAACATCGCTGCCATTACCGAGATGCAAGCTGATCCAATATCTGATGCAATCTAAAGTGATCCAACTCAATCCAATGACGTAAACCTAAGCAGATTCAACGTGCAATCTGTGCCACTTATAAGCACGACTGACTGACTATAGCTTCAAGAACAATGCTCGTTTTTCCTTTGGTTGGCTTAATGTAACGATCTTTTGTCCAATTAGAATAAGCTATGTTTATTTTATATTGTTTTTTTATTCTTGCAGTTTGTATTATGTTACAATTGAACCGAGTGGAAAGAAGCTGAAAGTTGTTGGTGGTGCTATAGTTGCTCTAGTTGAGTAAGTAACAGACGGTTGAACTATTCAAATACCCTGCTGGAAATCCACTGTACTGCCATTCATAGTGGCAGTTGCAATAAATCAAGACTCAAGATTGCGCCACGTCGATCCATTTTTTCAATTGACCCAGCATGCCTTTAGCGTGTTGTTAAATAGTAATGCCATTCTCCCTGGTTACCACGCGTCCACGCTTATTTTACGCAAAAATAGAGAACATGGAGTGCCGCCACTCGCCTTCGTATCCTAGCGCTTTAAGCACAGAAAACGATCTACACATAAATGTTTCAATGCCTGCAACAAAGATATCCTAGTCCGTTTCCACATACAAGATCAGTAGCGCAGTCAGAAATTTCGTTATTATTAGGTAGTAGGTTATTTATCAAAAACTTGTAGTAACATGTGAATATCTCGTTTACATATAGAACACAAGTTTCAATAAAAAAATGTTCTAGCGGTTTAAGCACTTAGACCTTGATTTGTCACACTTGAATCATTAGTTTAAATGTCTAAATAAGGTTAAAGATGACGTTTACGTATGAGCCAAAACAAATAAGACGCATTTTTCAAACAATTTAGTACAGGTTAATGTCTGTAATACATCTGTGTGTTCCGAAAATCATCTCGGTCATCGAGTAACCCAAGGTGAACAAAAAATGACAAGCTTAAACGACCAATATCATGCATACGTTTATACGAACTTTTTTCACATTCTATTGTTGAAAAATCTTTTCGACTTTCTCAACAACATTCTGTAACGCCCTTTGTTTATCTGTCATGCTCTCTAAACCTTAGGGGAAGGGGGATCTCTATAACCTTATGGCCGACATGATATTCTCATACGATATTCTTACTGAGTAAAATGATGTACCATCGTCACCACTCCGTACGCCACTGGCGGGGAAGTATTTTAATCGCAGAAATTTCGAAAATGAGATATTATATTTTTTGATGTTATATGAGATGTATGTCACGAAACAGCTTGTCACTCATTTCAGCTGGGCTGTCAGTCTGACCCCGCTATAACTTCGAAAGTACCGGCTTTAATTCTATAAGCCTGATTGACTAACTAATTTATTAAAAATGTTCGTAGCTAACTCTCTTCTCAGACGGGTCAATATGTGCCGAACATAATCCTTTCTGGACTATGAAAGTAAATAGTCAATCTACTTGACGTCGTTTTTCTGTTTTATATTTCCGTAAATGTTCCCTTTAAAGAAGTTACACCATTGACTGATATCGATTGCATCTAACAGGCAGACCTATATCTGTCTGTGTGGCAATAATGCCACGATGAAAATTTTATCTCGCAGCTTTGCGGACCAGGTAGTTTCTAGTGTTCAAATAGTTCATTAACGTGCAAGTAGCAGGATCGCATCTGGATGATTATGTGAATTGGTATAAAGCTAGTGATGTTTGCTATGTGAAAAAATGCTGCCGATGAAGTATATCTATTAGCTGTGCCCGACGGGTTATTTATGATATGTTGTCCTTTCTGAAGACAAGTTAAGTTTGAAGTTATAAATTACGATTTTTTCCGTTTTCTTTTTGCGTTTTCAAAATCTGGGAGGAGAATTACGGAAAATTACCACCGCGCCCGCGTTGTACGTAATTACTGTTAGCGTACGTCTTGTGATTCAACAGCGTACGGTGAATATAATTGCAATACTTGACAGCACGCAAGTATAAATGAAGGGTACAGGCAAATAACAGTGAATGTCCTAATGCACAGTTTTGAGAAAAATGCAACCGAAAGCTTGGAAGTATATTATTTTTAAACTAACATTGGTATACGTAAATAAACTGAACTTACCCGCAGAAGAATAAATCCTTGTGCGTGGGTATTAACTTCCATTTTTACACAAATATACGCACACACACATATATAATATAAATAAACATATGAGGAGATGCACATACACATATATATATATACACACATATGAGTATATGAACGTTGGAGGGTCATTAATTTTAAATTTCTTTCATACGTATCATGTTTGCAATTTGATGTCGACTTTTATCAATTATAAATTTTGTTTTATTTGAAATATTCCTTATATACTTTGGTAATATGTTATATAATCTACTGGAAAGGTGTTTGCATAGTGTTGTTGATTTTGTTTCTAGTTTAATATAAGTGATCTAACGGAATGAGATTATTTCTATTGTGAAATTGATAATTTATAATTTTATAAAAAAATTGTTGCCTAGGGTCTATTAGTTTTGCTTCAGAATACAACAGACGGGTATAAGAGTGGTTTGTCAAAGATTATTTTTGAAAATTGTTTTTGGATAATTTCTAATTTATTAATTTGGTTATTAAGTGCTCCAACCTAACCTAATATTGCGTAAGTTATACAACTTTCGATCATAACATGATATAAAATTTTCATTGATTTATTATCCAAATATGTGTTTAGATACTTAAATTTAAACAATAGTGGTCTCAAATTGGTTATTACACGATCAATATGTATATTCCACTTTAAATGTGAATCTAAATATACACCTAAATATTTTATTTTGTTTGTTAAATTTATTTGAGTATTTATATGATCACAGTTAATCTGTCTAGATACAAAGGATGGTAATTTGTTTCTGTGATTTGTGAATGGCATGAACATAGTCTCTTGAAAGTTAATAGCTAGGCATTTATGTCTAAACCAGTCTGGAATTATTGTTAAGTCTCTTCAACCTTCACTTTTAGATCATCCCTCGAGTTGTGATCCGAATAAATGATAGCAGTATCGTCTGCAAAACATATGACTGTCCCTTCAGATTTTAAGCTCAGCAGGCTATTAATGTAAAGTGTAAATAATATGGGGCCTAACACTGTCCCTTGTGGGACACCATGCGTTATCAATTTGTTTGTGCTAGAGGAATTATTTATTTGCACGCACTGTGTTCTGTTGGAAAATTAACTTTTCATGAGGTTATAAGCTTTGCCTCTAATTCCTGAGTCGTGTAAGATTTCTTATAGTAGCAAGTGGTCTACTGTGTCGAATGCTTTTGCTAGATCTAAAAACACACACAAGTATGCAGTAACTTTTATTTAGAACTAATTAAATGCTTTATATCTACGAGTAATATAATTTTGTTGTCGAAATTGTACCTTTTAATTATTAAACATTTAAATTGAACAAAAACCAAATGAAACATATTGAAACAAGTAAAAAACGAGGAATGTCCAATTCAGTTATCAGATTATTGGTTTTTGAATCATATAATTTCGTACTGTCTTTTAAACAGTAATGACTCAATCTTCCTTCAGAAGAGCAAAATGGTCCTAAAGCTATGATAAAAAATGGTTGAAAAGTGTTTTTCTTTCTTTGTGCGCTTATATTTATTTATTAATTGACCTTAATGACGAAACCGACAAAATTGCTCATTGCAGTGAAGGAAAAAACTATAAATGCAATGAGGCTGAGCTACCTAAATCGTTAGTCGATTTTGTAAGTTAGGTACCATACCACGTGTTAAAAAAAGTGGTTGCTTCGGAGAATACATTCAATGAATCATCTAGATTTTTTTATACTAAAAATACAATAAGTACATAATATATGATATATATAAAAAGGTACTTGGAAAGTTCCGCTACTATGAGTATTCCTGCTTCCAGTAATTTAATAAAACAAAAACATTGCTGCTCAGGTATTTTGCATTAAGAGGAGGTTTCCCAGTCTGTCTAGATCTGCAATGTCTTCATGTATGGGGAGCATCTAATTTTGGGAAACTTCAATGTATTATTTCCGTAACACGCTGGATCTCCACAAATGTGGTGGAGGAATATGACCTAGTATTGGTAGCTAGTAGGTCGGAGTAGACTTGATTGTCCCTCTTATGAATCTTACTATTTGGTTTAACTACGTATCTACCATTTTTTTATAAAATCCCAGCACGGTTTTTGAAAGGACTCATTCAAGTACTCGCTATCGTGCTGTGCATGCAAATACCACCTATGTCCCAGGGCTTATGCTTTTTATGCAAGGAACGCCGATTATGCGGTATTATTGGAAGAGGATGGAATCTATTGACTTGCGAGGTGTATACGCAGAACACGCATCTGCCTTTAATGTGGCAGTTTCAGTAAAACAATCATGTTGGAAGAAATGGACTTAATTAAGTGACTTCTGAAATGGCTGATTCGATTACATTAAAGGAAAATGCTCGATGGATGTATTGGTCCTGCTTGCATGTTAGCATGTAATGGAAACGCGAAAGAATGATGCAATATTTAACAAATTGGTCGTAATCCATTTTCTTATGAAAAACTGTAATAAACTATAAAGTGGGTTTGATCGGAATACCTTGTAATAACTAGAACGTGGCGGATGTGAGCAAGGCCAAAAAGATTCTAATATTCTCTGTATAAGTCGCAGTTTGCATTTAGTGTTTAATGAAGTATATTTTATTAATCCAGACTGCAGTAACGCACTGTCAATTACTCATTTCAAGACTAGCCGGTATGGAACTAGCATCTAGAAAAAAAAGAGTAAAAAGCAGGTAAAGTGTAAATATTTTCTTTTTTGGGAGATTTCCTTCCAACAGTTATTCAATCTCTTCTGTCATTTTTCAAGAACTTCCAAATAAATGTATTTCCCTGAGATGGTATCAAAGCGATATGATGATTTTCTGTAGACACTTAATACTTCTTGCGATCAAGAATATTACTATGCAAACATTTATATACTTGATCAAAAAATTCAGGATTTCCAATTCGCTGTGGCTGCTGTAGCAATTTCCTGTTATCAAACTTTTTGCTAATGCCTAAAGCATACCGAAAAGTGGAAGATTTTATCTCTACACTTTCTGTATACTCCCAGGGGTGCACAGGGAATATACCGTTTTTATAATAATTGTTACGACAAACCGCAGTTAATCAGATTAGATAGGAAGTTGTTACATTGTGAATAAGCTGAAGCTTAAAGATCGCTGTCAGAAGTTCACAATCAATAATTAATTTATTCGAAGCAAAATGTACTCTACTCCTTCAGTCAACAGGAAATGAAGTTCTTTCAAGTCGTTTATTATTTTCATCTTTTTTTGGGATTGTAGAATGCTGCTTGAACTTTTTGATGTAGGTACTGTAACAGCAAAAAAATTTAAATAGACATTAAGGCTTAATTTTACTATACTTCGAAGTTGAGTCATTTATTTTAACAGTGAGTAGATCTGATCAAAAGAAATGTTTTTTCCCTTAACATTTTTGTGGTAAAATTAAAGTAACAAAGTTATAGCCCTTTAGAAGTTTGAGTACCGCCCTGTCTCAATAATAATATTATGTGTTCGTGTTTCGCAACAACGGTTATAATCCGCCTTATCGGTTCATCGCATCGGAAACAAAAAAGCGAAAGAATTTGAAACGCTTATCACAATGTTTTTACTACAATTTTATTCAGTTGTATTCAGTCAATGTGTCAGTCGGTAACGCGTGAGTGAATAGTGGTGCTTGTTGCGTGGCTGAAACTAAATAAAAATGGCACATGTTTACGAAAATGCTGAACCTGTGGACATGATTCTTATTTACGAGTAAATGCTGCCGCGGCATCACGGATTTATGCGGATCGGTTTCCCAATCGAGTGCAACCAACCCCTCGTGCCTTTGTTAAGGTAGTACAAAGGGCTCCTGAATCAGGTGACTTAAGACCTCACAGGGGAGGGCATGCCGGTGCTCCAAGACCGCACGATCAAACACAGGTCCGCACTGAAATACTTGTCGGGAGGATACTTTATAAAACAAGGTAACATTTTTTTTTAATTTTTTTTTATTTTTACACACATATTTTGATTTATCTTCGTTCTACAGTCATTATCTGAAAATTAATGAATCAACTTCAAAGTCACCCTGTATATTCCGAGGAATCAGAATGTGGCGGAAATTGGACGAATGAGAGGGCTCACGGACAGGATTTTTCGTACGGTAGCCAAATAAACGAAATACTTACTTGATGTTTGTTACATAATAATTGTTCTGTAATTCTATTTATGTCTTCAAAGAATTTATCAAGCATAATTTTGTATAGCAACAGGGAGACACTGTTATTTTCAATAAAATGCTCATTAATTTGCTGTTATATCAATCTAGGAAATGTGTCAGATTTGTGTCCATGCTTTGAGAGTATTATATATTATATTATATTATATATATTGGTGCATTTTAGTACAGTCGCCGCTAATGTGGTGCCCGGACACAAATGAGAAAATTTGTTTTTGTAGCTAGACTTATAACCTATTTCTTGTTTTAGTTTGGATCCATTACTTCAAAATCGGGCCTTAGTGGTGCTTATGTTACAAAAATGAGTAGCTAAATAGGAAACAAAACAACTGCTGTCAAGTAGCTTGACTTTGAATTTTCGAGGCATTAATATACAATGTTGTGAGTAAAATTGAAACCTAGATTCAACTCGCTTAAAAAGATATAAATACCTTGCTACAGTTATATTGGATATTTAAACATGACTGTCTTTGATAGGTCACCTTAGACATCTTGAAAACAGATTAGGTAGATTAGAAATGTAATCATGAATTGGATTCAGCTCTTTATAGCAACCACGGTACCCCGGTATCTAGGCGTGCGTCTATGTGGCTGCTTCGATATATAAAAAAACAATGCAATTTTTTTCTCGTAACCTTTTTCTAACCCACTCCCGTCTTTATGATTTATCAGTCTTCATCCTCATGCCAATGTTCAATTTACATCAGCACCTGTCCATGGCGGAAGTACCGTATGCATAGTATAAGCAATAAAATCTTATTTATATCCTCACACAATTTACGTCGCGAAAGAATTTTGAGACATCACCAGTCGATTCGCGTACAAGACTGGACTTAACCTTATTTGAAAATGCTCTCGATTAGTCATTACGCAATAGTCCAGTTTTATTATGCACATAGTCCATTCATATTGTTACTTTCTCTGGTTGATCTACAGTTCGATCTAGTAGGCTATGTCGTCGGTTGCAATTGTTCCGTGGGAACCAGGGAATGGCCGATTTACGTCGACTGCAGAATTTTATGGCCTTGATGGGTGTGTGGATGCAATTCTAATGGTGCATTCTTGGTGCGGTAAAGGTATGCAGATCGAGAGCTAGTTACAGAGCGAGGAACATGTCACAATCACAAGCTTCAGACGTTGCTAGCATAATGAAGTCCCAGCTGGCAGGAGACGCGCTACGAAATAATAGGGAGGTCAATTGCGGAGCTTATCAAATAGAAAAACTGATTGAGAATACTACACTGTTGGGTTACGGCTTGAAGGTAAATTTCTGGCAGGCTTTCCACAAGAGTTGCTTGTAAGAATTTTAAAGACGAAATAATCCAGTCATTCCGACAAGTAGCTTCACTCTGCACTTCACACGTAATGATGTCATCAGTTCATAAAGGATGATGTTTTGCAGAAGTTAGGCCCTCTAAGAAAATGGTTAGCTACGAACGTGTGTAACAGAAAGGATCAGGTTAGTCAAAAAGGCCTATATAATTAGTCCATAGTCTCTAGTCATACCGACAATACCGACCATCTGGCGACGTTGCTATGACTAACCTCACCAGCCATTATGCCAGCCACCCATCGGTCAGATTATGCTGTCTGACATCGGTCATGACATAAGTATATCTACGATCGGTCTGTTGGGTACGTGTGCGTAGAAAATACTTCTCTATCATTTCAAGTGCAAGCGAATGGGGAAATCTATGACTTGTCAGACGCCTAATGGATGCAGGTTTGAAACCGTCTACGGTAGCATAGTATATACCAACGCTAATCATTGGGGCACTAGAAACAGACCAGCAGATCGACCTACAGATAGACCGACAAACATACAGATCGACAGACAAACAGACAGACGGACACAGATAAGGAACAGGTTTGTTCGTGTTCTACATATCGTATAACATCGAAGATAATCCACCTAAATATCTAAGGCTATTATAGAACCTAGGCGTGGTTATAATCAAAGTGGACATACCTGATATTCAGACTGAGTAGTGAGCATATCTCTAAGATCGTGATGTAGAGTTGGTAATATGTATTTAGGAGCTGCAATTGACTGCTCCTAGGAAATAGAAATGGACAGGCAGAGGCGTTACTAAATGCAGTAAAGAGCACGCACTAAACAAATAGAAACGTAATAAGGATGAATAACGTCCAACAAACAGATTAGATCGCAGTACCTCAGGAATGAGTATTGAGCTTGAGACTGGAGGAGGGAGTTTTTGAGTTGAGATTGATGGACGAGATAGATAGTTTTGAATGGATAATTGAAATAATCTAGTTTCATGACACATGATAGAATCATTTATCAGCCACAGGCATACCTCGAAGATAACATGGGACTGGCGCAACACTCTAAAGATGTTGGCAGAACCCAAAAGGTTTTGAATTATAAGTCCAAGTGTCAGGTTAAACTTATTTCCGAAGACTAGGAAAGAATATACAATATTTGACTAATAAGTAAGCTTCATATAACGATAGCTCGTAATGAGATAGCTGAGGGCTGTGCCAGAAAAGGAGCAGATTTGTCAATCATAGAATTGTATTTAGTCCATTCGGCGTCAAATGCAGCAGAGGCTCTGAGGTGGAGCAAGAAATAAGAGGAAGAAGAACATTTTTGAATGACTTCTTCTTACTTTAGTCACACCTGCAGAGTAAGACTTCTCGTTTTAGGTTGTCTTGGTCTAATTGGTAGAAGAGCTACTTTTTACGAATACAAATGAGGCTGCGTTCTTCTTTTCATCCTTTGGGTAAACGATTAGGAAGCTGGCCGAGAAGATCAAGTTACGCAAGTAGATATCCGTGGAGCCAAAATATTCATTTATAATGAATAGACAGATAGAATAAATTTTTTGCAGTGTAACTATCATAGAGCTACAAAGCTATGTGTCTCCGCTATAAAAGAATCGATTATATTATTTTCCTCGCTAATCCGACAAAATCGCAAATGTATTAAATTTAGTCAAACAACAAGCTGTCCTCGGTAAACATATACTTAAACGTTCGCGTATTTTTCGATATGAGAAGGAGATATGTGGTCAATGTCACGGATAATGCGTACTTCAGCACTGTCACTGCAATTATTGTAATGAAAACTGAAAATGTTTCTGTATTTATTGGAGCAAACATACATATTGACGTAATTTTCTACAGTGTTGCTACGAATCCTATGTATTTTTTTATAATGAGAAACATACAAGGTAATAGTGATAGTACTGATAGTACTTCTGGAACAGAAAGAATGACATAGATACTCCCTTCATCGAGAAACAGATTACACAAAACATAACGACGAAATGAAAGAAAGTGGTCTGGGACAGGCTGAGTGATCTACTTGGAAAAATGTACTAGTACTATGATACAAAACGCATAAAACAAACAAGAGTTTGTGGCGTTAAAACCTGAAATATTTTCTATGCCGTTAAATCTGCTTGAAGACCTTTAATGATTTATGATCTACGTATACCATTAACGACTATTTAAAATCGTATAAGCTTCTTACCACGCCTTAAAATAATCAGAAACTTCAAACTTCAATTCTCTATATGATATGTTTTAGTATCCATACTAATGTATGTAGTTCATAATGAGCTTTGCCAAATCCAAAAACATGCGTGCTAAAAATGCTATACTACCCCAAACAATGACCAAGATATTTGAAAACGGGAGGAGAAAGCTTGGAGATATTAAGAAAAAATGTTTTCTCCGAAACAATCTTTGACTAGTGCCAAGAATATTGAGAAGCTTGGGAAGTCTCCTTGTTTCTGACTTATTACCCCCCACAAGTGCACTTTTCAAAAATGACCTAAAATTACCTACTATGAGCCCACAGCAAACTTCTCGACAAGTTTCATCAAAATTGGCCAGCTATTTGAGGGCTTATATGGGTAGAAAATCTGGATTTTACACTACAAACTAGTAGAAAACTACTTGAAATTAAAAAATTCGAGAAAAAAGTTTTCGAATGTCAATATTTTGTTCTGGGGTTGTGTTATATACTCGTTTTCAAATCTATAATCACCGGCCTATCATGGAAACCAAAAATAAATGCGTTAGAATGGTACATACCAAGTGTTTCATGATGTTGGTGGTAACCCGACACAGACAGGTGACAATAATTAAACACAAGGGTGTTACTGATTTCCAGCAGCTTTGAGGATATCTTTATAGCAAAGACCTGCCCCCACCAAAGCCGTTCTTGCATCAAGCTATCAGCTAAGGCGGACCTTTCAGGGATATCACATGATAATACTTTCTCTTAGTTGTTTTGTGTAATGCCTCTACAAAGATCGCATTGTTTTCGGAATCTGTGCGTTACGGTTCCTTTGGTGTTTCCTGTCGTCTTGAACATGATGAGGTTTGATGAGAAAGAGATGAGCTGGCGAACTGATCAGCAGATGGTAATGTGGAGGGAGAGTTCTGTGAGAAAATTATGTGGGGGACCCTGAATGTTATTTGACGAACTGGGTAAGAGTTTCAAGAAGATCTGAATTTAGCAGCTGAGTGAAATACTAGTGATTTGTAAAAGTATTCTGGTATTGCACTGCAAGAATTTTATAAGCTTGTAGTAGCGGGAGGAGAAAACGAAAATCTTGCATTGCAAAAAGTATATGTTACTATTCAAGTTCATGGACAACTGCGACCTTAAACAAAGCCCTTTTGTTGGGTAAATCGAACGTAGGGATTACGATCCTGATGTCAATTTAAGTTCGTCAGGATGCCCATTGCTCTTATCCAAACAGAGCTTCTTAAATAGAGATTGCAACCTCGCAGCCCAGTCAGTCCGGAAGGATTAACGATGAGAGTCATGAATCCTGCAAGGGATGCCGAGATACCATTCACCCTTTAATATCATTATATTGAATGTCAATATTTGAGGGGGCGATGATTAATTTCATTTTAAGAAGAAAGCTGCATCTTAACTTGTGAGATAAACGCTGGTAAATTATTCAAAAGTAAATTTATCGTTATCTAAACAATAAAATCTATTTCTCTGCATGGCGAAATTGTGATATTAAGAATACTGTTATGATGAAGCAGAAATACGTTTTATATACTAAGTGACATATAAATCCGAACACCCAGTTTAAATGGTTTTATTTTAATAAAAGTTGGTGAATGTATTTATCTTACTGTAAATAACAAGTGAAAAAATTTTCAGCCTTATCAGTTGGACATTCCGGTTTTTATACTGCTTTTTTTTAATTCACTAACGCTCTAAAAATGAATATTTCAGCCGCAGTAAAGAATCAACGTTGGCGGATTTTGGTTCTTGACATACTTTACGATCGGTTACGATGCCTAGAGTACGGAGACCTGTACGATTTCGTCAACTTAGTGAGTTTGATAGGGGCCGTATAGTGGGACTTCGGGAAGCTGGACTTTCTTTTCGGGCAATTGCAGTTAGAGTGCAAAGAAGTGTAGACACTGTGGTTCGGTGTTGTCAGGCATGGCTTCGAGAAGGCCGTACGCAAAGAGCAAGGGGCACTGGACGCCGCCGTAGAACAACAGACCGTGAATATCGCCGCCTACGATTATTGGCCTTAAGGGACCGTTTCTCCACTACCAGGTCCATTGCAAATGAATGGTTTGCAGAACACGGAAGACCTATTGGCATGCGAAGTGTTTACCGACGAATGAGATGTTTTGGCTTGTTTTCATACCGGCCACACTGGGTCCTCCCTTTAACTCGAGAACACCGACGTAATCGCCTTGAGTGGTGCAGACAACGGTCACTCTGGGATCAGGAATGGAACAGTATTGTCTTTAGTGTCGAGTCTCGATTTTGTTTAGGCATGCACGATGGTCGTGCCAGGGTTAGAAGGCGACGTGGTGAAAGGAGGAATCCACAGTTTTTTGTTGAAAGACATGTTCATCACACTGTTGGAGTTATGGTTTGGGGTGCTATAGCTTATGGTTCCAGGTCACCTTTAATCTTCATCAGAGGTAACATGAACGCGCAGCGTTATATCCACGAAGTTCTAGATCCCCATCTTTTAGCCTATCTTGACACCCTGGCAGATCCAACATTCCAACAAGATAATGCCGGACCACATGTTGCAAGAGTCACAATAGACTTCTTTCAACATAATGATGTCACATTGTTACCATGGCCACCAAGATTTCCCGACTTATCCCCAATTGAGCAAGTGTGGGATATGATGGGTAGGAGATTGCTCAATTTGCAACGTCCTCCTCAGACTCTAGAAGCACTTCGAGAGGAGTTGGTGGTTGCCTGGAATGAGATACCACAGGAGGACATTGACCACCTGATCAGAAGCATGCCTAGGCGCGTTGGAGAATGCGTAGCACATCAGGGTGCATCCACACATTATTAAAGGTCAAAGGGCTTTAAAGCAGTGCAATCATTTTGAAATTTTTATCATTTACTTATTATGCTTCATTAAGTACCTACCATACAAAATTTTATTAAAATAAAACCATTTAAACTGGGTGTTCGGATTTATATGTCACTTAGTATATTTTTTAAGCGATAACCCTAGATTGAAAAATCACGCGATCAAGTTTGCTTGGAGATTGATTTACGATTTCAAAAATAATTTTAATTTGAAGAGGATCCAGTAGCATATCATCAACTGTCCGCAAAAATTGCTAGGTGAAATCACACATGAGCGCTAGAGGAGCAAATTAAAAACAAGTTACATTGAAAAATGCTTCTTGTACATGTAAGTATATGGCCAAACCTCGGGAAATATAAGGTCGTATTACAGATATTGACGAAATTTTATTTATTTTTGAAAACTTTACTGCCCTCTATCTCATAAGTTAAGGCGTTGAGGACATCCAGTCATATGAAGCTTCCTAAAATAGACTCAAATATTCGCTCCCTCTGATATTAATATTTAACTAAGAAGCACAGTATAATTTCAAAAGATTAAAATTTTGTATTGAGAAACCCACCCTATAAAGTTGTCAAGAAGGTATTTATAAAATCACTCAGGCTGAGCATACGGCGTTTAGTGAACTTCTGGAATTTAATCAAAACAGGTGGAGCGGCTGTTGAGTTTGTGCAGAAAATATTTTCTTAATATGCTGGGTATACAGCTTATTAGATTTATATTAAGCATTTCACCATCTAGATATTTCACGGTATAGTAGAAACTTCTTAAGTAAGTTAAATTGAATACGTTTAAGAATAGGGTCCGAGATTTCTCAAAAATGTGTTCTTCAAAACCGATTCTACTATCTCCAGCAACAGCCAAGAACTTAACATACATTTTAGACGTATTTCCGTCTGTGTTCATTCAATTTTTGAAAATATATGATGAGTGAAATATGTTTAATAGGTGCGTAGAATTACCGGAGCTGGGGGCATCTAAATACATCAACGTCAAAAAAATTGAGATCGAGCCTCCCGCATCCCCCGCAACCCCTAACCACCAATTTGTAATCCTTACAAAAATCTATTTTTTAGTTTTTGGCGTTTTTATCCGGCGAAAATTTTGTGAATCGTGAACCTTGATTCTGTATGGTGAGATAATGCTCAAGATAGTATTCCAAATTTGAAACTTCTGAAAAATGATTCTACTACCTCTTTACCGAAAAATTCAAGAGGTTCTATATTATCCATTATGTTGTGTGTTGAAGATTAAGTAGGAACAGCCTATTTAACTTTTTTGAGTTTGTCTTTTGAGTAGCCTGAAATTGCTTTTTTCAGGTGCCTCAATAGAGACATTGCTTTGGGCTCAAAAGCCACAAATGTCTATATGATACGCATCTAAACACTGCCGCTGGATTTTTTTAAAATTTCTCGTTGAAATAATCTTCAAATGTGCTCTTAGTGACTAACAGACCTCTGATACGGACTAGAAGGTGCCCTTGAAATGATTTAAAAGAAGCCTTCAAGTGCCACACTAACACCTATGTAAAAAACTTATAAAACGTCAAAAAGAAAAAACAACGAAATGATATCTTGTAGACTAGGTAGTTTTTAGGGTGCAAATATACTAAGTGACATATAAATCCGAACACCCAGTTTAAATGGTTTTATTTTAATAAAATTTTGTATAAGTACTTAATGAAGCATAATAAGTAAATGATAAAAATTTCAAAATGATTGCACTGCTTTAAAGCCCTTTGACCTTTAATAATGTGTGGATGCACCCTGATGTGCAACGCATTCTCCAACGCGCCTAGGCATGCTTCTGATCAGGTGGTCAATGTCCTCCTGTGGTATCTCATTCCAGGCAACCACTAACTCCTCTGGAAGTGCTTCTAGAGTCTGAGGAGGACGTTGCAAATTGAGCAATCTCCTACCCATCATATCCCACACGTGCTCAATTGGGGATAAGTCGGGAGATCTTGGTGGCCATGGTAACAATGTGACATCATTATGTTGAAAGAAGTGTATTGTGACTCTTGCAACATGTGGTCGGGCATTATCTTGTTGGAAAGTTGGATCTGCCAGGGTGTCAAGATAGGGTAAAAGATGGGGTTCTAGAACTTCGTGGATATAACGCTGCGCGTTCATGTTACCTCTGATGAAGATTAAAGGTGACCTGGAACCATAAGCTATCGCACCACAAACCATAACTCCAACAGTGTGATGAACATGTCTTTCAACAAAAAACTGTGGATTCCTCCTTTCACCACGTCGCCTTCTAACCCTTACACCGACGTAATCGCCTTGAGTGGTGCAGACAACGGTCACTCTGGGATCGGGAATGGAACAGTATTGTCTTTAGTGACGAGTCTCGATTTTGTTTAGGCATGCACGATGGTCGTGCCAGGGTTAGAAGGCGACGTGGTGAAAGGAGGAATCAACAGTTTTTTGTTGAAAGACATGTTCATCACGCTGTTGGAGTTATGGTTTGGGGTGCTATAGCTTATGGTTCCAGGTCACCTTTAATCTTCATTAGAGGTAACATGAACGCGCAGCGTTATATCCACGAAGTTCTAGAACCCCATCTTTTACCCTATCTTGACACCCTGGCAGATCCAACTTTCTAACAAGATAATGCCCGACCACATGTTGCAAGAGTCACAATAGACTTCTTTCAACATAATGATGTCACATTGTTACTATGGCCACCAAGATCTCCCGACTTATCCCCAATTGAGCACGTGTGGGATATGATGGGTAGAAGATTGCTCAATTTGAAAAGTCCTCCTCAGATTCTAGAAGCACTTCGAGAGGATTTGGTGGTTGCCTGGAATGAGATACCACAGGAGGACATTGACCACCTGATCAGAAGCATGCCTAGGCGCGTTGGAGAATGCGTAGCACATCAGGGTGCATCCACACATTATTAAAGGTCAAAGGGCTTTGAAGCAGTGCAATCATTTTGAAATTTTTATCATTTACTTATTATGCTTCATTAAGTACTTATACAAACTTTTATTAAAATAAAACCATTTAAACTGGGTGTTCGGATTTATATGTCACTTAGTATAGTTTATTCCACGTTTGCTCGCTATGGGCATCCATCTAGGGACACGGATTGTTTGTTGCAGAAAGCAAGTTTATCTTTTGTGAAGCCGAGTAGTCTGTAGTGTTTATCTCTGGGATGTGAAAGAAAGTTGCGATCGGATCTGGATGATTATGTGTATTGATCTGCATGAGTATAAAATCAGTGATATTTGATATGTGAATAAATTGTTGCTGAATATGTTACCAAAGAAGTAGATCTATTGGCTGTGGCCCATGGGTTATTTATTTGTTGTTCTTTCTGAAGACAAGTTATCTTCAAAGTTACAAATTCGGATTTTTCCCTTTTTTTGTGTTTTCAAGAACTTTGAGGTGCAACACCGGATATATATATATATATATATATATATACGTTGTGTGCAATTGAGCCACATCACAGAAAAATAAATTAGCAATGACGCATCACAGTTCCAAAATTTTTGCAGCACCTCTCATTTAGGCGCTGATTTGTATTGTTATTGACATCGCAAAATAAATTTCTATAAAATTTAAATGACTGGAAATAAAAAATAATGTAAAAACCTTTACACTTTCATAACTATTCCTGTCTGTAGCATATTTTCTCATCTGATACTTCACTAACCAGGGATTTTTATTATCTTATCTATCTAGCAAATTTGCATATGCAATTACTTGAATGAATAAGGAAAAGAATATGCGCAACTATTTTCTAACTTTGAGTGTGTTTGAGACAAGAAACCAGTGGAGTTTTATTAACACATACTAGCACAAAAATCCTCACTATGAACCTAAGCACTGACGTTTCCTCCCAGCTATAGTATACAACTTACATGTTAGACCCCTAATAATGTCATCTCCGAAACAGATGGTGCATCGCATCAGAGCCCAACATTGATAACTGAAGCAACACGTACAGCTACAAACGAGTTCACAACAGGTATCCATCAGCTTGTGCTAAGTTAACATCTTGTAGAAAAACCAACGTTACGTCAAAAAAAAAACAACCCAATATCACTTTCCAAGATACGTCATATCTTTGCGGATTTGAAACACGCGACCCAAAAAAACCTGCTGTAACGAATTTCACATAAATGCCCTAAAAGTTGAGTTTCTTCCTGCTTTTCGTTGTTCCGTGGACTGTGCAACTAAAGAATGATGTAGTATATACGTATACAACGTGTCGCTCTCGCGTTTAGAATTGTGAGGTATACAATGACTTTAAAAAAATTAAAGACTGGCCATTTGACAGAAAAATGAAAAATTCATCGATATTCGTACTTTGCTATTTTTCTCGTCTTCCACGGCGTGAGGAGTAATGTGGCCTTGAGACGTGTATTAATCTGTTCAAGACTATACAGTTCTTATTATTTAACATAATGTCTTTTCTATATCCTACATGGTATAAACCATGAACTTGTAAAGTCATTGTCTCAAGTCCTAACGGCCTCGAATAAGATCTCTCTATGGCTATACGCAGTTGCAAATTATGCATATTACGTATTATATAACAGTCATAGGATTATGTACAACATAGTTTACAATATAAAATGCATTTAATTACGATATATTAATTCATATTTCAACTATTCCAACATTATTTTTTTTTCTATATGTCAATCCATTTTATAAACTCGATCCTTTTACAACTACATCTATTCATACCGATATTTATATTGGCATATCAGCAATATGGGCCTAATTTGACATTATGGTTACTTTATCTGTCTTAACAAATGTGATATCCTTTACTGCTTTAGTTTTTTAGTTCCCTTTTTTCCAAGTGTCATTTGTCTGTTATCTAAAATGCATTACGAATTGTGTCTTCATTTCTTCCCTTAATTGGGTTTCGTTTGAATCTGTTGCTCTATCCCTTATGTTTAAATGACTTGTGTAAGCATTATTATGTGTTGTAGCAGCAACAAGTTTCTATTATATACTTTTCTATAAGAATGGTCGATACAGCGGTACTGATACCGGTCAGAAGGTTGAAAAGTACCGAAATTATTCAACTGCTAAAAAAAGTATCAATTCCAGAAGCTTTGATTTATTTTGGAACAAATTCCACTAACGGGTTTCTAGGTCTGTCAATTGGAAATTTGGTTGTTCGGGATTTTCAGCGTTTTCGTACAACATTGAAGTTAATTGCTTCAAAACGATGTGATTCAGACGGAGAGACACAATAGTCAAAGTCAAACGTTTCATAAAATGCTACCCCGCGGCTCTAGTTGCATGTTGCGATTGATAATTTCGAATTGACGGATTATTCTTTAGATCTTATAGGATATCCACAGCTGTTAAAGAATAGAAGGAAGATAAGGATGCTTTGACATTCAGTAGATGTTCTGTGAATATTATAGGAGCACTTATACTGTCTGCTGATGTCTGACAAGGAGTAGACTTGAGAATTTGTACCACTGGTATCGTAGTTGACGAAGGAAGGCTATTGTTTAAATGCAACTGTTAAAAGTTGAATAACCGCTAGGCCAATACACCGATACTTTGGCTTTTGAAATATCGGTATAGGCCGATTACCGGCATCGGCAAAATTATTGTATGGGTCTCTAACTGATATATCTATTCACTCCAAAAAATCTCTATTAGATTTTTGTAGTTTGTACTGAACTGTAATATATGTTATTTCAAGTCGCTGTTCAACATTTCTCAATTCCACAATTGAAAGTAACAACAACCAAATAGTCTAAATGAATTATATCAACCAAAACAGACGCCTGCCACGCAGACCTCTAAATGCGAAATAGCTGAACCTACTACGGCATCACTTATGAAATCGACTATGACCGGTTCATGTACTTGAAAAGGGTAATTGAAGTATGTAATGACCGGAATCACCTAAACAGGCGACTGGAGTTGGCGGCTGTTAGTGTTAAATATCAATAGATGGTTCCTGCTACAATGAACGGTATATGTGTCCAACAATATTATGAGTAGAGAATTATTTCCATCGGATTATACTGTATTTAGATGTGATCGAAAATTCAGTGTTACTAGTCTGTCTTTGGGGGGTGGAACCTTGATAGCTATAAAAAGTACTTTCAACTTTAATGTCGTGGATGTATCTGGTTTGAATTCGGCTGTTCCTCATATAAACACTGTTGCACTTAAGTTGGTTCTTTGTGATTCTGCTTTTATTATATTCACTGTTTATATTCCACCGTCTGTAAGTACAGGAGATTTTGAGCTTTATTTAGATGCATTAGAGTCTTTGATTCAGAGCTTTCGATCATTCAATATCATCATATGTGGCGATTTTAATGTACCTGGTTTCAACAGTTCCATGAATGAACGCAAAACTCAGTATTTGACTGATTTCTGTTCTTTTACAAATTTAAGCAATTTCAATTATATTGTCAATCATCAGGGAAGGTTGCTTGACTTGGTACTATCTACTACAAATTTAACTGTTTCTAGAGAATGTCTTCCCTTTGTCAAGGAAGATCTGTATCATCCTGCTCTGTTTTTGATTTTTTTGGTGGCAACATTACACATATATTTGAATTGAATAATTACCCCCGATACAATTTTCGTCGAGCAAACTTTCCTAAATTGTACAGTGCCATTGCAACCATAAATTGGTTAAATTTAGAGGATGTGAGTGATGTTAACAACGGTTGTGATATATTATATAATAACATTCATCATGTTTTCGATGAAAATGTACCTAAACTTTGCTATAAATCTCGTAAGTTTCCTATATGGTTTACTAGGGATATCAAGAGAAATTTGAAGAAAAAAAATAGAGCCAGGAATAACTATAAGCGTACAGGTGATAGCTATTATAATGACAAATTTAAAGCATTACGATCCACAATTGAAACCCAGATTAATACCGTCATTCAGCTTATTTACAAAACACTGAGGACAATATAACTCAAGATCCGAAAAAGTTCTGGACATTTATCAGTGCCAAAAAAGGTATGTCAAGGATTCCTGGTAGTATGTCGTTCAATGACCACATATATGATTCGCCTCGAGAAATTGTTGATGGTTTTGCTTCATTTTTTTCTAGCGTCTTTTCTCAGCAGGATCTACCTAACAGTTATGATGATTTGCAAGGTTACAACGACTGTCTAAATCTTTACACGATAACTGAAAATGATGTCGTTCTTGCAGCTAGAAAATTAAAGAATAAGATGACCTCCGGAGTGGACAATATTCCTAGCTTCATAGTCAAAGATTGCATTCACGCTCTTGCTAGACCACTTTCTGTTATTTTCAATCTGATGGTACGCACTTGTTGTTTTCCGCAAATATGGAAAATGTCTAAAGTATGCCCTGTTTTCAAAAGCGGTGATACATCTGATATGACGAACTACCGTCAGATTGTCATTTTGTGTAATTTTAGCAAATTATTCGAGATAATTATTTACGAGCATATTTATAATTTTTTCAGGCCCCATATCGCTGAATTTCAACATGGATTTGTTTCTGGGCGGTCAACAACATCAAATTTAGCTTGTTTTACCCAGTTTGTTGCCAAGACTCTGGATCATCAAGGCCAGATTGATGTAGTTTATACAGATATACAGAAAGCCTTTGACTGTGTCAACCATGGCTTATTACTACATAAATTATTAAACTTAGGATTCTCTGAAAATCTACTCTCGCTCCTCCAGTCATATCTTTCGGACAGAACACTATTTGTAGAATATGGTGGTTATAAGTCTAATAACTACATAGCTACTTCAAGAGTTCCCCAGGGGTCTAACTTGGGACCTTTATTATTTTTAATATTTATTAATGATTTGTCGGCTGAGATTAAATGTCATCATTTATTTTTTGCTGATGATTTAAAAATTTATAATAATATCGTAACTTCCGAAGACTGTCATTTTCTTCAAAATAACTTGGAAGTTATCAATTCATGGTGTTCCAAAAACCTCCTCGCACTAAATGTGTCAAAATGTAAAGTAGTAACATATTGCAGAAAACGGAATGTTATGCTTTATGATGACTACAGTATTAATCAGGTAAGGTTAGAAAGGAGTAACAGTTATAAGGACCTAGGTGTTACATTTGTTGTCAAGTTCACTTTTAATGATCATATAAATAGCATTATATCGTCTGATTTCCGAATGCTAGGGTACTGTGTTAGAAACTGGTCAGGTTTCTCAAACGTTGAAACACTCAAGCTCCTATATCTAGCATACGTCAGAAGCAAGCTTGAATATGCATCGCTTATATGGGCACCAATTTATCAAAACTCTATTAGCAGATTGGAATCTATTCAACGAAGAGCAGTAAAGTTTATGTTCTTCAAATGCAATGGTTTCTATCCACAAAGAGGCTTCGACCATAATGTATTGCTCAAAACTTTTGATATCAAACCGCTTGAAGTGCGCCGAAATATTTCTGCTCTGTCTTTTTTGTTCAATTTACTCCACAATAAGGTTTACTGTCCATATATTCTAAGTAAGATACGTTTTAATGTTCCTCGGTTAGATAACCGTTATTGTTTCACATTTTACTATGATTTCTGTCATACCAATGTCTTGTCCAAGTCTCCTGTGCATAGGATGTGTACAATATTCAATAGTATCAGTAACTGCGACATATTTAATGTCACTAAATCTCGCGTTATTGAACTTTACCTTGAAGAACTTCTAAGGTAGAATATTATGGTTGATTATTACTTACCTATATACTATAATTCTTATCTATGTATCTGTTTACTGTGCTTAATTGATATTTATTGATATTTCCTGTAATTGGGTGTATCTGCCTGTTGGAAATAAACATTATTATTATTATTATTATTATCAATAGATGGTTCCTGCTACAATGAACGGTCTATGTGTCCAACCCATATTGTTTCCTACATGTAATGATGATGTGAAACAGATCCTTTTAAACAATGTTATTTCTCAGAAAATACACCATTTCTCAATATAAAGTTTCTTGACTATAATTTCCTGTAATCCTTTTTTGGCAATTCAAAGATTATTTCAGAAGGTCTAATACGCACTGCTCAAAAGGGGCTTTTACTAGTTTGACTGTAGTGCATTATCACACATCATATTTAGGATCTGTGGATAAAGTCATGAGATCACCGTCAAAAAATTCTGTGTGAAATTGCAAATTGCGAACGACGCATTCACAATGATCGACTCAGCATTCAAAACCGACGACCTCACCTCACAAACAAAAATAGGAATTTGAATACGTTGTGTACTTGATGCCCCAATGCAGTGTTTATACATGTACACTGAAAGGAGAAACAATATCGAACTATACTCTAGGCGCTGAAGAAAGAAACTAAACCCAAACAAATACACGCATATTGCTCGTGAGTGAGTGTTTAGGCGCAGGAGACATTACAGGACCGCATCAAGATATTATGGCTAGTCATCAAAAATTTCATACAAGATAATTATTATCTTTTACAGTAAATTTCAGTTAGAGATTCACAAATGAGTTAACTACACTTTTTAGTTATTAGTAAGTAAGCTGCGCGCACTCATTCAGAAGAGGAACTTGAATCTTCTGAATAGTTTAGATGAATTATTAGAGGTTCAATTTGGGTATCGATGACATTGTCCAAATCCCACATTTTGACCTCAACCTTCTCCCGAACGTGGCGGATACAGTTTTTCCATTCCTCTGCCGTAACTCTATTGACTGCGATGTGAAAGAGATTTTTAACATCAGAAAATTTATAAGTATTATTATTCGACGCCACGTATTGCTTTATGTTGGCCCAAATCAGCTCAATAGGGTTCAGCTCACAATGGTAGGGTGGCAGTCTCAAGACAGTTTTATTTTGTTTTTTGGCCATTTCGTCGATCATTTTAAAATCGTATTTGTATTTATGTCTATTGACTATACTTATCAATTCACCCTTGACCATTG
This sequence comes from Acanthoscelides obtectus, assembly GCA_963669975.1. Classification (NCBI taxonomy): domain Eukaryota; kingdom Metazoa; phylum Arthropoda; class Insecta; order Coleoptera; family Chrysomelidae; genus Acanthoscelides; species Acanthoscelides obtectus. The sequence goes on from CAVLJG010000005.1 coordinate 21,001,176, forward strand.
TTTCATCAAAATCGATCTGTTTTGAGGCCAGCCATTGTTGTATGTTTGCTTTTTTAGTTGCCATTGTGGGAATTTTTTCTATTTTTCTAGAATGGTACGGGGCATTATCCAGTACAATAACAGCGTTATTCTCCAGCTTTAGTAACATTTTGGAGAACCAATTTTCAAAGGAATTGCCGTCCATCTCCTCATGATAGTCCCCTGTCTTTTTTGATTCAAAGGCCCACAGTGCTTCGGGAACAAAGCCGTCTTCACTACCTACGTGACAAATGATCAGCCGTTTGCCTTTTCCTGGAAATAAATTATTCCTTACACTATGGATTGATTAAATTTGAAGGAATGAGGCAATTGAGTTCATTTAGCTGAATTTAAGAGTCACGGAATGCTGATCAAAAACTGAAAAACGTAGAAAATTGAAGTTTGCAACTTCTCAAAACCCATTCAAAGCAAATTGACTGCACCCAAAAATGATAATAAATTTCAAAATAACGCTTAAAAGAGGGTCGAAGTTTTTTTCCTAATGACTACACTGCGAATGCACCATTTTTGGAGAATATCACACATTATCTGCTATCACAGCATATTATTTGCCCGAATTTATCAAAATTAAATTGCCGGATAGATGAAGGAGCTTACCTGCAGGATTTTTCAATCCAGCCGAAAGACCGTCTAGAAAAGCCTGCCTTGATGATGTTACTGATTTGTCGACCCAAACTTTCGCTTGAGTATGTCCAGCATTCACCCACGTTTCCTCCAAATAGTAAATTTTTCTTTTTTCATCGCGAAACTTCCGAATCTTCCTAAGGTATTCCCTTCTCCACACAACAATTTCTTCTTTCTCTATTAACATACTGTTTCTTCCCCGTTTCAAGAATCGAAAATTAAGTTCCTTCAAAAGTTTTCGGAATGTGGTTCTTTTAAATGATGGAAGATCCTCATCAGCATTAACTAATCTTAATATCTTATCTACTGTAGGTATCTCATTTCGGAAGAAAAAATTATGCACTTTCCTCCTGATGGCAGTTCTGTCAAAGTCATCTACTCCGTCCGTTATCCTTTTTCTTGCAGGATACGGTTTTGGCTCAGAAAGTGAGTGAGTGCTCCTATATTCCTTAATGATCCTATAAACACTGGACCGACATACTCCAGAAATATGTGCTACCTTACATATAACTTCGTCCACGACCAAATCGGGTTTTTCTTGAATTTGGTTTTTGTATATATTTAATATTATTTGTTTTTCATTTGCACTTAAATGTAGCTTCTTAGCCCTTTTTTTGGGTGGGGTTGCGCTGATGTCAACCACTTCTTCGGCTGTATCTGTGTCAGACATCGTATCTTAGGCAATATATAAACAAAACGTTCCACTCGCGAAAAACGAGTATACGCTACTGAATGCGTAATGCGTATGCAATGCAATCCTGTGCGTGAATTAACTGTTAGATGCCTGTCGTGTCATCTACAATCACGTTTACAAGTCCAAACCTGTGCAGATTCGTAGAGCGCCGACGACTGCTAGTGACCTTGAATTTGTCTGTAGATCGATGTTACTCCAGTCAATTTAGGTTCAAAGTGGATGTTTTCTAAACCAATTTGTTGTTCCTACATCAAAAATATATCGATGATGTTTTGTACTGGGAGCTCATGAAAGATCAAGGTAACTTATTTTAACAGTCATCCTTTTTCTAGTCTCAAGATGACACGAAAAAGGGTCTGTGGATTCACTAGAAATACACTGCCGAGGATGTTTAGACCTTAAGTGACTGGAGTATATCCGTGGATGCTTTCGAGCGATCTGTTCACGTGCTGATCACTGTTTACGTTTAATGTCTTTCTTCAGCGCTCAGAGTTTAGTATTTATATTACTGTGTGCGCGATGGCAGCGTAGGATACTCCATTGCCTCTTACTGGGGAATTTTGAAGGCAAAAGAGCCCAACGATGAAAAAGATCATCCTGACTGGTCAAGCTAAGAGCCTCGCTTGAAAAAAAACATCAACACATCTAATCAGAATAGCAACCAACAGCATTCATCTCCAACGTCAGGAGCGGCCACTGCGAAAAGTAATCTCCCAAAGTATCGATTTGCGTGGAGCGAACTTCATTTAGACGAATTTATCACCAAGATTTTCTATGTTTGGCATAAGTCTGTTGTTGTTAGGATAAAAAAGGATATAGCTTTTCGACCACATCGATAAAGCGGTTTTTGTGATATCGTGTGTTATTACAAAAAAAATTAGGCTGTACCTCAATTTTTTGAGGTTGGTATATTCATACCCCAGTGAGACGCACATATAAGGCATATTTCACTCAAGATAAATGTTCACATACATTTACCCTTGAAACTTACAAATATCCTACAGTCGGGTGTCGATACGAGTGACGTCATCCCCCGATGGACAAGCGTTGGTTGTCGTATTTCATAGTCGGCAATCGCTTCCACACTATTGAGGGGTGCGTGAACTGTGCATGGTGGAGGCGATTATCGTCAAGGGCTAACTTGTACCAAACATAATCCTTTACAAATTGATGACAGCCTAGCGTGTGAACCTACTTGACTCCATTTTTTTCTATGTCACTTAGTATAATAGCTTTTTCTAAAAAAATCATGGCAGGTGACTCTGTAAGGTACACCCGCTTCACCAGCAAACATATCAGGAAGCATACTACACATGGCACTTGGAATGCAGAGCAAGTAGAATTACACGTAGAATTATATCACACAGAGGTGTGTCACTTTTTTAATCATTCTATGCCGCCGGTGTATCATCTTACATCTTCGTGTATCGGATCAACCTGGAACATTATACAACGATGTACTTACGTCGCAGTTCCTTCCTTAATTGCACAACGATACTGGCTGGAAACACTGTATTTCCACATTTATAATATTACAGAACGTAGCTTTTTATACTGCAACTGCGATACAGATTTTGAAGAGGGTCCATTGGAAGGGGTTCGCTGGGAGACTCAATAGGAATTTACGGGGATTGATAGGGATTACGAAGAAATACGGTGAAATATGGAATATACTATGGGGAATTACGCGAAATATTGATATAGTTTTTTACATTTTCATTGTAAAGATTATTCAGGATGGTTGAGCAAGATCTACAAAATACCCGTTTTTAGGTGTTAGTTCCCTCTAAAGTGGATAGCGCAGCTACTCGTATTCGGAACTCAGATTCTAAATATTAGACTCGTGCTGTTTTTTTCTTTGACGGCTGTTAAAAGGTGCAATGTGCAATTTCTCAGCAGAACAAGTCTTGTATTTGTACTCCAGGGCTAATCGGATTCGTAATCCCAAAGACAAACTAAGTGAACTAGTAAGAACTGGGGAATGAAGCCTAAGCAAATGTTTTGGCTTTATACCATGGATATCCGATCTATGATAATCTATGGATCTGTAGCTTGGTGAGGCAAGACAGCAAAAAGAACTGTCCAAACCAAACTGAGCGCAATACAGAGAGAAGCTTGTGTGTTGATCACTTGTGCCTTCCGCCCCACACCAACTGGAGCTATGGAGGTCCTCCTTAATTTACCCTCCTGGTACATATACCTGAAAGGCGAGGCAAGAAGGACATATTATAGACTACATTATGTGGCAAATGGTATAATGGACAGTATCACTATGGAGGAGTCGGACATGCTGGTGGACTTACAAAACCACCACAGTTTGGGAACACCTTCTTTTTTTTATACTCCAACTACCACGAAGGCCTAAGGCCTAAACACCCATTGGGTACCGTGGGGATATAAGATGATACAGGGGAAAGGGGGAACGCCACACGGACTCTGGCGAGGGAACACATGTGCATGCAACATGCACACATTCTGGCTCCGCCTACGAGATCCGCCGAGTGGTACCTCCGCATTTGACAATCAGAAACCGTCTACCTCCTACGGACAATCACAACATCCGTAGCTAAGAGAAAAATTTCTCCTGGGACGGGACTCGAACCCGCACAGCGCACGGCGACTGATCAGGAGATCGAAGAGTCTATTACTACGGCCACCGCTGCTGGCTGATATAATGCCAAAGATAATAAGATATGCTAAACCCTACTCAGTGTGAATTCCACACAGAAATGAGTGGGAACAGCAAGTTATCCTGATGAGGAAAGCTATCTGTGCATTCACAGATGGCTCCAAAACCGGGGTAGGTATTGGAGCTGGTGTCTTCGCGCCGAAGCTAAAGATTAAAGAATCTGTTAGCATCAGAACCTGGGCATCGATCTTCCAGGCAGAGCTATATACTATAGAACTGGGTGCCAGAATGATCGTAGAACGACAGCTGATTCACAGAACTATGATTAATTTTTCAGACAGTCAAGCCGCACTTAAAGCACTTGACTCCACCTATTCGACATGGAAATTAGTGTGGAATTGCAAACAAGCTCTCGGTGGCATAGGGGGGAATGAAGTTCATCTCATATGGATACCAGGACACACAGGTCTGGAGGGAAACGAGACAGCTGACACTCTGGCAAAGAGTGGGGCTAGTACACCCTTCATAGTACCTGAGACAGCGATTGTGATCGAATACAATACGGCTAAACAGGCAGAAAGATCCATCAATACCGCGAGGGATTAGCAGGGTTAACATAAACCTTGACAAAGCAGGTAACAAACTCTTTGCTACTTCTGAACAGGAATAGCCTTAAAGCTCTAGTAGGACTGTACGCTGGTCATTGCAAATTGCGTCACCACATGAGCAGGCTGGGTATGGCGGAATATGCTGAGTGCACGGAGGGAGATGAAACTGTCAGGCATGTATTGTGCAGATGCCCTGCAATTTCCAGAATCAGGTTCATCATACTTGGAGACATAGTACTCCTAGTGGAAGACCTGAAGGATATTTCTCCAAACAAGTTGATCGACTTCCTCAGGAGGTCGGAGCTACTGGGGGAAATATACATAGGTACGAGCCACAATAGACCAAAGAGTCGCAGTGGACGATCGATATTGATGGACTCACAAGAAACCTAACATAACCTACTAGTAATAACAATGTGTAAGAATTTCATCAAAATCCGAGCGGTACTTCTCATGTTATAGGCGGTTATAGAATTATCGAGTAGACCGACGGAAATGAGTGACAAATCCAAAAACATAGTATTTCATTTTCTAAATTTTTCACGACTGCAATACTTTCTTTCCAGTAGAAAGTTGACTGTTTCGTAAACGCTGATTAAGTTAAACTATTGATAAGAAACGATTTTCAAAGCTGTGAACAGACATCGCAAAAGCATATGACATATAATGAATATACAGGGTCTTTCATAATAGTGTGGTGATTTCAGGATGTTGTTCCCCAGGCCATTTCAAGATGTTGAAGTTCACACCAATATGCATCTGCAAGTGCTGAACAGTTTTTGCGTTACACCTGAAACTGTTGAATAAAATCAATTTTAGTTGTTTCAAGCAAAAGGGTAAATATATTTTAAATACACCCATCAGCGAAGATATTGTAAGCCTGTCGCGAGCCGGGAGCTTCCGCCGGCCAAGTTTGCCTATCGCAGATGTAATCACATCGTTGCCGGGTTGTGCACTATGGATAAATTATATTATTTAAAAATCCATTTAATTCCGTTGTCCTATACACCTTTTTTCTTATACGCCTAGCATATCTTTTCATTGACTGATGAGAGCGTGGCGTGGGCAATGCAGAGTCAATCTACTGAACGCCATTCTTCGTTCAGAAGCTTACAAGGACAAAACAGTCTTCGATATTTGTGTGCTCAAAAGTACCTGTAAAAACTGCAATCATCTTTTTTCTTGAATCCGCACGCCTGAAAATAATATCCACTAATAGACAAAGCTACTTATTAACCTCATTAAAACAACTAAATCCTACAACTTACTCTAAATAATTTATTCCCGTTCAATGACTAATAAGCAGTTTCTAAAAATTCTCTGACCAGTCGACAATCCCACAAATTCTGTTGCTGCACGCGGCTCCGCTCAGCAAAAACGTCATTTCCTGGTAATTATTGAAAAACTCCTTTAAAATATTCATAGGTAACTGTGGCGATCCATTGTATGACGAGCGATAGCTTGGTACGGGCAGGTGCCACGGGTGCACACGACCAGTTTTTCTATTGTTGCGTACACATGCATCGGCTTAAATAGATCAGGATATCTAGTATTTGAGAAAATTGTAGTAAGCTGTTTTACATCAGAATTATATTCTTGAGGGTATATTAAAAGAAGGGCGCATTTGAGAATCAATCTGGGGCGTGCACAGTGGTGATCACATTTTTTTTTTTTTATATATCGAAACAGCCGCGCAGGCAGAAGCCTAAATGCCGGAGCACCGCGGCTGCTATGATGATCCCAAAGAAACTTTGTTAATACGATCCTTGAACTGCCTAAGGTTAGTAGAACTGGGAAAAGCTTCCTCCCGTTGATTGTTCCACAATCTAGACACCCTCGGGACAAAGGAGCGGTCGTATCGGCCAGTTCTGGATGCACGAAGCTCGACACGGCCAGGATGGGACGCCGAAGTCAGGCGAGTCGGTCTGGCAGGCACATCGCGCGGCGGCATCATGGAAGAGAGCTCTGAGGAGCAAAGCCCGTTGGTGTAGCGATAGAAAAGAGCTAGATCGCCGACGGCCCGCCGGTGCGAAAGAGTCCCGAGACTGTCTGTTAGGGAAGAGTCATCGATCAGTCGGACCGCCCTCCTCTGGACAGCATCGAGCATGGACAATGTAGTCGGGGCGGCAGCACCCCAAATGTGTGAGCAATACTCGAGGCTAGGCCTTATCTGGGCCTTGTATAGAGTGAGAAGGTCATGCGGAGAAAAGTACTTCTTAGCCCTAAACAAATAGCCTAGCTTTTTCCCAGCAGCTGCAGCTATTGAAGAGATGTGTTCGTGCCAGATCAGGTCCTCGGTGATCTGGACTCCGACCAGCCGAAATGAATGGCTCTTTGGTAGAACTCGACCGTCCATCGAAACTGTATGAGCGCTAGGACGCTTTTTGTTCGTCAAAGTACAGTACTGTGTTTTGGAAGCATTGAACTGTACAAGATTGTTGCGTCCCCAAGCAGTGATAGCCTCCAGGTCTCTTGTCAGAGAAGAAGTCGTCGCTAGTCTTCTTTTTTCCAGCTCTGCGGCAGAGATCGGCTTATCACTCTGAATTCCTGCATGTAGAGTACTGTCATCAGCGAAGCTGTGGATTGGGTTGATCGTGCAGGAAAGGAGGTCGTTGATATGTAAGAGAAACAGTGTTGGAGCCAAGACCGATCCCTGGGGAACACCCGCGTTGACGTTGTGGGATGAAGAGGAGAATCCGTCAATTACGACGGATATCTTGCGGCCAGAGATAAAGTCAGCCACCCATCTGCAAAGCATTTCTGGGAGGCCGTAGAATGGAAGTTTGCTTAAGAGGGCAGCGTGCCACAGCTGATCGAATGCTTTCGTGATGTCAAGAGCAACGACATGAGCCTCACCATGAGACTGGATGAGTTTACTCCACAGTTGCGTGACGTAAGCTAGGAGATCCCCTGTGGATCGTTGGTGCCGGAAACCGTACTGCCTGTCGCTAATCAAGCTGTGACGTTCGAGGTAGTCCAGAAGCTCGCGATTTATGCACCTCTCCATCACTTTACTTATAACAGAAAGCAGAGCTATAGGCCTGTAGTTGTAAGGGTCGGTTTTAGATCCTTTTTTTGGGATGGGCTGTATATGAGCAAATTTCCAGTTTTCTGGGAAGGTGCCGGATTCATAAGATATCTGGAAGAGACGCGAAAGAACTGGAGCAAGCTCCGCTGCACATCTCTTCAGTACAATGGCAGGAATCAAGTCCGGACCAGAAGCTTTGTTGATGTCGAGCGACAAAAGCACTCGTCTTACGGTCTTATGCCTGAATGTTACCTCCCGCATAGTGTGGGAAACCCTTTGAATTGACGGCACTTGGGCGTTGGTGGGGACGTCCATGGTGGAGTTGGCAGCAAAGATCTTGGCTAGCACTTCCGCCTTGGCGTTTGAGTCGAATACAATGGTTCCATCCTGACACGTAAGTGGTGGAAGGCTACTGTGTGAGAAGTTCTTTTCAATCTGCTTGGCCAGCGTCCAGAAAGACCGACTGTTATTGCGCTGCGACATTACCCTGTGCCTAACTTTTATATCATGCTGGTTTTTGGCATTGCGAACCGCTTCGTTATATTTGTTTCTGGACTCGACGTCGGCTTGTCTGTTCTCTACAGTGGGGTTTTGTAAGTAGGTTCTGTGGGCCTTGATCTTCTGCTGGCGAGCAGTGTCACACGATTTGTTGAACCAGCCGTTGGACCCTGGTTTAGGAACTTTCACTGTGTGAGGGATGTATTCCTCCATTCCGACGTGGATAATTTCGGTTATTGAAGAACAGACAGTCGACGCATCCGCGTCAGTGAAACAGACATCTCTCCAAGGGAAGCTAGAGAAGAAGTCTCTGAGCCCCTCCCAGTCGGCATGTCCGTAATGCCAAGTTTTGCGGCCTGTGCGAGTTTCTGCTGCCACAGCGGCTTCTGACCGAAACCTAACCTCCACAACACCGTGATCTGAGTTACCCAGGGGGGACAGGACAGCAGTGCTGTAAGGGGCAGGATGCGTGGACAGAAAGAGATCCAGCAGGCTACTGGCGTGTGACGAGACGCGGGGGAAAAAAGTAGGGCTCGTCACCAGCTGGGTCAGCCCTTGAGTAAGAGCGAACGCTTCGACTGCACGACCTGCTGCATCGGTCTTATTTGAGCCCAACCAAAGCTCATTATGACTATTGTCCAGGAAAACGTCGCCTTGGGGGTGAATGACGGACGTATGGGCGGGGGATTAAGCAGGGCTTTTGAGAGCGAATGACTTTGTGACAATTGAAGCGGAGGGGAGTAGCCCACGGTTCCATTCATACAAAGGCATCTTACCAGCAAGATACAGCAATTTGTACCATTTTATTAAAAAAATGACAAGCTCAAATGTCAAGGGCATCCACTCTGAATCTGTCCTAGTCAGAAGGCTCCTCATTGAGGGATACAAAAGATGTTGCTGGGTAACATTAATTATACGTCAAACTTGGAAAAATCACTTTTACATCGATATTCAGATAGTTATGAATTCTTGATGTAAGTGGGCCAAAAAAGTTGTAGGAAATATACGAGGCCGATTTTCTGCGATAGACAGCTTAAGTCATTTATGGTGTTTAACGTTCAAAAAAATGCATCCAAAAAGGCTCAAACATTTCTGTTTTTCTTTAGCAGAGGTGGGCTTCTTCGACGGGCTGCTCAGCAGCTTTGGATTAACGAAATGGTATTTTAGCCGTATAAACAATAAGAATAAGTTCGCCGTTTTCTGAGGATGCTCGTCGTTGGAAGGCTTAAGAAATATATAAACTTTTACAAAAATAGGAACTTTTTTGTACATTTGGGGGCCAAAGGAACAAAATAAAATGATTAATTAGATTCGAACGTGTCTCGAACAGGTTACAATCACAACTTTCGTCTGGTTATTTTACTTCTCATGTACAGGCTGTTACTTAATGATTGGACATAATTACAAGGACTTATTCCTGAACCAAGTTCAAGTACCAACAGTTCATATAAACATGTCTTCTAAAAAGTCGTGTTCCAAAAAAATATGTGTTTCGACCAAGTAAAAATAATATCAAACTGTCACAAAATGTCAGAGATATGTTGATAATAGCCGAACATCGTTCCTTGGCAATTTGATCTTATTTTAATAATTTTTCGACATGTAATGCTGTAATGCTGAAAAAGAATGTGTTTTACAAAAACCAGCATGATATAAAAGTTAGGCACAGGGTAATGTCGCAGCGCAATGGCAGTCGGTCTTTCTGGACGCTGGCCAAGCAGATTGAAAAGAACTTCTCACACAGTAGCCTTCCACCACTTACGTGTCAGGATGGAACTATTGTATTCGACTCAAAGGCCAAGGCGGAAGTGCTAGCCAAGATCTTTGCTGCCAACTCCACCATGGACGTCCCCACCAACGCCCAAGTGCCGTCAATTCAAAGGGTTCCCCACAGTATGCGGGAGGTAACATTCAGGCATAAGACCGTAAGACGAGTGCTCTTGTCGCTCGACATCAACAAAGCTTCTGGTCCGGACTTGATTCCTGCCATTGTACTGAAGAGATGTGCAGCGGAGCTTGCTCCAGTTCTTTCGCGTCTCTTCCAGATATCTTATGAATCCGGCACCTTCCCAGAAAACTGGAAATTTGCTCATGTACAGCCCATCCCAAAAGAAGGATCTAAAACCGACCCTTACAACTACAGGCCTATAGCTCTGCTTTCTGTTATAAGTAAAGTGATGGAGAGGTGCATAAATCGCGAGCTTCTGGACTACCTCGAACGTCACAGCTTGATTAGCGACAGGCAGTACGGTTTCCGGCATCAACGATCCACAGGGGACCTCCTAGCTTACGTCACGCAACTGTGGAGTAAACTCATCCAGTCTCATGGTGAGGCTCATGTCGTTCCTCTTGACATCACGAAAGCGTTCGATCAGCTGTGGCACGCTGCCCTCTTAAGCAAACTTCCATCCTACGGCCTCCCAGAAAAGCTTTGCAGATGGGTGGCTGACTTTATCTCTGGCCGCAAGATATCCGTCGTAATTGACGGATTCTCCTCTTCATCCCACAACGTCAACGCGGGTGTTCCCCAGGGATCGGTCTTGGCTCCAACACTGTTTCTCTTACATATCAACGACCTCCTTTCCTGCACGATCAACCCAATCCACAGCTTCGCTGATGACAGCACTCTACATGCAGGAATTCAGAGTGACAAGCCGATCTCTGCCGCTGAGCTGGAAAAAAGAAGACTAGCGACGACTTCTTCTCTGACAAGAGACCTGGAGGCTATCACTGCTTGGGGACGCAACAATCTTGTACAATTCAATGCTTCCAAAACACAGTACTGTACTTTGACGAACAAAAAGCGTCCTAGCGCTCATACAGTTTCGATGGACGGTCGAGTTCTACCAAAGAGCCATTCATTTCGGCTGGTCGGAGTCCAGATCACCGAGGGCCTGATCTGGCACGAACACATCTCTTCAATAGCTGCAGCTGCTGGGAAAAAGCTAGGCTATTTATTTAGGGCTAAGAAGTACTTTTCTCCGCATGACCTTCTCACTCTATACAAGGCCCAGATAAGGCCTAGCCTCGAGTATTGCTCACACATTTGGGGTGCTGCCGCCCCGACTACATTGTCCATGCTCGATGCTGTCCAGAGGAGGGCGGTCCGACTGATCGATGACTCTTCTCTAACAGACAGTCTCGGGACTCTTTCGCACCGGCGGGCCGTCGGCGATCTAGCTCTTTTCTATCGCTACACAAACGGGCTTTGCTCCTCAGAGCTCTCTTCTATGATGCCGCCGCGCGTTGTGCCTGCCAGACAGACCCGCCTGACTTCGGCGTCCCATCCTAACCGTGTCAAACTTCGTACATCCAGAACTGGCCGATACGACCGCTCCTTTGTCCCGAGGGTGTCTAGATTGTGGAACAATCTACGGGAGGAAGCTTTTCCCAGTTCTACTAACCTTAGGCAGTTCAAAAATCGTATTAACAAAATTTCTTTGGGATCATCATAGCAGCCGCGGTGTTCCGGCATTTAGGCTTCTGCCTGCGCGGCTGTTTCGATATATAAAAAAAAAAAAAAAAAAAAAAAGTAAGGATCGTGCATTTTATTGTTAATATACAAGCTGGACCCATTCAATTATATTACAGAAAGCTAATTTACTACATGTTCAGTTCACCCTGTTGATTTGCAAAGATAGATAGATATTTAGTGGTCACATTTCGCAACTCAATACAAACGACAAATCGAAGAAGTACAAAATAATTGACACACAAGACACATTAAAAATTACAACTAAAAAAGTAAGATCTACACCTGACAATGATAACTTGAAATTTCATAAGATAAAAGATCTGGTACAGTATAAAAATGGCTCTTGTATAGAAATTTATTTACTTTCGGCTTAATAGCTGGATGAAGTAGTAAAACACAGATTTTTCATGTGCTGTTGTGTTATGCATGGGAAAACTTAAAATCGTACTGCGTGTTGTATAGCTGTGGTTACTTCCAAGGAGATTATACTATATATAAATCGATGAAGGTGTTAGACTTTCGCGTTCTTGTAGTTCAGACCAAAAATGAGCCCAATGGCTTTCTTTAGAGCTAAACGTGTCGTTTTAATATCAGTAAACATTCCAAAAGTGGCTATATGAAATGTCAAATGGCAGAATACAGACCCATTATTATAGGCTTAAAGGATAATCATGGCTTCGATTTGTCCTAAAAATAGCAAAATACGCCTTGTTTAGTTTTTTGCTGACATGATTCTGGCAGGCAAACTGGAGATCAGAGTCTAAAAAAGTACCTAATGGTCTATCGGATTGGAAATGTATCCCAATGTCGTTAAGAAAATGGTCATGTAATTGCTTTTTAATTAAACATTTATAATTGTTGTTTTGTCCTTATTCAATATCGATCGATTTTTTTACACAAAGACTCCATCTCAGATACAATGCTGTTTATTTTTCTTTTAAGCTCTTCTGGGGATTCCCAAACAATATTACATATGTATTATCTGCAAACATCACTATTTTCCCTGATTTAACCTGTTTGGAAAGATCGCTTATAAAACGAATAAAAATGAATGGGCCCTACACAGATCCTTGTGGGATGCCCAAAAACACAGGAAATGCTTTAAATTCTGAATTTTGTATATTTAATCTCAGATATCGGCGTAGCTGATAATAAATACAAAAGCCACGTATCTTTTAGAAAGCAAAGCAGTGCAAAAAATGCCTGACAAGCTTCAGGAAAATGTCACACGATCAGTATTTACTTCCATCCATCAGTATTTATCATAGAATTGGATATACACAGACCGTGTATCCAGGATGTCAGTTATTACTGTTAAATAAAGTTCGGACAACATTAAACAGCGTGACAATCGATTAACAGTACACAAAGCTTATATTAAATAAATATCTGTCATATATTAGCATGCTTGTTCTGTTATTGTTTTTGCTATCAAGGCAAGAATGTCTAGTTTTAAAATTTTCTAATCTGTATAGTAACACTAGGCGTAATAACGATAAAAATGTCGTCAATATCGGAAAAAAATGAAGAGACGGACTTTACAAGGGAAGTTAAAAAAATCAGTAGTTCGCTTGTATCCAAATACTAAGAAGCATTGGTATAAGTGGTTCTCAGAAGGGTCGTAGGGAACGAAAGGACCTTTAATCGTTATTTTGCTATAACGAAAGAACACCTGCGTTTAACTTTATTTTTTACCGGCGGGTGCATGACGCCAAATTCAGAATAATGCCTGAGACCCTTTCTCCTGATGAACATCAAATAAATGTCCAACAAGAACGCGACTTTAATGACTAGCCACCCAGTGACGTAGTTTGTGCAGTAAATTTTCTATATAAGGTCTCATTTAAAAGGGCAGTTCATATTTTGAGGCTTTGCTCATACCACCACAGTTTTTTTTATATACTTTCGAAAAGTGACTTTTCCAACTTTGACGTTTAATAAAAAGTTACCCAACAAAATTTTGTTTCTGCAGATGAAGATTTTTAGATCTGCCTTCGGTAATATAGTTTGGTTCAATTTTCTTTCGCTTAACGCAGTTTTCTTGATATAAGAATGTTTAACGATAGTGGTACGATCATTATGACTTTTGACATGTATCGTGTTGGTCAACTAAAGGTTAAAACTGAATGTCACTAATATACTACCGAACACCCAGTTTAAATGGTTTTATTTTAATAAAAGTAAATAACAAGTGAAAAAATTTTCAGCCTTATCAGTTGGACATTCCGGTTTTTATACTGATTTTTTTTAACTCACTAACGCTGTAAAAATGAATATTTCAGGCGCAGTAAAGAATCAACTTTGGCGGATTTTGGTTCTTGACATCCTTTACGATCGGTTACGATGCCTAGAGTACGGAGACCTGTACGACTTCGTCAACTTAGTGAGTTTGATAGGGGCCGTATAGTGGGACTTCGGGAAGCTGGACTTTCTTTTCGGGCAATTGCAGTTAGACTGCAAAGAAGTGTAGACACTGTGGTTAGGTGTTGTCAGGCATGGCTTCGAGAAGGCCGTACGTAAAGAGCAAGGGGCACTGGACGCCGCCGTAGAACAACAGACCGTGAAGATCGCCGCCTAAGATTATTGGCCTTAAGGGACCGTTTCTCCACTACCAGGTCCATTGCAAATGAATGGTTTGCAGAACACGGAAGACCTATTGGCATGCGAAGTGTTTACCGACGAATGAGAAGTTTTGGCTTGTTTTCATACCGGCCACACTGGGTCCTCCCTTTAACTCGAGAACACCACGTAATCGCCTTGAGTGGTGCAGACAACGGTCACTCTGGGATCAGGAATGGAACAGTATTGTCTTTAGTGACGAGTCTCGATTTTGTTTAGGTATGCACGATGGTCGTGCCAGGGTTAGAAGGCGACGTGGTGAAAGGAGGAATCCACAGTTTTTTGTTGAAAGACATGTTCATCACACTGTTGGAGTTATGGTTTGGGGTGCTATAGCTTATGGTTCCAGGTCACCTTTAATCTTCATCAGAGGTAACGTGAACGCGCAGCGTTATATCCACGAAGTTCTAGTACCCCATCTTTTACCCTATCTTGACACCCTGGCAGATCCAACTTTCCAACAAGATAATGCCCGACCACATGTTGCAAGAGTCACAATAGACTTCTTTCAACATAATGATGTCACATTGTTACCATGGCCACCAAGATCTCCCGACTTATCCCCAATTGAGCACGTGTGAGATATGATGGGTACGAGATTGCTCAATTTGCAACTTCCTCCTCAGACTCTAGAAGCATTTCGAGAGGAGTTGGTGGTTACCTGGAATGAGATACCACAGGAGGACATTGACCACCTGATCAGAAGCATGCCTAGGTGTGTTGGAGAATGCGTAGCATATTAGGGTGCATCCACACATTATTAAAGGTCAAAGAGCTTTAAAGCAGTGCAATCATTTTGAAATTTTTATCATTTACTTATTATGCTTCATTTAGTACTTATACAAAATTTTATTAAAATAAAACCATTTAAACTGGGTGTTCGGATTTATATGTCACTTAGTAGTTCGGTTCAATTTTCTTTCGCTTAACGCAGTTTTTTTGATATAAGAATATTTAACGGTAGCGGTACGATCGTTATGACTTTTGACATGTATCGTGTTGGTCAACTAAAGGTTAAAACTGAATGTCACTAATACATAGACTATTCCATTCTTTTAGCTTATTGCTCACAGCACAATTCTAAGGAAAAACATATCTTAAATTAATCAAGCATTATCGATCAATCAAGTGATTATAAAATAACGTTGACTTTTATACTGAACGTTTTGAAATGCTGTTCAGCCTTGTTTGTTAATATTTCATAGAGTCTTATCTTCCATGGACTCTATAAGTAAGACATCAATTATGTAAGGTGGGTGGGAAAGCATTTACATGCTGTTGCTACTCCTCCTAAAGCTCAATTTTCATAGCCTTATATTGAAATCGATGCATGAGTATATCGGAAAAAATCTGTCAGGACCTTGAACAATCCTCTTGCTTTCTCTTGGAGACAGACGCCTTTAGTCCAAAATTGAGACTTAATAGGCAGGTTATGACAGCGAATTTTTTGACGGATGTAGACAGTTGGAAGCAGTTAAGCAACTTAGTTTGACGCAAAGAGTTGAACGACACATTTTGTCAGTTCGTTTGTTCAACGGATTGCAAAGAGTCTGTTGGTAGAAGATCGTTATTTAACCCAAAATGAGAAATGCGCGCCGACGAAGGGAGGGAGCAGGGGGGCCGAGGCCTCCCGATAACCCGGAACGACCTACAAATTTGCACATTTAAAATGATTTTCTCTACAATTTTGGAGACTTTTAGGATTTAGGATCTCTTAGTTTTAGATGACGCTTTCCGCTGCCCTATTTCGTTAATTATGAGTAGTACATCCGTCGCATTTTTGTGTAAAATACGGATAGACTCGGTCATCTGGTAATAATTTTCGATGAATAATGCATCACTCTAATGAAACGACTTCGCACTCTTATCAACATTCAGAACTGAATTGGGAATAGGAAGCGAAAAAGAGCATACCCGCCAAGACTCGACAAGAATTCTCAATGCCGCTTTATGAGAGGATTTCTTATAGCGATTTCATTATTTTTCTAGCAAATATCACCAGAGGTGCCGTATCAGTTAGACTAGTACATTACATACCCAGCATAACTAGGTTAAAAGCAGTACGCGATCAGTAACAACCTTCTCAAGGCAGGTATATGTATACGCTATATACGACTATATTTGATTTGTACATGTCCATAAACGAAACTCAATGAACATAAGCTCACCCATTTATTTGGTGGACCATGTTTTCACGATGATGGTTTAAAAGTAGCTTTGAAAGATTATCTCGATTCTATTCAAAAAGGGCAGCAACATATCATATCTACATACGTATTCTACCTGCAGTAATGTATCGTATGAGAATATGTTGCAGCTATGTTTCTCCTCTCCATAATAATTAGAAAAAAGACGGCGCAAACCACCATCTACCGCTAGAATCGAACACTGCGAAGTAGTAAATCGCAGCCTACTGCTTGGACCTTTCTCATTTCGATAGATCACACACTTTGGATAGTTTTAACTATTTGCTATGCTTTCGTTTGTTATCCGAAATACCCAAGTCTAGACCATGCTGAGGAGCAGCCAAAAAGCACAAAACATGGTAAGTTGTTTTTGGTTGGGCGGATGAAAGCAAAGCACGTTTTTTATTAAGAAATCTACTTTGAATAAATGGTGCCGTAGCCTCCAATAAGTTCTCATAAATGCCGAAATATCGTACATGAATCTTTGACTGTCTTCAAGTAGAACATGTTACCCGGTGGTTGTACCTAATTACATTATCCATTTCTAATTCAAATACTTAGGAGTGTGAAGATAACACAAAGTTGATGTATCACAATTCTACACTCGCCTAGGTGTTCTTTTGATATGACTATTTACCTAGAGGGGAAAATGCCTCTCAATGGAGTATTAGCAAGATTGAGGGCAATTATGCTCAATTCTCGGGTTGGTAGTGACACAATAAAATTGTCAACTTGCTAAACAAATATGTATCGAATATGGGACCATTATGCTTTAAGAGTATGAAAACTAAAACGTTGCCAATTTAGTTCCGTCAATTCGTTCACCTATCATCACTTTTTGTCATGTTTCATCTTAAAAATGACACTATTAGTCATATCATCACCGTTCCCTGGATAATAAATCAATAACTCTTGCATCCCTATTATCTAACATAATCTCAATCATAGCCATCTGATCGCCTTACATGCCATTTGTGTACTAGACAGTGGCTAGCCCACGCCATGCCTACTCGCTGTGAACGCCACCTGTCGGTGAATAGCAATAGTATAGAACTTACAGTTAAGGTCATAAAAGCTATGAATGGCATTCACTAGTGCCAGAAGCAGGTGTTGCAACATTTTAGTGCCAGAGCACATGGCTCAAGCATCTTGACGCGTATGCAACACACACAGCTACTACAAGTGAACATGGATGCTAGTTCGAAGGTAACAAATATGGTGATCAGGTCGATATCCATGTCGTTTTGCATGTAAGTAATAGAAGTGCGGGATACAATACAGTTACAGATGTCAGTGCCCAGTCCGATCAAGTGGCAGCTGACATTATGCACTACAGCGCTGTTGTTACATGAATATGTCCAATGAAGTCGCACGGTGATCCGAAGCTTCGATTGCCGCAGCACAGGCAACGTACAAAATCAAAAAGCGTCAAAATCAGAAACTTGATTAACAAATTTGTGGTTTGAAAAGACACGTTGTGACAGCTTAAATACCAGTAAGGCATCATCATCTGTGAATGTATAATTGGCTAGTTATTATAGATTAATTCTATAGGCCTGTGCTGAGTTTGATTTTTCTGAGTAAAATTGCACACTGCGCAAGCTGACTCATAAGAGCGATCGCGACTCGCTCTTGCACACACACATTAATTGTGTGATAGAGGACCATTGTTTTCATTCGCTTTATGAAAATAAATTTAACACTAACTGTCGACATTGCAGTGACAACTTCAGGCATTGTTAAACATAAATCGCTCGTACATCACAAGCAACTTTTCATGTTGACAGTTACAAGTATAATTACGGAAGACTCATACGTTGTCGTAAAAACGGTCAAGGCGTTGAGACAAAACTAAAAAACGTATTTTAATGAGTTTATGCAATCTCCACGCATAGAGGCAAATGGCCTAATTCACAATGCTTGCTGTCTGTTTCTATTGTGTAAATTCAAGTTGGAACACAAGCTCATCTTAAACTATGTGGTGGACTCTGAACATATATGAGAATGGAGCCTGCGACAGAATGAGCCCCACGGCAGAGCAAAAGTCGAGGCACTATTTTGTTGTTTCAGAAATGAATTGAGCCTTAGGCACCTGTCCGTTACAACCATAGTGTGACAAATTTAAGCCTCAAAGATAAAATGCCGTTAAGTGGGTTGACCCTGCACTCCCCACGCAATGCTGTCATCAGCCCTTAAAGGACTGGTTAGAACCTATCGAAAGATGGCATCATAGATTTTATATACTGGATAGAGGATGGTTGCTATGCTTTCGCTGGTTGTCACAGAGACCAGCCCTAGATCGAGTTGATGAGTGCACTTATTCTTTAATTGCTGTCAAAGGCTGGTTTGTCTATAATTTTAAGTTTCTGGGAAATCCTTGATGAGAGAAATGTCGTAGAATTGCCGGGATTAGAAGTATTAATATACTGATATCAAAAAACTGCCTCACCCATCCCATTCAACCCCACCCCCGATTTTAAAACTGCAAGGTCTTTCCGTCCTTGACATAGTAGTAACCTTGTGTGAAAATTCCATGCAAATCTCAACAGTACTTTCCAGTTATAGTCCTGCTAAGAATTTGCGGACAGACCTACGGAAATGAGTGACGTCATTTTTCATGATCCACTTGTCGTATAACATACAAAAAAACAATTTTATAATTTTAACGCGATAACAACACTTCCTCGCCAGTATGTGTGGGAAGTAAAAGACAGAGACTTCTGTTCTCAGTTTACCTGGACCTGTAATGTAATATGTTTGTAAATATCAACCACATATACAGGGTGACTTTGAAGTTGAGTCATTAATTTTCAGATAATGATTGTAGAAGGAAGATAAACCAAAATATGTGTGTAAAAATAAAAAAAAAATAAAAAAAAAATTTTACCTTGTTTTATAAAGTATCCTCCCGACAAGTATTTCAGTGCGGACCTGTATTTGATCGTGCGGTCTTGGAGCACCGGTATGCCATGCATATGTGAGGTCTTAAGTCAAACGATTCACGAACCCGTTGTAATACATTAACAAAGGCACGAGGGGTTGGTTGCACTCGATTGGGAAACCGATCCGCATAAACATGTGCCATTTTTTATTTCGTTTGAGCCACGCAACAGATACCACTATCCACTACCGACTGACACTGACTGTATACTACTGAATGAAATAATTGTAAAAACATCGTTCCAAATTCTTTCGCTTTTTTGTTTCCGATGCGATGAACCGATAAGGCGAATTATATCCGTTGTCGCCAAACACGAGCACATAATATTATTATTGAGACAGCGCGGTAATCAAACTTCCAAAGGGCTATAACTTTGTTACTTTAATTTTACTAGAAAAATGGTAAAGGAAAAAAACATTTCTTTTGATCAGATCTACACACTGTTAAAATAAATGACTCAACTTCGAAGTCACCCTGTATAACTAACGGCTTCAAATCACAATAGTGGACTGCAGAACAAATTCTGCTACCCATAAATTTGTTTAAAGCGCTTATCTCAATATCATGTCCTGGTAATCGGGCTATTGCTAACCACCATTTTTTCACCGCGAACGCGCGATCGATTATATACTAAGTGACATATAAATCCGAACATCCAGTTTAAATGGTTTTAGTTTAATAAAAGTTGGTGAATGTATTTATCTTACTGTAAATAACAAGTGAACAAATTTTCAGCCTTATCAGTTGGACATTCCGGTTTTATACTGCTTTTTTTTAATTCACTAACGCTCTAAAAATGAATATTTCAGCCGCAGTAAAGAATCAACGTTGGCGGATTTTGGTTGTTGACATCCCTTACGATCGGTTACGATGCCTAGAGTACGGAGACCTGTACGATTTCGTCAACTTAGTGAGTTTGATAGGGGCCGTATAGTGGGACTTCGGGAAGCTGGACTTTCTTTTCGGGCAATTGCAGTTAGAGTGCAAAGAAGTGTAGACACTGTGGTTGGGTGCTGTCAGGCATGGCTTCGAGAAGGCCGTACGCAAAGAGCAAGGGGCACTGGACGCCGCCGTAGAACAACAGACCGTGGAGATCGCCGCCTAAGATTATTGGCCTTAAGGGACCGTTTCTCCACTACCAGGTCCATTGCAAATGAATGGTTTGCAGAACACGGAAGACCTATTGGCATGCGAAGTGTTTACCGACGAATGAGAAGTTTTGGCTTGTTTTCATACCGGCCACACTGGGTCCTCCCTTTAACTCGAGAACACCGACGTAATCACCTTGAGTGGTGCAGACAACGGTCACTCTGGGATCAGGAATGGAACAGTATTGTCTTTAGTGACGAGTCTCGATTTTGTTTAGGCATGTACGATGGTCGTCCCAGGGTTAGAAGGCGACGTGGTGAAAGGAGGAATCCACAGTTTTTTGTTGAAAGACATGTTCATCACACTGTTGGAGTTGTGGTTTGGGGTGCTATAGCGTATGGTTCCAGGTCACCTTTAATCTTCATCAGAGGTAACATGAACGCGCAGCGTTATATCCACGGTGTTCTAGAACCCCATCTTTTACCCTATCTTGACACCCTGGCAGATCCAACTTTCCAACAAGATACTGCCCGACCACATGTTGCAAGAGTCACAATAGACTTCTTTCAACATAATGATGTCACATTTTTACCATGGCCACCAAGATCTCCCGACTTATCCCCAATTGAGCACGTGTGGGATATGGTGGGTAGGAGATTTCTCAATTTGCAACGTCCTCCTCAGA
Source organism: Acanthoscelides obtectus (assembly GCA_963669975.1). NCBI lineage: Eukaryota > Metazoa > Arthropoda > Insecta > Coleoptera > Chrysomelidae > Acanthoscelides > Acanthoscelides obtectus. The sequence continues at coordinate 21,022,291 of CAVLJG010000005.1, forward strand.
CTCTAGAAGCACTTCGAGAGGAGTTGGTGGTTGCCTGGAATGAGATACCACAGGAGGACATTGACCACCTGATCAGAAGCATGCCTAGGCGCGTTGGAGAATGCGTAGCACATCAGGGTGCAACCACACATTATTAAAGGTCAAAGGGCTTTAAAGCAGTGCAATCATTTTGAAATTTTTATCATTTACTTATTATGCTTCATTAAGTACATATACAAAATTTTATTAAAATAAAACCATTTAAACTGGGTGTTCGGATTTATATGTCACTTGGTATATAAATTTCTTCCATTTGGAAGGGTATATCTGAAAGTGCAGTAAAATATGAGACACTCGGTGTGAAAAAATTGTTAGATCTCGGTATTTTTTTAAATAGAATGTTCTCTATTATCCTACATACTCAGGTGAGCCCTTCCAAGAAAAGAAGATTTATATAGCGTATCACAGCGCTTTGATGATTGGTTGTTGAGTTATACGTTCTCTTTGACAACCTGGCAGTTGTAGAGTTTGAGATATCGTGATTTTATGCACTTGGATTACAAAGTTCTTATAAGAAGCGTCAAAATGAGACCCCTCATTGCATTAAAAATAAATGTTCAAAGATGGCACCCAGCCGCCATCTTGAAATTTTCAACTGCCACGTTTACGCTACAATGTGGTTGGTATCCATGTATCCATTTCAGTACTCCAGATTTAAACTTTCTTGACTTGATCCGTTTCGAAAATGGGCTTTTTAAGAAGCAAAAAGTGTTGCGTCCATGGGCGCACACAGAAACACTAAGTTAAGTATTCAGGAATGGATGAACTTTGTACAAAAATACTAAGATATCGAATTTTCGGCTTTAAACAGACATTTCTGATTCAAACGCATATGTTCCAAAATATTTTTATCAAAAGATTTCATAGATGGAGTCTACTTGGGATTTGAGTTAATTTCAGCGTCGAAAGTCCTACTTACACACCCCGATCCTCTTCACAACAACATGCGTCGGGTGACCTTGTAGCAAAGCAGATCATACATACTCGTATGCTTCATGTAGAAAACCAATTTGTATCAATTCAGAGCTTACCTGAGACTAAACAGTCGTTTAAGAGATATCTTTTAAAATATATAAGAATTCGTCAATCTCTGCTTTCATCAATTTCATGTATAAAGAGAATGTATAATAACGACGCTTTTCTTTTGAAACTAATTTTTATGATCCTTGACGCCTCCAGTGCAAAGATTTATTGGAACATTTAAGTACAACTAATTTCTGTTTTCTTCAATGTATTCTGGCCTTCATCCCTAGAGTTAATGTGGAAATGAGTTGCGTCTGTATTGCAGATCGTGATATTATTTACAACTTTAGCTGAAATGCATTTGCAGACCAGATACATCGTAATTTCATGAATTTTTCATTTTCTACGCTGCTAGTGATGTTTAATTTTAGCACACAGTTACGAGATTTAAGTTGATCGGGCATATTATGCAGGCTGTCTATTCCAAAACAGGCTTATTATGATGTCGCTCTAGATCTGCAACACCATAAAAAAGATGTTACAAATGAAGCTTATACATATACAGCTTACGCAGTAGACAGTATGAGAAATTTGCGGTATCTGGCTGAACAATTTCAATTTATGCTAGATGTTTGGCATAGCTGGTATACGTTAAAGTCTTATTAGCAGTTCGTTATGGCTTGAATTATGAGGCCTGGAGAGAACATACATCATTTTGTGTTGATAGCAATGTTAATAGAATCTTTGTGTAGATAGACATATATTGCTTTTAGGTTTAAGCCTGGATTTTCGCGACCACTGAATGAATTTTTGTTACAGTTACTGAAGTTAAAGCCTAACAATTGATTTTGCGCACTTTCGGTTTAAAATTTTCTCAACTATTTAAACATGTTATTATTTATGTATGCACTCAGTTACCTCTAAAATATACTAGATGACAGATCTCCTTAAAAAAGAAAAAAATATCCATGTAAACATGTATTTTACGTCTTCCTTACTTTGATACAGGGTGTCCAAACCAGTTTCTTCTAATATTGATATTTTTAATATCTCTCAATACTTGCTACTATTAGAAATCTTACGCGACTACGGAATTAGAGGCAACCTCATGAAAAGTTACCTGTCCAACAGAACACAGTGCGTACAAATAAATAATTCCTTAAGCACAAACAAATTGATAACGTATGGTGTCCCACAAGGAACAGTGTTAGGCCCCTTATTATTTACACTTTACATTAATAGCCTGTTGAGCTTAAAATCTGAATAGACAATCATATGTTTTACAGACGATACTGCTATCATTTATAAGGTTAACGACTCGTGGGATGATCTAAAAGTGAAGGTCGAAAGAGACAACAATAATTGCAGACAGGTTCAGACATAAATGCCTAGCTATTAGCTTTCAAGAGACTATATTCATGCCATTCACAAATCACAGAAACAATTTACCATCCTTTGTATGTATACAGATTGATGATAATATAAATACTCAAATAAATTTGACAACAACAAAACAACATATTTAGGTATATATTTAGACTCACATTTAAAGTGGAATATACATATTGATCATGTAATAATAAATTTAAGACAATTATTGTTCAAATTCAAATATATGAACAAATATTTGGATAAAAAAACAATAGAAATTTTATATCATACAGTGATCGAAAGTCGTATAAGTTACGCAATATTAGTTTGGGGTGGAGCACTTAATAACCAAATTAATAAATTATAAATTATCCAAAAACAATTTTTAAAAATTATATTCGACAAGCCACTCTTATATCCATCTGATCTGTTATATTCTGAAGCAAAACTATTAGACCCTAGGCATCAATTTTTTCATAAAATTGTAAATTATCAATTTCACCATAGAAATAACCTTATCCCGTTAGATCACTTATATCAAACTAGTAACAAAATCAACAACATTAAGCAAACACCTTTCACCTCAAAAAGTATAGGCCAAAGATGTCATACTTACCTTTCCAGTAGATTATATAACATATTACCAAATTATACAAGAAATCTTTCAAATAAAACAAAATTCAATATTGAAACCAAAAAATGTATAATTGAAAGAAGGCGACATCAAATTGCAAACATGATACGTATGAAAGAAATTTAAAATTAGTGTAATGGTAAAAACCCTCCAACGTTCATGTACTATGTACAGGTGTGTATGTGTGTATGCATATGTGCATATATATATATATATATATATATATACAGGGTGACTTCGAAGTTGAGTCATTTATTTTAACAGTGAGTAGATCTGATCAAAAGAAATGTTTTTTTCCTTTACCATTTTTCTGGTAAAATTAAAGTAACAAAGTTATAGCCCTTTGGAAGTTTGAGTACCGCCCTGTCTCAATAATAATATTATGTGCTCGTGTTTGGCGACAACGGATATAATTCGCCTTATCGGTTCATCGCATCGGAAACAAAAAGCGAAAGAATTTGGAACGATGTTTTTACAATTATTTCATTCAGTTGTATACAGTCAGTGTCAGTCGGTAGTGGATAGTGGTGTCTGTTGCGTGGCTCAAACGAAATAAAAAATGGCACATGTTTATGCGGATCGGTTTCCCAATCGAGTGCAACCAACCCCCCGTGCCTTTGTTAATGTAGTACAACGGGTTCGTGAATCATTTGACTTAAGACCTCACATATGGACGGCATGCCGGTGCTCCAAGACCTCACGATCAAATACAGGTCCGCACTGAAATACTTGTCAGGAGGATACTTTATAAAACAAGGTAAACATTTTTTTTTTAATTTTTTTTTATTTTTACACACATATTTTGGTTTGTCTTCCTTCTACAATCATTATCTGAAAATTAATGACTCAACTTCAAAGTATATACATATATGTATGTGAATATGTATATATGTGTATGTCCATCTATTTATCAGTTTATTTATATGAAATATATATTGTATATTTATGTAAAAATGTAAGTTGATACCCACGCACAAGAATTTATTCTTCTGTGGGTAAATTCAGTTTATTTACGTATGTTATACCTGTGTTAGTTTTAGTTATATTTGTATGTTACGTGAATAAACTTATTATTATTATTATTATTGCTATTTAAGAGAAACCCTGTGAATCCACTGTGGGCGACGAAGGACTCAATTTCCACTGGTTATATCTATATCTAACACATTTTAATCCGGTATTTCGAATTTCAAATTAGCACGCCACTGCTTTCTTTGTGAGTGCGAGTAAGGGATTTTAAGATGATATAAAATTTCTGCTTGCCGATTAATATGCAAATCAATCGGATGTTAAACTCACAGGAATAAACTGGAAATAGTTTTAGATCGTCCTATCTTTACCCCATGGGACTCGTAGAAAAGAACAGAACTCTAAAATTGTGATCCATATTATTTGGAGTCAAATATATTCCAGTATTTGTATAGTAAAATGCTTCGACGAATACATCTTGCATTGAAATCGCAAGCATAGAATCACATAAATGGAATCAGGATGCCGTTATTTCTGCGCCCATTTCATAGTACGGACGTTAGTTTATCATTCGATACATGTTTTATCATACTATTTTTATGCAAAAAGCGGGTTAGGTAATACGGCACAGGTTCCGTAAATATTTTTATCACCTAAAATAATGTCAAAGCAATGTACAGTATATTCTAATATTCCTTACTAGTTTATGGTTCCTAAATTTACTGACCATGTTTTGATGTGTACTTTCACTCTCACATTATGTGTAATTTCAGCAAAACTTGTGGTGATTACAAAACGTTCGAAGATTCTGTCGGACACTATCATATCAAGGGTACAGTACAGAATCTTTAGCGACGAAGACGATTTGACAAAAAATGTTCTAATTTATGTAGGCATAAAAATAACACTACGTCTTCACTCCGTGGTACAGAGGTTGTCTTTCAATAACTTTTATTACATCTAGTAAATTGATCAATAGACGCATCAACCCTTGACACAGTCTGTCACTGATACAATTCGTACCAGGTATTTGCAGTACAGGGCCTTTCTGAGCAGTATCTTAAGAGTTCAGTGTTGTACACGATAACGAATTGGTACCCAATAAATTGTCCAATATTTATATCCAGCATAGATATATGACCATTGATTAGCGTTGTGGTGCAGGCATACTGGCAGTGCGCCACGAATTATCACATTATCAGTGCATTGTGAAATGGTCACGTTTTGAAATTAATCGTTTCCGTGATACTTTGATTGATAACAGGGTACCGCTTATAAAGTTACAACACAGCGACAATGAAAATATGGTAGAACAACGTTATCACGTAGATTGTATTTTTTGCAGTCAATGATAGCTGTAAGGTAGCAGTACAATAATTACAGACATTTGTGATCTGCTTCATATGTGTAATATTTCAATTAGCAAACCAATAAGTGATGGTACCGCAGACGAAAATATGCAACTCAGACATCACAGAAGGTGTTACTCAGTCAGCTGCTTTGATAAGGGGAACGAAGGCATAGCAATATATGAGATCCCGATTTAAATTGACCCTTCTCTCAACTTTTCTCGTATGACCTCTTAGAAGAGGAAAGTTTTTGCAAGTGTTATTGGGTCAAATATACAATTTTTCAGACAATACATTATTTGTGTACAGGACATCTCAGTGAAAAAGTTTTTTTAATTAAGTGGAGCACCCTGTATACTTTTACCGGATATTACAGTTTTTTTCTGATTTCAAATATATATATATATATATATATGCGAGCGGTAGTCATTGCCACTGCCAACGACCAGTTAGGCAAGAAATACAATCAATTGTTAATTGGGAAATTGGCCATTTTTTTAGGCTTTAGTAAATTCTTTTAACGGTAATCTCGATCGTTCGGGTTCTCTGTGGAGCCATCTTCAGGAGCTAAAAACACAAATATGAAGCTAGCAACCAATACGGGAAGGGTTTAAATTATCAGACAACTTACTCGTCGCTGAGGTTGCAGCCACATGGTGTTTCAAAACGAAAGCGTGGATAAGAGCACTGGTTACAAATATATATATATATATATATATATATATATACAGGGTGGCGCATCGAAAACGAAACAGACGCATTTGCTGGCAGCTCAGTTTTTTTGGAAAAACGCTCAGACCCGTCGATTTTGTTTTCGAAGGGGCACAAGTTTGGCAAAAAATCACGTTAGCATTTGCAGCCCCCTTGGTCAAAACGTTGCCGCACATTTTGCAATATTTGTGGAGTCATTTGAAGGCACTCATCCACAATTCTTTGTCGCAGGTCTTCTAATAATGTTGTCTGAGTAGCATAGATTTTGCTTTTTAAATGACCCCACATAAAGAAATCCAAAGTTGATAAATCTGGCGATCTTGGGGGCCATTCAATGGCACCGCCGATCATTCTGATTTTAAATTATGGCTGTTAATGCAGGATCTATGGCGTCTTCCAGTAATTCCAGATACATTTCACCGGTCAAATTTCCAGGTAAGAAAAAAGGACCAACTAAATTGTCGCCAAAAATACTATCCCAAAAATTTCATTTTTATGGCTGCTGTGTATGAACCTCATGATAAATTCTGGGAGTAGAATCGGACCAATATCGGCAGTTATGACTATTTACTATGCCATTTAAGAAAAAGGAACATTCGTCGGAAAAGCAAGTGTTGAATAGAAAATGTTCATCGTTTATAATTCGTTCACTCATATCTTCACAAAATTCTAATCGCCGATCAAAATCGTCTTCATTAAGTTCTTGTACCAGGTGAATTTTATACGGATGAAAACTACGGGCCTTTAGAATCCGTTGGACAGTACGTCGACTTAAACCACACACAGTCTCCAATTTGCGTGTACTTAACGTAGGATCTACATAAACTTGCCCTAAAACCCCCACTTTTATTGCTTCGTTCCTTATGGGATTTTCAATGTTGCGTTTTTTATTGGCGACTCACCCAGTTTCCCGTAATTCAGTTACGAGTTCTAGAACATATTTTCGATGCACGTTATTGTTCTCATGTCGCTCTTCAAATATTTCTGCTGTTCTATTAGCGCAATGATTATTTCCGAAAAATATTTCGATAATTTCAACTCTTTCTGCTGTGGAATATACCATGGTTAATTTATGTAATAAAGCCTTACAAGTTATTTTAGCAACAAAGTTTGGTCAAATCAATCGCAAACTATGTACTAACTACCTATTTAAATAAGTACGAAATATTTCCTTATCTTTCTTCAAGAAATAACTTTTTGCCACAAAAAAATGCTCCATTAGCTATTTACAACAACAAAATGATAAACAAACCATTGGCGTAGTGCAGAAAAGCATTTACTTATTAAGTAAATTCTTCTAGTCAAATTTCTTCTGAAAGTAGTACAAACTAATCTCATGTACCTATTAAAGTCTACTTTAAGCTTGAAATCAATAAATCTTCAAAACTACTGAACTGAAGCTCATGTATTTTACATCATTATAAAGGGAATTGGAAGACCTTTAAAATAAGGTATCACTCGACCCCCCTTTCCATTTAAGATTTTAGGGTTGGTGTCACCCCCGCCCAGGGGGCTGCACGTGTTAACGTAATTTTTTGCCAAACCTGTGTCCCCCTCGGAAACAAAATCGACGGGTCTGAGCGTTTGTCAAAAAAAAACTGAGCTGCCAGTAAATGCGTCTGTTTCGTCTTCGATGCGCCACCCTGTATATACAGGGTGTTCCATAATTATTGCGACAAAATGATAGGGGTTGTAGAGGACATAAAAATATGCAATTTTGCCTTATAAACCCCTGTTCGTAAATATTCCGTTTGAGCACTACCGCTAATGTTACCTTAAGAGAAACAAAAAATTCAACAGCTGCAAAATGTTCGTCTAGCACATTTCATGGTCTCGCCGATTTGTAAAAAAAGCCTGCTGTGTTTACATTTTTGTTATCGTAAATTCTCCACACCGATTCATTTAATTTATCTGAGTGGTGCGTCAAACTAGAGGCCAATCCGCGTACAAGCGTGCGTGCTATTGCACATGATATGGGAGCGTCTCAAACTACTGCTTGGCGGGTTCTCCATGACCAGCAACTACACCCATACCACCTTTTAAAAGTTCAAGCCATGGGTCCAGAAAACTATCTGCCGCGTCGACGTTTTTGTCGTTGGTGGCTGCAGCAGGAGTGGAGGCAACCAAACTTTGGTCGCTACGTTTTGTTCACTGACGAGTCCTGTTTCACAAAGGACGGTTATTTTAATAGCCGTAACAGTCACATTTGGGATGAAGAAAACCCTCATGCCATAGCCATCCATAGAGACCAACATAGTTTTCAATTAACATCTGGTGCGGCATTGTGGACGAGCATATCATCGGGCCATATTTGCTTCCACCACGTTTGGATGGGCATGCTTATGGTCGATTCTTACAGCATGTGCTACCGGAACTATTAGAAAATGTGCCACTGAACATAAGAGCCAACACGTGGTTTCAACACGATGGCGCTCCAGCCCACTTTTCTTTACAAGTGCGGCAGTATTTGGACGACAAATAGGTGGATAGGCCGAGGTGGCCCTGTGCCTTGGCCTGCGCGGTCACCCGACCTGAACCCACTGGATTATTTTCTCTGGGGCCATCTGAAAGCTTTAGTGTACGAAACTACTGTTCCCAACCAACAAGAGCTACTGGGAAGAGTGATGGTCGCGTCCGCACATGTTCAGGACAAACCGGGGGTATGCCACAGAGTTCGCCGATCATTGAACAATCGTGCACAGCTGTGTATTGAGCAAGGTGGAGGACACTTTGAGCAATTACTGTAGGTAAGCTGTTTCAAGAAACTGATCTTTTTTTTTTTGCTGCATCCCAAACGGCATATTTCCGAACAGGGGTTTATAAGGCAAAATTGTTCATTTTGATGCCCTCTACAACCCCTATCATTTTGTCGCAATAATTATGGAACACCCTGTATATAATGCTATTGTACTTATTTTATTTGCCTTAGTCAAAAACATGAGTCTTATGCGTCCTTTAAATACTATGTATCCGGCCTTATGATGCCAGACTGCATATGCAGCTAGATGCCAGCTGTTTTGAATACGGACCCAGATGAATAAAAGGCATACATATAAAATTCAAGTTCTTGACCAAATTAAAGAAAATACGTGAAATAAACTGCGTACTCAGGTGAAAGGCAGTAAAGTAAAAAAAATCGAGGCCTGAGAAAATTGAGTTCAAAAATCTGGATTCATTCAAACTAAATAAGTAGTATCATTACCACACAACAAAAGTAAATAAATAATGCAAGATGGCATGGCGTGGATAGTTTTATAGAGAGTCATTCAGATCATGATCGTTATGGGGGCCTAAAATAATGATATTCCGTCTTTAATTGTCGTAAGTCTAAAGGCAGTAAGATGTGATTTATTACTTTATTTACAATGCGGATTTACTCCTTTTTTACGTACCTGTTTAATCAATCACCTATTTATATTCTTCCGAAGAAGAGACTCGGCAACGTAGAAATTTATTTTATTTTAGTATAAGGTATTCATATTGATCCTTTCAACATATAAGAACTCAATTTAATAATTATGTAATTACATTTAATAATTAAATTCAACAGAAATAATCATACAAGTCAAAACAGCGCGTTTTACATGTTAAAAGAAGAATTTCTTCACAAATTATTGTTTAGGAGCACTAGCAATTTATATAATTAATATTAATTATGGCAATAATTACTTATTCACAAATAATAGAATTATTGCAAAAAAAACTCAATTGGTGAACATTATATACTCAGTGACATTAGAAGTGTTAAACTCAGGAAAAATAATTTCTTTTTGGCAATGCGGTAGACAAGTAATATTAAAAAAATAATATGCTGGCGACCCGGCAGCTGCATACACTCCTGTATACGTCTATGTATCGACGAAACCTCATTCTCCTCACCCACCTCATTCCAAGCAACTCGAACTTCCTGGATTAGCTGTGGCGGCCTATCTTGATGCCCTGTGGCACGCCTCGGTGGACCAGTTGCCATTCTTCGTGTTCCTGTATCTCCTTCTACCCGCACACGACACACACGCATTACCGTCATTGCAGTACAATCAACACGGCGGCCAATTTCGTGATAGGACAAACTCCTGTCAAAGTCGCTAACACGCTGATAACTTGGACGTCTTCGAACTCGAGGCATTTTGTTATGCTTAACACTAGTAAATGAAAAGGCAATAACTGAAAATATCTGTACTACTCAGCTCTCAGAAGCTGCCTTCTTCACAAATACTAAAAGATAACATTTTAACAAAGGTAAACAAAAACAAAGATTAATGTCAATGAGTATAATAGACTATACAAGGGTGAAAAGGAAGTGCTTGTATCAGAGAATGCTTTTTTAATTTGATTTGATTGACTGCTTTTTCGCAGGAAATGTATATAATATGGAATGTTTAACAATATAAAGAAATACGTATTTTTATTAAATAACGTCGTCTATTATATATTTTGTAATTGTAATAGAAGTGCTTTGGCATCAAAGCTTAAAGATGGCAGTAAATGATCTTTACTGCCTTTTACCTGAGTACTGCAGTATATCTGGAATCAGAAACAGAAACATTTTCACTAGAAACCTAGAAGGTTTTTCATTTGAAAGCTGTAGCTTCCTTCTGTAGCACTTTTGTGGAAAAAAAATTGCTCTTGATACTAGAGCCGACAATTTTAGTATAACACATTTTTCTCCAAGTGCTCATACAAACAAGTTAGATAGGCCAGTTAATAGCGGGGCAACCTGTAAACTGTGATGTTTTGATGTAATATTAGTGACAGCATACTGTATTTCTGTTTCTATTGGAGTTGATCTGATTATTTCTGAAGCTAATGATCTATGTAATACGTTGAAAAGTGCATGATACACGATTGGTATAAAGATAACTGGTTGCGTTAACAATACCTCCTTCAGAATACCCAATCAACGTACCGGTAGCTGTATATTTTATTGATCAGGATATACCCAAGCTCCATAGTATCGCACATACAATAGTGAAAAATTTTTTTTTCGGTACTGTTAGATAACTCTGTTACTCGTTACAAGTATCTTTGGATAAACTAGTACATGTTCTAAATACGACTAGAGTTCTAATTTGGCGAGATACACACACCGTTGTTTCATAAGTAAAGTGATAATGAGTATTGCTCACACACAGATATTACTGATAGTGCAAGAACGTATCGGAATGTACATACATTTTAAATGAGAAAAAGAAAAAAATTATTATGTTATATAACGCTAATAATATTTGATTGGTATTATCGTATGATACTTTAGTTAATCAAAAATGTATTAGAATCTCTCAAAAACCACTCAGGTCCATTTTCTTACCGACATACTTTCTAATTGAAGACGTACATTGCAAGCAAATGCGTATTTTGGGTATATACCTGATACACGTTCAGTGCAAAAGCAAAGTCTGATTCTTATGTAGTTTTTGTACTCACTAGTCCACGGTGCGTACTTGAATGGGTCATTTCAAAAACTGTACCAGAATCCTTGTTTTGTGTTATGTTCATATTTATGTGATATGTGCACCAAAATAAAAATATCACTTTACTAACTACGAAAATAAAATTACAAACATCCTCTTTGCCCGAAATCTCTTGTTTCATAATTTTCTCGCTTTGTACCAAAACAATTGACTCAATCCTCCTCAGTTGAAGATTATTTGAATATACGGTAAATATTAGTTAAAGATGAAATAACATGCACACCTATTTCGCAATGTTAACGTCTACGTATTTTTTCAGGATGGTCGATTCATGACTTGTATGTAAGACGGGAAAATCGAACTTCCCAGGTGATCATTTTATTTTGGCTTCCCCTATGTAAAAATATTATAACTTCGAAAATTAAAACATGAGGCATGTTAATAGGTCCCTCGCAGCGAGGCATCCGGTATCGTTAATATGGGTACCGGGGCACGCTGGGATAAGGGGCAATGAGACGGCGGACACTCTGGCGAAAACAGGATCAGCCAGCAAGCTCGTTGGTCCTGAGCCAGCTCTAGGAGTAACCGCGCATAAAGCTAGGAGGAAAATGGAGACGTGGGTTGCAAGACAACACTCTCAGAAATGGAGAAGTATCTCTAGACATCTCCGCCAGGCACGAGAGCTCATTGAAGGGCCCAGTGCTAAGGATGGACGCTTCTGCCTATCTCTGGGTAGAGCCAACCTAAGGTTGCTGGTGGGACTGTTGTCTGGCCATAACACGTTAAGGCGGCACCTGCACGTGATGGGGGTGGCTGAGGATCCCTTATGCGAACGCTGCGGAGTAGAGGAAGAGACCTCGGCGCACGTTTTGTGTCGCTGTGAAGCTCTTAGCTACTATAGGCAGACTATACTGGGGTCCATTACTTTGGACCCTCAGGACGTAAAGGAGCTTGGACTCAAGGCGATTCTCAACTTCGCTAAAAGGGCGAGGCTTGTGATTTAAGTATTGTAGAGGTGCATAAGGGCCCGCTTAAGCGGCCTATGCACTGGCTCCTTATGGTGGCCGGGATGCCTCTAAAATTCAAGATTCATTCATTCATTCATGTTAATAGGTCAATATTTAAGTGCAATTTACCATGATAAGTAATAACAATATTTCAATAATAAGCAATAGTGTATATATGATTTTTTTGTTTGAGCTATATGCCACTCACCCTTTTTCCTACTAAACCAACGCAAGTCCTTAACAGTTTTAATGTTTAAAGTTATCAATAAACTGTGAAGGTTATTGAAAACTTCAATCTTACTGAACGCACATAAAGCATTAAGCCTGGGTAATCAGTGACATTGTTTTTGTCTCCCGAAGAATTCAAATTAAGGTACTGAGGAGGATTTTGCAGTGACCGATTGATTTATATTTTACATATCAAGGCAAGTCTAGCGTCTCTCGACAACTTTTCCAAGAGCGTGGGCTCACTTTGTGGAATAATATACAGGGATACTGTCAAGGCGCTTCTGTTTATATCCATACTTATACCTGTAATAATAACATTGGCTGGTGGTAGAACTGTTGTCTGCTCACAAAACTCTTTGAACCTACCTCCAAGTGATTGGGATGGCTGGAGGCCCAACCTATTCTATAATGTAGGAGAGCTCAGAGATTCTACAAGCAATTAGTGGTAAATCTAGTATGACGCACACGTCGTACTGTGCAACGGGCCCAAGGAGGCGGATCCAGGGGTTCCATGACAGAGAAAGTTTGTGCTTTGGCAATCATGGTCCTTCTTTCTCTCGGTCATATCAGCAAAAAACTGGTTTTGGCCGAGATTGAAGAATACGAAACCTTTCCCCAATATTAATCTATGAGCTTTAAACTTTCAATTCAATTTAATGCTGTTAAACTTTGGTTCTTAGCCGAGTGACCTAGGTAACACCGTTTGGTCAAAATTAAAAAAGCGCTAATTTCTTAATTTTGTCGTCTAGCTTTGTTTTGAAGTTCATTGCAGCAAAATCGTCTTTTTCGTATTATCTAGCTACAAATGAACGAAACCGGTAGACTGAGGTAATTGGGGAAGCTGATCTCAAACAGGAACATCGACTATTTGTAATGTATCGTGAACATATATTTAGAGGGGAATCCTAACGAAAAACTGACATCATAACTTCGATCTACGACGACTATTCCTTTAGTTGTATTTTCGGCTGTTAGGGGGCTCCTTACAAAGCAAAGCTTCTGCTTCTGATCTCGGAGGTCTTAGATACGCCACTAAAAGGCAATCGAAACAGGGCTCCAATACTTTGTTTCTCCAAACTGTTTCTCAAGGACGACCTTAATTTAAGTAGGAGTACTTGTGTCGCAGTCTTAGGAGTATAAGGGTTACCGTTATCCATAATTTTCTAATTCCACAACTTATAATTTGAAGTGCAGTGACTAGTCTATCTCGAGCCCTGAATTAAAGTTATGCTCAACTACCTATACATCTAACCCTGTTTTTATTTCCTACACCACTGGCGAGGAAGTATTGTGATCCCAATAGTGATATTACGTTTTTTAGCTCCTGATCAGTTTCAGAAACATTTTTGTGAGGGCTAAGAATTGGGGGTTGTAAGACGTGAGGGAGAGACACTCTCCCAGCCCCATTATTTATACGCATCCATTACATATTTACCCATACATTTTCATTTGCTTTAGAGAGCTGGAGACATGTTTTCACCGGTCTGATTGATTGTTCTGCCAGTACTGCGGCAATGCCAGATTGACGGTACTGCCGGTAAGACAAGAACAGTCTATGGAATAATTGTACGGGCCTGTTTGACTGACCTGATCCGGTTGATTTCCTTGCTTGGTTCGTCATTAACGTTTTTCTCAGATGGTTTAACTTAATCCTTTATGAATTGATGACAGCCAACTTGACGCCATATTTTGGAATGGGGGTTATATTGAATTAGAGCTTGCTTACTACAAAGTGGCGGACACTTTCTCAAAAACCTGTTAGTCTTTATACTGATTAGTTTGGTGTATGCAATAAGCTATTGTTCTAAAATATGTTCTTTCTACATGAGCGTTTGCCAAGCCCACATAGCATTTTTCAAAACGGTAAAAATGCCCTAATATCGGAATCAGACCATTACCCGCGTCTCAGCGTGTCCTCAAGCTGGACCAATCAGTGAAAGTGTAAACCACACGAGCCGTTGCCTTGCCGGTAAATCTCACGTTTCAAAATCGGCTTCGCGAGCACTTCCTAACCTAAAAAAGAGGGGACACGCCTCGTATAAAAGCAAAACTCTGGATTGCATTTCTGCATATTCGCCTACATCTACAATGAGGGCATTTGAAGTAAGGGCTTTATTTCACTTATTCTTTTAATTCAAACAGCTAGTGCGAGTAGTACGTATGTGTCAGTGGCAGTGGCTCTCAAGATGTGCTGTGTTATCGGTTTAAAATAAAATTAGTTACTATTATGTAATATTCACGTTGTTAGTATTATCAGAATCTTCTGTAGATTTGTAATCTACCAGTGTATGCGAAGAGAAAAGTGTCTGTAGATACGTGATATTTTTTTCACACACCCTGTATATGTCCATTGCAGACGGCTGGGTGGTATAGAAGATTGCTTGCTTATCAATGGATTTTAATGAAATTTTGAGTTTAAGGGTCCATTTAGAAAACTGTAGTACTGACAAGCATTATGTCTGTGCCCTGATTGATAATGAATCATAATTGAAAACTGGAAAATCAATTATGTCTAATGATTTAAAGCATAAAAAATTACAATTTTCTTTGACCTGGGAGCTTTGAGTTTCTATAGGCATTTCGCACACTCTTCTACGACGCTACTAGCATAGGCTTGGCATTGAACATCCATTTTCACCAAATGGTCCTATTGTACTTTTTTGGTTTGGTATTTTGGTTAACGTTTTTGAGTTGTGAAGTCAAACTACCTATTACAATAATTTGTAATAGTTCTCCTTTCCAAAGCTGTCTTTTGAATACGTTATTTCAGTTTTGCTGAGTTAAGTTCTGTAGGAGAAGATTATTCTCTGGATATAATCAAGAGCGGGTGGCTGTTTTTTTTAGAGAATGAATTGAAGACACAAGTGGATAAAGGTGTCATATAAGATTTTTTCAAAAATTGCTTTTTGCATTAATGTAACCTTAAGGAGTGATTCTTTCATTCAGTGATTACTTTGTTGCAAAAGCAACATAATAGCAAACTAGCCAAAATAACAGATTAAAATGTCAATAAAGTAAAAAGTCGCAAAAATGTTTAAAGTCAATATTCTCCATTCAATATATTTTTACATGACACTTGTGCTTTCAATTATGTCAAGCAGGAAATTAATGGACATTTTCTTCATGAAGCCATTGCAGGAATATCCTTAATTTTCTATGAAATGTAAATACCTAAAATTTTCATGTATTGGTAGATTTGTCAACCCATGACGATTTTTTTTCTTTTTTATATATCGAAGCAGCTGCCCAGACAGAAGCCTGAATAACAATACATCACTTTATATCCTTTTTTTTACGTTCCAATGTCGCTTGTTATCTCATAACATTGTCTCTTCCACAATGTTGTCTGAAACTCGATGAGCTTCTTTGTCCAGTATTAGTTAAAGTTCATTGAATCTGAACCTTTCTTTTAGCACATTTTGGTCTTCTGCCTGCTGAGCGCTTTCAGCAATGCTGAGGATCAGCCCTCGCCCAAGAAGAAGCGTGGTATCATCAGCAGTCTAGGACACTATGGACACGGAATCGGCCATCTTGGGCATGGAGGACTAGCATATTCTGGAGGTTATGGACATGGTGGCGGCCTAGGTCTTGGTACGTTGTAGTTTATGTTTGCCTTTGACCGTCTAACTAATCAACAAATTGGAACAGTTCGTTCCTACCTAGAGGAAATTGTAAATATTTTGAACGAGATTGGAAAAGTTGTTGGCGAGATTAAATTCATTTCATCCAGTCATGTTTTGAATGAGATTGAGAAAGTTATTGGCGGGATGCAATTTGTTTTCATAATTCAAGCTTTATATGCTGCCCAAGTTTTTTCTTAGTATGGTTAAAATGATATTTGCGAGAGAAAAGTACTCTTTAGTTTCTCAGTTTCTTCTTCTTATTGCAGTTTCTTATTATACAAATCATCTCGAACAAGAGACATGAGTGTTAAGTTCAAGGGGAATGAGATTAATTCGCCCACAGTCTGATCAGTCTTTTATTTTGAAAAGGTTCCTGTGCATTTTTAATTTTTGCTTTAACTCGGTACTCATATACTGATTTGAAGGCCATAAGTGGCCCACCTACTATATGTACACAAAGAAAGTCTTTGCGGTACTTTCGGATTCTTTGATCGATATAGTCAAAATCAACGTTCCAGGTTACAGTGTTTCGTTTCTTTGTACTTATGGTAGAAAAAAATGGCAATTGAGCAGTGTATAACTGTGAAGTTTAACTTTAAAATTCCGAATATTCTTGAGTATCCGCAAGTTAGACTCCTTACTGGAATAACTCAGGTGTGTCTAGCAAGGATATCATGTTGGTTTCTCACTGGAATGATAGGCAAATAGAACTTACACCTTAGGATTCTGTGGCTATTTTGGAATGCAATGTCCCACATTACGTCATTATACCGAGGTTCATTCGCCCGTAGTCACGGGAGGCTCGATTAACTTCAAGCTCGATATCAAAGTGAGAATGCATATTGTTGAAAATGTTGAAGAAATTTCCTATGTATGTGCATTCTCATCCTAGAAAAATCAGGCACATCACTCATTACCGACTTAGGTGTCTTGCTTTAACTTTTAACCTCCGTCCAAAAAGAGACTGACGTGTATATCTGTCCGTGGCATAGTAGCTTTAAATCGGCTAAACTGATCTTAATTTTCTTTTTACTTCCACCATAACTTTTGAGATATGGTTTTTAGATGCTAAAGGTTGAGCCAAATTGGTATTAAAACTACACTCTTCAATAATATGTAACACTCGATACTTTATACAAAAGAATACACCTTCCGATTATTTATGAAAAAAATTTCAGTTAAATGGCTGCCGCGGCTGGCTTGGCAGTATTTTGTCCTCTTAATCAAATTTTGTAACACATTTTCGATAGCTTGTGGGTCTAATTCATTAATGGCTCAACGGATATTTTCCTTAAGAACATCAATTGTTTGAGGATCTTTAGTTTAACAGCGGTCCTTAGCAGTACCCCAAAGAAGCGTTCCCCCTTTACCGTCATGCGTTTACTATCTTCATCTTGAAAAAAGTAGGGACCAATAATCCCACCACTCCAAAAGCCACACCAAACAGTTACTCTTTTTGGATGCATTTGTTTGTCTATGACGACATGACGATTTGCATAGCCCCACATTCTACAGTTCTACTTGTTAACGTAACCTCCCAGATGGAAATGAGCTTCGTCCGAAAAGATAATTTGGCGACCAAAATTGACGTCCATTTCCAATTGATTTAGAGCCCACACAGAGAAATGATATCGAAGCGGATGGTCATTTTGTTTCAACTCTTGCACAAGTTGCACCTTGTAAGAAAATAATCCCAGGTCGTTATGCAATATTTTCCGCACAGAAGTGCGACTGATGTCCACTTGTTGTGCTCTGTGACGAGTTGACATTCTTGCCTTTTCACGTATACTCTGGGCAACAGCAGCAATGTTTTCGGCTGTACGTAGGGGTCGAACACGCTCAAACCTTCTGTTATCCACAAGCAGGCCAGTTCTACGAACCTGCCGACCAAATAGTCTTCTCAATTTTCGCAGTTCCTACAACACAGCACTCGCTTTGAAAATAGTTGTTCAATACCTTTGTTCAAGATTAAAATGATCCATTGCTCACAGCGGAAGTTTGACACAATGTATCTGTCAATATGTTGAGCGTAGAAGTGTTACCAACTGTCAAAATAATACCAACCTTAGAAAAAAACAACTGATGGCCCACTCTTTACATGACGCGCACATCTCGAAAAACCATGTCACTCATTTCTGTCGGTCCGACTGTCCGCTCATGCTTTTTTGTTTTTGGAGGTCGATCTAGTGATGACGGAGCTGCAGGTAAAAACACAAAAAAATCGTTCAAACCTGTTAAAAAATTGTGGGCTGGGGAGGGCTGATCTTTGATTTTTGGCGTTAGAATATTGATACGCTTATGGACCCATCAATTCTAGGCATCTTTTAGACATATTTCCCACATCATAGATTCACACTTATATTTGCCTACATGTTATAACAGACTTTCCAGAAGATTGGTACTTTGGCAGGCATGGGAGAAACTATTAGACCACAACGTCGTCGAATGGAATTGGGACCAGAGACTTATTTTATGGACTTGTTTGAATGACTTGATTCATTTTGGTTTTTTTGTTATTCATGTTCGTAGTTAACTTTTTTCTCAGAATGAATAACTTGTACTGAACATAATACTTTATGAAGTGATGACAGCCTGGCGTGAACAGTGCGGCCTCATCCTACATTTCACCATTATTTTTATCTTCCTAAGTCATTAATGTCGTAACTGCACGGTGTCCTCAAGGTTAAGACTTTCTTATATGGGTTTGAGATAATCGAGATATCAGCTTCCAAAAAGCAAGAAATAAGTCAGGTGCAACCCTGACAGCCTCCCGTCCCACAATCCCTTCTTACGTCAAGACGTGTATGACGCATTTGAAAGACCGAGATTGGCACATTCCACTTATCGGTCTGAGCATTTTTAAGATCCTATTGATACTCAGCAAAAGCAGCAACACAGTTGAAGACATGGACAGCCTCAAACGTTGCAAATTTAGAGGTACTCGTGTTTTTGAATCGACCAGCGACAATTTTGAGTAGTTTTTTGAAACATAACATGTGACAGGCCAAAACTTTCAATGAATATTGACTATTTTCTTTAATTTCTTTTTACATTATCGGTGATGTTTTGCCACAAATTAGCTTTGGTATTGCAAACGTAGTTGGCTAGTTCCAACTTTCAGGACACCCTGCATACAAGAGATATCTGCTTAGCCGTTCAACGTGTGGGTCATTAAAACTCTCAATTTAATACTTGTCCTAACCTTCGTCATACACTATAGGTCTAGGAGGAGGTGGAATAGCTCTTGGAGGAGGTCTGGGAGGTGGGCTTGGAGGAGGTCTGGGAGGTGGGCTTGGAGGAGGAACTCATACCCACAGTCACACGATCACCACCGTCAACAGAGCAGTACCAGTGCCAGTCCCACAGCCCTACCCAGTACCCGTTGACAGACCAGTGGCAGTACCAGTGCCACAACCGTATCCAGTGAGCGTACCAAGACCGGTTCCAGTACCAGTTCCTCAACCCTATCCCGTCACTGTGGAACGTAGGGTTCCCGTAGAGGTACCCAGACCTGTGCCCGTACCTCAACCAGTTGCCGTACCCGTACAGGTGTGTATCTTCTGGTCGAGTTCGCCTCACCACTATACATAAATGTACAATAAATTTTTAAGTGTGATTCCGCGACACTACAATGACAGGAGAGAGCGACAGGGATCAACCGAAAAATCTGTTACTGTGAAATACTCAAATCCAGATTTTCTGTGTCATTGCTTCGCCATCATAAGCTTCACGAATGTGTCTCAGGCTTGGTCGCAGTAGCTCTCTTTTGTGTAGCCGAATAACATCTTAAGTAAAACTATACTTCCTTTCATGGAAGATGCCAAATTCAGACAAAATGCGTAGAAAAACTTATATATTCTCAATCGGGTAGTGTTTATAGACATATCGAGACCAGAGACGTTCTCGTTTAACACTGGCAATGAAAATGTATAGTATGTACTGGGTGCGCCATCTATTACTTTTTTTTCACATAAGTTTATGTGTTAACTGTCAAAGATATGCCATTTGTAGTCATTGATTCGTTTACAACACCACAACGCATTTTGGTTATCCAAACTTATTACGAAAATGGTCGAAATATAAAAAATACTTTACGCAAACTTCTCACTAGTTTTGGTCGACATGGACGCCCTACAGAGCTTGGAATTCGTTGTATTGTTAATCGTTTTGAGGAAACTGGTTCAGCTGAAGGTCGCAGACCATATCAACATGCTCGTCCAGCTCGTACTCGCGAAACCATAACCGCAGTGAGTGAAAGTGTGCGAGAAGATCCAACCACCTCGACTAGGCTCCGTCCGCAACAATTGGGAATTAGTGAGACCACTTTACGCATTGATTTACACCTCCATCCGTAAAAAATCTAACTAAGACAAGAATTGAAGCCGGCAAAGCATCAACAGCGGCGTGTTTTTGTTAATTGGATGCTGGAAAGAGAAGACGGGTTTTTGGTCAGTGCTCTTTTCTGATGAGGCTCATTTTCACCTCCGAGTACGTAAATAAGAAAAATTGCCATTCTGAGGGGCTGCAAAATCCACACCAATATCATGAACATACTGAAAAAGTGACTGTTTGGTGCGGATTATGGGCTGGTGGCATCGTTGGATCAATCTTGTTTGAAGATGCCGAAGAAGAAGGGCCATTACCATCAACGGGGAACATTATCGGCACGCTAACAGACTTTTTGTAGCCACAATTAGATCGTGCTGGTGCCGACGATCTTTGGTTTCATCAAGACGGAGCAACGGCTCACATATCTAGCAAACAATCGCCTTATTGCACACGAAATTTCAAGACCGCATAATTTCACGAAATTCAGATGTCAGTTGGCCCCCGAGATCGTACGATTTAACACCTCTTGAAGAAATATTCTTTGGGGATTTTTGAATGGAAAAGTGTATGCGAATGGTCCCCGGACAATTCAAGACCTAAAGTGCAATATTCGGACTGAAATTGCGGCCATAGACCCGATCATTTTTGGAAAAGTTATTGAAAATTTGGATGTTCGGATGTTGACCTGTAAACGAAGCCGCGGTGGTCACATGACTGATGTTATTTTTCATACATAAATGGCATACACCAACCTTCATTTATCAATAAAAAAATTCGATTTCACCTCGTAAAAAGCGTGCTGATTTTTCAAATAGAAAAAAAAAGTAATAGATGACGCACCCTATACAAAGCGAACAATTTAAAAAGTGCCTAAGGGCCGGTTTATACAACATATCTATAGTCACAGTCGCAGTTTCAAATTCCACACTCGCCACTGAGATATCGGAAATGATAAGAGATACGAAGTCGTTCAAAGTTTCGCAAATCCGAGTATATCCGGAGATAGACGAAAGAAGCCGAATTTTCCCAAAATTGCGTTTATTTCTCCCAAGCATTACTCCAGATGGGATTTCAAAGCAAAAACATTTACATCTAAGCTTACGTTTGTAACCTCACTTATTCGATTTTATACATTGTTTTTGTCACTGTATATACAGGGTGTTTCAAACTCGATCCTCATCATTTTAACCTCGGTAACAGATATGATGTCGCTTGAATGGGGAAAAAGCTGCGTATTAAGGCAACTAACATAATGCTGTAAAGAACGTTTCGAAATTCAATGTACATGTAAATTTTATCGACGGTAATAACAATAATAAACATAAACCAGCAGCAGTATATCATATCAGATATTCACAATGTTATCCGTTGTTTTGTAGGCAAAACCTGACTTCTCTGTACATTGTTCAACGCTCAGTTTATTACGATTTTGGGATAAATCTGGAATACGAAACAAATGATTTTATGACAATTTTAAAGCCTACCTAGACACTTCTGTTTTTTTTAATAACTAATGTCAACGACCTTTTATGAATTATATAAATACTCAACTTTACACCCATCAAAGCCACTTTGTATTCCACCTTATTGTGCATTTTATTGTGAAATCCCATTACAAATGAAGTCAGCAAGAAATCAAAACTGTTTTGGGGCATATCAGGTGTTTTCCGTCTCTCTTTGGAATCCCTTTGTATTTCGAAACGTTCCAAGCGACCTTTTTGTGAATTACATTGAAACATCCTGTATAGTATACATTGTATTCGTATTGTTTATATGGATTGTATTCATTTTAAACGCGTAAACGCTCAGCACTCACTCTTTGGTTGGTTACAGGTTCCGAGACCGGTAGCCGTACCAGTGCCACAACCATACGCTGTTCCAGTCGACAGGCCTGTCCCAGTTGCAGTGGCTGCTGGACCAGCCATTGGAGGAGGAGGTCTGGGGGGTATCGGAGGGTTTGGAGGAGTTGCAGTAGGAGGAATCGGAGGAGGTCATGGAGGATTCGGACCTGGCATTGGTATTGGACATGGTTTTGGTCTTGGACATGGCATCAGTCTTGGACATGGGTTCGACCTAGGACATCACAAGAAATTTTTGTAACCATCTTAGTAGGATCTGTGTATATTGTGTATATTGTATGTGATAAATAAAGTATATTTTTAATAGACATGGACTTTTATCTATTACTTGTAATATATACAGGGTGTCCCAGAAGTCGACGTCAAGCCGAAACCGCGTGATAGGCAAAGTCATAACAGCTATCGGAAAAATATTTAAAAAAATTTATGTAGGTGTTTTGAAAATTATAGGTCTTTGAAAAAAATATAGAAATTTCACACCCTACGGCAGTCTGTCAACTCCTGTTGCTACAAATATTAACTTTTTTGGATTTTATTTTTACAATGTAATGTTGAATAATGCATCTTCAAACTGGTGTCTCAACCTTACTGCCAACTTTTCTCGTTCAGGAGAAATTGCCACTTATTTCCCAACCAAGTATTCCAAAGTAAAACTTTGCTCAACTTTAACTGGCTGTACTGAAAAAAAATGTACTACGAGAGTTTGGCAAGTAACCTTAAAAGTTGACGCATTTAATAAGGATTCCAAGATGATATAACACTTACAAGATTACTCGTTAACTTATGCACAATTTTTATTTAAAGAAAAACTGATGAAAATTTTTCAACATTTCCTAATTAAACAGCGATTATGAAAACGCACAAGGACCCTTAAGGATAACTGTTTGCACAACAGTGGGCGTCAAAATGCTGCTGATGATGATTTACCTTTACAGCAAATGCTCAAACTGTTTTCCTTCAGCCGCAATACACGCTCGACATCTTCTTAAAAAAGATCGGGTTATTAAACGAGCGAATCCACGGTTATTAACAAACTCTGCTGCTTCCAATAGTCTTTGCCGTAGCTCAGCTACATTTTGAATCGGCCTGAAATACACTTTTTTTTTACAGTTCCCCAGTAAAAAAAATCTAACGGATTCAAATCTGGTGACTGGGCTGGCCACGGTATTGTACCAGACCGCCCTCTCCATCTGCCTGGAAAGTTTTGATCGAGATACTCTCTCACTGAGAGTGCATAGTGCGCTGGGCAGCCATCATGCTGAAACCACATGTCCCTGTAAATACTCAGTGGCACGTCCTCCAATAAATTTTCTAAATGATTTTGCAAAAAAACTAAATAAAACTCAGCAGTCAAAGTCTCTGGGAACTCAAACCGACCGATTATTTTACCATTTAAAATTCCTGTCCAATGGTTTATCTTGAAGGGATATTGAGATTTATCTTTTCTCATCAAATGTGGGTTTGCTACGTGCCACTCGTGTAAGTTATGCAGGTTCATGTACCAATCTTTCTTAAATGTGGTCTCATCTGACCATAATATTTTTTCAAAGAACCGTGGATCTTCCCTGTGTCTGTCTAACATTGTGCGACAAAAAGCAACTCGGGGCTCATAATCCCGGGGCAGAAGAGCTTGAACACGCTGTACGTGGTATGGATGGAGCACGTTTTCTTGCAAGATTCTATGGGCTGTACTTTTGGCACACCTGTTTTTAGTTCTATTGCACGCACTGAAGTACTCGGGTCTTCTTCGACAGCTCCTAGCACCACGTCTTCGTAAGGAAGGAAAGATCTTCCCTCACCGTGTGATTGGTTTGGTAGTTGGCCCTCTAAGCGGTGCACATTTGTGAACACTCGATGATCTGGATGACGAGCTGCATTCGGGTACCTCTCACAGTAAAGTCTCGCTGCAACACTAGCGTTGCATCTGCATTCCCCATAAATGAGGTGCATGTTAGCATATTCTTGTACGGTGTACACGGACATAGCGGCACTGCACAATCACACTATCAAAGATAGTCTAAGGAAAGCAAATGTTGTTTTGAAGAGCAATTAAACAGTCCAAATCCAAATCACAAGCGATCAACAGTCCAGTTCACGAATCCAAAATTAGTAACAGTACGAAATCAACAAGCACGACCATGTAAAGATGCGCAGTAAACGAAGGAGTACTGATCGGTATCAAAGTGTGTAATAGCAAGTAAGTGATGTGCTTCATCCATACCACATGCAGCGTGTTCAACCTCTCCTGCCCCGGGATTATGAGCCCCGAGTTGCTTTTTGTCGCACAATGTTAGAAAGACACAGGAAAGATCTATAGTTCTTTGAAAAAATTTTATGGTCGGATGAGACCACATTTAAGAAAGATGGGTACATGAACCTGCATAACTTACACGAGTGGCACGTAGCAAACTCACATTTGATGAGAGAAGATAAATTTCAATATCGCTTCAAGATAAACCATTGGACAGGAATTTTAAATGGTAAAATAATCGGTCCGTTTGAGTTCCCAGAGACTGACTGCTGAAGTTTATTTGGATTTTTTGAAAAATCATGTACAAAATTTATTGGTGGACGTGCCACTGAGTATTTACACGGACATGTGGTTTCAGCATGATGGCTGCCCAGCGCACTATGCACCCTCAGTGAGAGAGTATCTCGATCAAAACTTTCCAGGCAGATAGATAAGGCGGTCTGGTACAATACCGTGGCCAGCCCGGTCACCAGATTTGAATCCGTTAGATTTTTTTTACTGGGAAACTGTAAAAGAAAAAGTGTATTTCAAGCCGATTCAAAATGTAGCTGAGCTACGGCAAAGACTATTGGAAGCAGCTGAGTTTGTTAATAACCGTGGATTCGCTCGTTTAATAAACCGATCTTTTTTCAGAAGATGTCGAGCGTGTATTGCGGCTGAAGGAAAACAGTTTGAGCATTTGCTGTAAAGGTAAATCATCATCAGCAGCATTTTGACGCCCACTGTTGTGCAAAAAGTTATCCTTAAGGGTCCTTGTGCGTTTTCATAATCGCTGTTTAATTAGGAAATTTTGAAAAACTTTAATCAGTTTTTTTTCAAATAAGTTAAGGAGTAATCTTCTAAGTGTTATACCATTTTGGAATCCTTATTAAATGCGCCAACTTTTAAGGTTACTTGCCAAACTCTCGTGGTACATTTTTTTCCAGTACAGCCAGTTAAAGTTGAGCAAAGTTTTACTTTGGAATACTTGGTTGGGAAATAAGTGGCAATTAATCCTGAACGAGAAAAGTTGGCAGTAAGGTTGAGACACCAGTTTGAAGATGCATTATTCATCATTACATTGTAAAAATAAAATCCAAAAAAAGTTAATATTTGTAGTAACAGGAGTTGACAGACTGCCGAGGGTGTAAAATTTCTATATCTTTTTCAATGACATATAATTTTCAAAACACATACATAAAATTTTCTTAAATATTTTTCTGATAGCTGTTATGACTTTGCCTATCACCCGGTTTCGGCTTGACGTCGACTTCTGGGACACCCTGTATACTGTTAGTAACTATACTGTTGTTTCCATCATTAAATAATATGGTAAACAGTCCAAATCCAAATCACAAGCGATCAACAGTCAAGTTCACGAATCCAAAATTAGTAACAGTACGAAATCAACAAGCACGACCATGTAAAGATGCGCAGTAAACGAAGGAGTACTGATCGATATCAAAGTGTGCAATAGCAAGTAAGTGATGTGCTTCATCCATACCACATGCAGCGTGTTCAACCTCTCCTGCCCCGGGATTATGAGCCCCGAGTTGCTTTTTGTCGCACAATGTTAGAAAGACACAGGAAAGATCTATAGGTTGAGACACCAGTTTGAAGATGCATTATTCATCATTACATTGTAAAAATAAAATCCAAAAAAAGTTAATATTTGTAGTAACAGGAGTTGACAGACTGCCGAGGGTGTAAAATTTCTATATCTTTTTCAATGACCTATAATTTTCAAAACACATACATAAAATTTTTTTAAATATTTTTCTGATAGCTGTTATGACTTTGCCTATCACCTGGTTTCGGCTTGACGTCGACTTCTGAGACACCCTGTATATAAATATAAAACATCAAAGAATCACTAAGAAGTGTCCATGAGGTAAACAAAGTTTATTAGCCTGAAGCTTGGGGATTCTGATTGATCCCAAAGGGATGAATGTTACTTCAACGATACTTCAGACAACAAATTCACCGTAGGAAGTTCCAAATTTCCATTTGCGGCTATCCTAGAATTTCTATTGTGTACAAAACATACTTTAAATAGAATGCATTTGCTGTCAATTTTTGTATTAAATTTCTGCCTTGGAGTTTTATCTTAGCTAAGAGGATGAATAATGAGACTATGTAATCAGTTTAGGTACTAGTTTCAAGCTGGTTAGGGCTCCGTATTCTCGATATTCTAAAAAGGGTGCGACATAATATGGGAAGGAGACTTGAGTCTGCAGTGCCAACACAGTCCTGTTGTCCTCGTTTAGATTACATCAAGCTGCTCCCAGATATGTGAATCAGTATTTCTGGCTATTTGCTATTTGGACTTTGAACAGGCTACTCATAGCTTTCATTTTGTTCCCACGCTACACTGGCGAGGAAGTATTGTGAAATGAGATGTGTTTTTTTGCATTTTATATAATAATAAAAATAGCATAGCATAGCATAAACTATTCTACCACTTAATCTGTAAAATGTCCATCCACAAAATAAACAATAAGTAAAACATATATACCACTAATAATGTAAACGTTTCAACATAAAAATGAATTAATCGAGTAAAATAAATCGAGATTGGATAAAAGTATAAGATTATACATACATATAGAATGATGCATATATTATAAGCAGAGGTAAGAGATATATCTATATCAATGATTGCTCGAAAATGAATTTTTTTAAATACCTTTTGAGATTTTCGAAATTTAAAGCTTTAGTATCAGATTGTAAAGCATTGTACATGGTAGTAGCATTATAAGTAAAACATTTAGTTAAAAATGAAGTTCTGTGAGGAGCCATTGTTATTGTATCAATAAGGTGAATATCTGCGTAGAGCCACGAAATTTTAACTTATATTTCAAAAATGGGGGAATTGCGCTAAGTAAAAGCTTATGTAACATAGTAAATGAAATTTAAATAAACTAGAAATAGATAAACATTCCAATTTTATGAACGAGGAGGTAAGGTCATATTTTTACAAGTTACATATATTAATCTGCAACATGAATTTTTGTACGTATCACATGTATCACGAAAAATCATGTCGCTTACTTCCGTCTGTCTGTTTGTCTTTCTCTACCTGTATGTCTGTCTGTTTGCCTTTTCGTCTGACTTTCTGCCTGTGTGTCGAGATATCTGTGAGTCTGTCTACCCGCCTACAACTTCAGAAGTACCGCTCGGAATTGGACAAAAATTTTACATAATCAAAACACTTCGTAGATCATCACAGATTTGTGATCCAAAGTTAAACGACTGATTTGCGAAAAGTTCAATGAACTAAAAATATGATTGCAAAATTGGTTTTGCATCTCCATCAACCACTTATAGTTCGTAAAGAAAACGCATTTTCCACAAAGAAATTAATCTTTTGCTATCCGCGTCAAGGCCGAACATTTGATATGCCTTTTCAGCCATTCCGCTAATTGGCGGTTGGAACTTTTTTTCCTAATTTTTGCGAAACTATGCTACACGCTGGTCGTACGCTTACCTCGGGCATCTAGTTGTCAAGGTAAATAGGTTTGCTCTAGAATGTACAAGTTTATATTTTTCTTTGACTTTAATTTGTTACATGTATTATTTAATTGCGCTGATCAATGGATAATTATAGTGGTGGGTTTGGTTACCTGTTACGCTAAGATTACGAGCGCAATATAAATCTATGCAAGTTTTAAACAATATTAAGGTATGATTTATGCATAAAAATTCGATATCGCAGTTTATGTTTTTAATTCCCACTTTCTAAGGTCATACTTCTGCAAACGGAAGTCGTGTATGCCGTCACTGGATCTGATTTTTTTAAGATCTGATGCTAAGCACTTCGCGTAACTTTGCATTGAAAGCAAGTAACTGGGTGGGTCAATAATAAAGGATCCCGGCGATATCTCGGCAACCGCTGAACCTAGAAGTATCCGTTAAAAAACATTATGTTAAAAGCGACGAAGGGTAGGTTTTAGATTCCTAAAACCCCATTATTCTGCAAAAATTCATGCTCAACATAGTCACTAAATACCTTTACAGTATTGATCGCTTAATTTTCGAACAAATGTGCTCACGCATATTTTCGTTAGTTTAGGGTAGGGGCAGGGTTGAATACCGTTTCAGAAAAAAGTCACACAACTTCTGTTTCGCCACACCGATTTTGAGGGACTTGGTTTCATTTAAAAGAGTATCCACTTGTGCTCCTAACAAATGCTCAACCTTGTCATATTATTTGTGACCGCTAGATGATACTTTGTGTATGTGTCAGCGGTACTTTTTTTTAATTTTTGTATGAAACGATATGATTTTCTTATACGTATTGATTGGAAAGTGCATAACAGATCTAATAAAATGGTTGAAGCCGCAGATGGATCTTCATTTGCCATGAAGATCTATTAAGAAACACTGGACAACAAATTTTAGTTTTTTAATTGTATCTTGTGGGAAAAGTGCACTTCTTTGTTAATTTTGGGCCGCTGAATCCAAAAATGACAATGAAATAAAAAAATTAGTTGCGGTTTAGAAAAAAAACTGTTTATTTTTAAGGATATATTAAAAAAAGTAACAAGATTAATATACTTATAAGAATCACTATGTGCGCTGTCTTTTTGCTGTTCTTTTATGGATCGTTTCTGGAGCATCTCTACCAAGAGTCCAACAGTAGTTTGCAAGCAAGGAAGGATTCCACTTGCCCTGGTACCTTTTTTCCATTGTTGAAATATCCTGATGAATACGTTCGCCGTGCTCATCACTTACGGCTCCGCAATTGTCAGGAAAAAAGTCCAGGTGTGAGTGTAGGAAATGTATCTTAAGAGACATATCACAGCCCATCTTTTGATACGATGACAGCATATTTTTGACAAGGGTTTTATAGTTGTCAGCTTTTCTATTTCCCAAGAAATTAGTGACCACCAGACGGAAATCATTCCAAGCAGTTTTTTTCAATACCTGTTAAAGTGTTTTCAAACTGTGTATCTTTCAAAATATTTCGAATCTGTGGCCCAACAAAAATACCTTCATTAACCTTTGCCTCACTTAGTCTTGGAAATTTCTGACGCAGGTATTGAAAAGCTGACCCATCTCTATCTAATGCCTTGACAAAGTTTTTCATTAGGCCCAACTTGATATGCAGTGGTGGTAATACAATTTTTTTCGAATCTACTAATGGCATATGCTGTACATTTTTTTGACCTGGCTCTAGGAATTGACGAACAGGTCAGTTTTGTCTGGTGTAATGAAGTGCCTTTGCCTGACTGTCCCATTCACACAAAAAACAGCAAAACTTTGTGTAGCCTAGCTGCAGCCCAAGTAAAAGTGCAACAACTTTCAAATGGCCACAAATATGCCATTGGTGCTCATCGTATTTTATGCATGTCAATAGGTACTTCATATTGTCATATGATTCTTTCATGTGAACTGCATACCCTACAGGAAGAGATGGTGAAATATTTCCAATATGCAATAACACTGCCTTTAAACCCAATGTTGAACTGTCTATAAACAATCTCCATTCTTCTGGGTTATAGTCTATATTTAAAGCCGCCAGTAAGCCGTTAATGTTACTGCAGAAAACCAAGTTATACTCCATATTGAAAAATGGTCTTTGTGGCGTTTACGAAAAACACATACCGAAACATCGTCTTCTAACAAGTTCCACTGCTGCAGTCTTGATCCAAGTAACTCTGCCTTACATTTTGGAAGTTCTAAATCTCTTACAAGATCATTTAATTCTGACTGTGTTATTTTGTGCGGTTGGTGGCATGACGTGCTCGGTATAAAATCAGGATCTCTTGACGTTGATGGCATATCTTCTTCCTGACGAATCACTCGATCGCCATGATCTGATTCGTTTTCTGATTCGCAAGTGTAGGATTCTGGGGGTTTTCGAATAGGATTTTCGTCACTGTGAGGCACAGGTCTCATCGCAGATGGTATGTTTGGGTAGTTAATAACCGACTTTTTTTTCTTGGACATACCTGTGGCTTGTCCAACACAAGGTACCATGCAAAAGGTATATTAACACTGTCACGGCAGGAACACATATAATTACCGTATCTCTAAAACTTGAACTAATATTGAAAAAATAAGTTTCATTCCGGTTTTAGCACATTAAAAATAGTAATATTTTGTTGATTTTATTTAGGATATTTTTTGGCTGTTGATCAGTGAAATAAGCAACAGCTACACTCCGAGCTGTTATAAAAAATCGTAAAAAGAAATTTAAAAGCGAAATATTTTGAAATCTTGCCATATTAGTACATTTCATAGCTATTCATGGCATAAATCCATCCATCTATCCAGCAGTACTTAAAAATTGTAATTTGAACATATACTAAGTGACATATAAATCCGAACACCCAGTTTAAATGGTTTTATTTTAATAAAATTTTGTATAAGTACTTAATGAAGCATAATAAGTAAATGATAAAAATTTCAAAATGATTGCACTGCTTTAAAGCCCTTTGACCTTTAATAATGTGTGGATGCACCCTGATGTGCTACGCATTCTCCAACGCGCCTAGGCATGCTTCTGATCAGGTGGTCAATGTCCTCCTGTGGTATCTCATTCCAGGCAACCACCAACTCCTCTCGAAATGCTTCTAGAGTCTGAGGAGGACGTTGCAAATTGAGCAATCTCCTACCCATCATATCCCACACGTGCTCAATTGGGGATAAGTCGGGAGATCTTGGTGGTCATGGTAACAATGTGACATCATTATGTTGAAAGAAGTCTATTGTGACTCTTGCAACATGTGGTCGGGCATTATCTTGTTGGAAAGTTGGATCTGCCAGGGTGTTAAGATAGGGTAAAAGATGGGGTTCTAGAACTTCGTGGATATAACGCTGCGCGTTCATGTTACCTCTGATGAAGATTAAAGGTGACCTGGAACCATAAGCTATAGCACCCCAAACCATAACTCCAACAGTGTGATGAACATGTCTTTCAACAAAAAACTGTGGATTCCTCCTTTCACCACGTCGCCTTCTAACCCTGGCACGACCATTGTGCATGCCTAAACAAAATCGAGACTCGTCACTAAAGATAATACTGTTCCATTCCTGATCCCAGAGTGACCGTTGTCTGCATCACTCAAGGCGATTACGTCGGTGTTCTCGAGTTAAAGGGAGGACCCAGTGTGGTTGGTATGAAAACAAGCCAAAACTTCTCATTCGTTGGAGTTATGGTTTGGGGTGCTATAGCTTATGGTTCCAGGTCACATTTAATCTTCATCAGAGGTAACATGAACGCGCAGCGTTATATCCACGAAGTTCTAGAACCCCATCTTTTACCCTATCTTGACACCCTGGCAGATCCAACTTTCCAACAGGATAATGCCCGACCACATGTTGCAAGAGTCACAATAATCTTCTTTCAACATAATGACGTCACATTGTTACCATGGCCACCAAGATCTCCCGACTTATCCCCAATTGAGCACGTGTGGGATATGATGGGTAGGAGATTGCTCAATTTGCAACGTCCTCCTCAGACTCTAGAAGCACTTCGAGAGGAGTTGGTGGTTGCCTGGAATGAGATACCACAGGAGGACATTGACCACCTGATCAGAAGCATGCCTAGGCGCGTTGGAGAATGCGTAGCACATCAGGGTGCATCCACACATTATTAAAGGTCAAAGGGCTTTAAAGTAGTGCAATCATTTTGAAATTTTTATCATTTACTTATTATGCTTCATTAAGTACTAATACAAAATTTTATTAAAATAAAACCATTTAAACTGGGTGTTCGGATTTATATGTCACTTAGTATATTTCTTAAAATCTCTCCATAACAGATAAAGATATCGATGAGCTTTTTACCACTTTATAGGACATTTTATGCAGTTCCCGGTCAATATAAAAATGGTAAGGAACTGTATAATAATATCAAAAGTATACGACTAAAATTAGCAACACAAGAGTGTACTATCTATTATAAGGATAAGCTGTCTTATCAAAAATACATCTAAGTGGCAAAATTATTAAACCGAACTTACACCGTTCAAACTAGAGTTATCGGTTGAAAAATTTCATTTGTTTTGCAAAAATCCATAATTAGTATTCTCATTAGGTAGCCTTATCGTGTTGGTCGATCAATTTCCGAACTGTTTTGTCGGTAATTTTGTCATATGTTAGTCAGAAAATTTCAGAACAAGTTAAATAACTTGTGTTTACCTGCATCTATTTTAATGATATTACTTTCGTTTGAAAGAGTATTCACCTGCACTCCTAGCGAATGCTCAATGTCGTCAGACTAGTCAAGCTTGTGGCGTCTAGATGGCCCCTTGCAAACGCGTGTGTCAAGGTGTATTTTCATCCTTATAATCCAACCCCCTTGTATTGCAAATGTTAGTCGTATAGTTATTATCTCATCATGCAACAGTCCTTTTTGTTTTGCTACCAGAGGGATAGACTTGACTGAATAAAATTTAACATTTATTGCATTTTGTCAAGATGACTACTCTACATCGGTAAAATATCTTTAAACATAAATAATTTACTTTACAATTTCTGAGCATATGCTGCTTTTTTGTTCCATTCCAAGGAGGCCAGTGAACCAATATCAACTGCCCATTGAGAGAGCTGATCATTGTGCCACGAAGGGCTTTACTGTAACTTATCAACCTTCAGCTCTTAACCACCAATTCTAATGTAGGAACTTTTTGGATCGAAGGTTTTATGAGAGCTTAATAACCATAATAAGTGCTTTAATACACACAAAGTACATGGGTTAAATGGTAAAATTCAAACTAACTTGTAAACATGGAAATATTTTGAATTGCCTAAAAAATTTAATATTAATCCTTCATTGATCCTACTTACCGTTATTACATCTCAAGGACAATGAAGGCCTTGCTGGTCCAGAAAGCTGAAAAATCCATGCATATTTTGCATACAAATATCAAGTGCAGCGCTACCTCGACATTAGCACCTGTAAGGTAGACAACCAGAAATGCTTGTCATCACATAGTATATTCCAGAGCAAGTTCAGGCAAACCCTTTTTACACATTCGACGTTTTCCAGTAAAGAAAAACAGTCGCAACTCATTTTGTAGCCACAAGTACGATATAGCTCTCACTCCCAAGCTTTTAATGAAGTTTACATAGGAATTTTCCTCGACGAGAGGGATCATTCTCATTTTGCTGAAATGAGTCCTTTCAAAGGGTGATGGATAGCACATTTTCTCATGGAAGGCTAATACTAAAAACACTCAATATTGCCCATACAACCATGCGAAATATACAAATCTTAGGGTCATCTGGATCCCCCCCCCCTCCCTCTGCGGGCGCTCATACAGCTGTGATATCCTTTAATCATTTATGGAAGTACATCCGAAGATAACATTTTCTTCTGACCTTAGGTTGGTAAATAGAAACATATTTCAAATAATTGTGCTCTGATTAACCAGGGGCCCCATTCTAACTGGATTTAAGTACCCGAAATTAATTTCGATGTCGCCTTGTTTTCACGCATCTGATCCGCTATCATGATTCCAAAATGCCGTGTCAGTTTAGATACAGAAATGGGTAAGAATCAAGTATTGAAATTATTATAACGAACCATATGCTTGACGGCATGAAAAAATCGAATTTAACTTTAATGTCGAAATTCAAATGGAAACAGGGCCCAGAAGTCAAACAAAATTCAACCGCTTTTCGTACTACGTATTACGATCAATAAATTCATCACTGTTATGGAAAAGTGCTTTATTCATGTACTTAAAAAGTCATCTACTGCATCTATTGTAGTCAGTGTCACTTAAAAATCCGTAACAAGAAATGAGAGTACTTAACTACTTTATCATATAGTAAATACTGAACAGTTAACATGCACGTCTGTTATGTTAGCCTAAAGTTGTCACAAAGATAAAATAATACAAAAATACAGAAATCGGAGTAAATTACAATGCCGGAAGACAGTGCTTCAGAAGTTGAGGCTTCTCAGATGCTTGTAGAATTTCCATACGCAGTGCACCTTCAGCCCAACTATAACTGAAAAAGAAGGTATCAGTTAAAATATAATCTTTGGCAAAAAGTTATATTATTGAGTCCATGTCATTTATATGGAGTGACAAAGAGAATAGTAAAAACGCTTTGATATAAGATTTGTTCGTACAGTAGTCGGTGTCTTGTCGGTGATTGTGTCTGGGATCTGGACATGTGAATTCAGTCGACATCGCGTAGCAGAGTTAACAGAATTTGTGTTGCTGGATTTTGGATAGGGTTACGGACCGGTTGGCGACTGTTGCACGAAGAGGGCTTTAAATAGAGTTACATATGGTTTATGTCTTCTTCTATCTCCCCCAAAGTAGTGGTGGAGGATGAGCAAAGAGGTCCCTCTTCTTACTATCACACCCCACGTTCTAGTAATATGGGGACATATATTATTTTATTAAGACTGTGTTACACTCCCCAAGACAATTGCATCGAATCACTTGCAGTTGCAAGACCACCCTATATCGCTAAATTGTGAGCGGTATCATTAGATGATTGTAGCTTTTGACAATAATTTGATATATGACATCAAGCTCGCCTGATTTAAACTATTAACGAATTTCTTTAACACTATTTGTGCATGAGTACCAAGTTTTCCATGTTTATCTTCAAATTTGAACAATTTTCTACTATTACCATTGACGTTAAAAATATTTTAACCTAACCTATCTGTACGATTTTCAGACTTGACTACCCAATACATGTATGCACATGCGATCAGTTGGGCTGAATGTGGAGTCATCCGCTTTCAAAAGCCGCTGGAGCAGCGGGGTTGTCTATCATCTAAAATGCCAAAATACAGGCAGACGCAATCACTGTTTGAGGTGCCGCACTACATATGGCGTTAAGTCACATCTAGTTTCCATCAGAAGAAGAGTTAAGGGAAGATACGGTATATCCAGGAAATCTGAACCTTATCCCTTTCAATTCCCCCAAAACTTTCAAGGGCAACTTCATTAAGTTAATGGCCGTGCGCATATTGTTAGAGCTGCATCAATAACGGTCAAATTAATCTCCTACCTTGGCCTCGAAGACCTCCAGACCATTCGCCAATTAAAAATGAATGGGGTATGACGGGAAGATTAGCGACCTCTTCACCTTATTATCCACCAATTGTAGCAGACGTTCAGAATCAACAAATACTAGGAGAAGCATGCCCCAACCTCTGGATAAATGAATATTGGGGCTCATTTTTAGGGAATTCAAGCGACGCAGGAAATTCAATCACTACTGTGTATAAAATTCCATTCAAATGAATCTGTTTCCTTTACCACTCAGATTTATGTGTGTACCAACAAATCTGTGGCCAGAGCCTAAACAGAAGTTTCGATCAATATAACCACAGATTTCCAATAAAATTTTTTTGCAAAGAGGCTTTCCAGATATTACACAAAGTTAGGTCGTTTTTATTTTGTTCAGAATGGCAGGTCTACGATGAAGCGTTGATCTACATAGTCCATCATATTTATACATAAACTATTACAGAAACAGGTGACAAGCATGTGCTTAAACATGATAGTAACTATAATCTGAATTGTCCTTGATTATCATTCAATATTGAGTATTCCTGTGTAAATGCGACACGAGATTGAGGGATAAATTATATGTAATAGATACAAGGTTGATTAAACGCAACACATTCTATAACAAGCTCAAGAAGTTTGACCTCGTCAGCGTTACACAATTTGGCAATTAGAAGTAATGAGAAGTTACATATCCAGATATCAAATAGGTTCTTCACCGAGCGTTAGTTCAAAGCTACAAATAATCTTTCATAAAGTTAGATATCTGAATTTAGCTTCAAAAAATTATAACATATACATAGTTGCATTATCCTGCGTCTATTCTTCCTAGATATTTCATCAGTCACGTTGCCTCTTATTTTTTCAGTCTGTATTGCTTTCGCAATGAGATTCACATAGCCCTAGTTGTTTATCGATTTGTAACTTTAAACCGTATTGTTTGTAGCTGATGAGAGACTTCAAGCAAGGCCTTATAGATTATTAATGAAACAGATGTGTGTTATTTAAAATTTCATAGCTTGTGATATTTAATATAGACTCTATACATATAAAAAGAAAAGCATTTCACATACATAAACCTAATAGTAAAGTGAGTTTAACCCTTTTCAGTTAGGTTTATCTAATCGAATTAGTACCAGTAAATATAAATTGACATGACAGCTGGTCATATAGCGTAGAATAAAAGGTAACACTAGATTGATGGTGACTGGATAAAGAATATATTTATCCTGTAAGTTCACTATGCTATCTTACAATTTGCTAAATCAGACAGTAAAGCTAATGGCTAAGGTGTCTCGTCAGCTGAAACCAAGCTCGCCCTACCCAAAATGCCCTTCTACTGTGTGATACTCGTAATGTATTGTATACCGCATGTTTCAAATTCTGCCCTCACCCTCGGGATCTCGGAACCTGTAAGAGGTACGAAGTCGCTTAAATGGGAGCAAAGTTGCTTATTGACGCAAACAACAAAATGCCGATTAAAAAGTTTGGAAATTCAAAGTACTTCTTGAGAGACGGAAAAACCAGAATATTTCAAAATCGGTTTAGTACGAGCTCCTTCCCACTTCAGTTGGACCAACTATTGAAATCTTACTTTTTTCTTATCTAACACAAATAATAAAAATGTAGCAGGGTGTTATAGGTTTAAAATATTAACAATGAATATTTTGATAATATATAGTAGAAAACACGAACTTTATCACTCCCTAATCAAATTTGCAGCATAAAAATAACAGATGTTGCAATTACAGCATATCAAAATATTTTCATTTCAATGCAAAATAAGTCTATAACGCATAGGTGGCTGTGAAAAATAAAAGCCATGACAATTGTTTTTATTAATCACAGCTGTCAGAATACGCTTAAAATAGTTTTGGGTAGTTCAGGTTTTCAAAATGGGTAGAGGAAAGGTTATTAGTGAGGAAATTCGGTTGCTGATAATTAAATCTTTTAATTCTGGGAAATCAAACTCAGAAATTGCAACTTTGTTAGACTTACCGCGGTACAGTGTGAGAAATATTGTTAGAAGACATAGCGTAACTGATTCAGTTCATATTAATCCACAATATGTGATAAAAAGTAATACCACAAATGCCGACCGAAGAGCATAAAGAACAATAATCGTGAAAAACAGGCGTGCCAATAATCTACAATTAAGTGCTCTGTGGAGTGACGCTGTTGGAAGGAGAATTTCGAGGTCCACAACTCATAGAGAGGTCCACAAACTGGGATTTAGCACCTGCAAGGTAAGTTTTCTTATAAAAAAAAGTCAAGTAAAAACCCTACAGTTGCACAACTTGTTTATAGGCCAAAGAAATGCCACTATTAACTCCACTGCAAAAGAAAAATCGGCTTACAGGGGCTAAAGAACATAGACAATGGACACCTCAACAATGGTGCAATACAATGGACTGATGAGGCCCGATTCGAAGTTTGTGTTGATGACAGTCGCAGCAGAGTTATTCGCAAAAAAAGTGTAGCATTCCATGTTGACTGTCTGAAGAGAAAAGTGGAATTTCCAGCATCCCATCAAAAGGAGTAGGAAAACCTCATTTTGTTGATGGAAATGTGGATACAAACAAATATTTGGCAATTTTAGAAGAATCGCTTTTACCAGTGATGGAAGAATGTTTGACATCCGGCCAACATTTTGTGTTTCAGCAAGATGGTGCAGCGTGCCACACCTCAAAAAAGGCTATAAAATGGATGAGAGAAAATAATGTACCACTTTAGAAATGGGTTTCGAGCAGTCCAGATCTATTACCTATTGAAACTTTGTGGCACGAAATGAAAAAGGTTCTACGACAACATTCTGCTCGTACAATCACCGAACTGAGACAAAAGCTTCAAGAAATATGGGATTGTTTTACACCAAATTTTTGCCAAAACTTGGTTAACACTATGCCCCAAAGAATTTCAGCCGTAATAAAAAATAAAAGTGATGTTACCCAATGGTAATCTTTCAATTGTTGCTTTGTTAACTTGACAGATGTTCTATTAGTTATAGGTCTAAGTGATTTCAAATATGTATTTTTTACGACTCGAGTGTATCTAAAATGTTTCTGAGAAACTAAATTGTTTTAGAAGTAAATAGTTTCGTCATGTTTAGTTTATAAAGGCATATTTTGGTACAAATCTTGAAGTGGGCCAACTGAATTGGGAAGGGGCTCGTATTTCCTGATATTATTTGAAGTGGGATTTCAAAATAAATTACACATTAACTCTGCCACTGTTTTTCCTCTACAAGAAGGCATATCTAGAATTTCAATATGACGTTTCGTCTATTGTCCTCCAGCATCAGCTTTATTTTTTCTTATAGACCCGTACAAGATTTTTGCATAGATAAATTGATTTTTTAATTCTGATTCCGAAGAAGCATAATACAACATTAACATTGTCAAACCTTATTTATTTCAAAAGAAGCGGATTTGTTTCGCTGAAAGGTTTATCTGAAAATCACTTTTACTTTTTCCTGACTCCATTCGAGACGGGATTTCCATCTTGTCTTTGTTACTTCCCCAACTTTGTTCCTTCATATGGACGCTATATTGGAAGTTTGTACATTTAAATGGAATTTTCAGTCCTACATACGGAGATGTATTTCTTTAGTTGGCCATGAATTTGTTGTTGGATTGAAATTATAAGTGACTTCGTATCTCTTAAAGTTTCCGAGATCCCAATGGTGAGGGTCGAATGTGAATCACCCTGTATATATGAATGTTATCCTGAAGGATATGCCCCATCCAGGAAATTAGGAAGCACACATTATGATATGGTATGTTTC
Organism: Acanthoscelides obtectus; assembly: GCA_963669975.1. Taxonomy (NCBI): domain Eukaryota; kingdom Metazoa; phylum Arthropoda; class Insecta; order Coleoptera; family Chrysomelidae; genus Acanthoscelides; species Acanthoscelides obtectus. The sequence continues at coordinate 21,061,792 of CAVLJG010000005.1, forward strand.
AATATACAATACAAACACAAACACATGTTCTTATTATTTCATTCATTTTACACTGAGATAGAAAATAAACGATGGCACAATTATCTTCAAATGAGTAAGCTGGTGACATAACCCATTATTCAATGAAATCCAGTCTTTATTGAGTTTGATATAAAACTCCACATCGTAGGTTAAACGTTACCGTGAGGTGTGATAACTACACCTGCGTTTCCCACAAGCCGAGCTATTTTCTTGGCTATCATTTCATTACTGACACAGCCAACCAGAATAGTGACTGTGGCGCCAAGTAAATTGACTGTGAGCTGGTTGTCATCTCAAAGGACCGGTAAGCCACGAAGGGTCACATCAGATTGTTTCTCAGATATCTTCCTATTGCAGTCTTTAGAAGTTAATAATTTAAAATTCGTAAACATCCTCTCTGAGAGACGTACCAGAGGCCAGAAGCTTTGCGGCCGTAATATCAAATATTTGTGCTATCATAATTTACAAGGCAAGCAGTGTGGATGGCAAACAGTCTAACAAGGCAACAAGCATGTCCTTGATTCGAGGGTAAGCCTCTATACTGGAGACAATAAAAAAGCAACGCGATTCTTACAACCATTGCGTGTAAACCTTAGTCGAATGGCACTTAAGCCGCTCCATAATAAAAACAGCTGCTCCAAAAAAAGCCTGTACTTGTTTTGATGTGGCGTAACTACGATATGAACAGGGCTTAGCATAATAAGCTACGTACAGGTACAGGTGAACTCCATACTTACGGGTAACAATTAAAGCGAAGAGGATATGCCCAATGATGAATGGTACCACGTTATCTCCGCTGTAGTGGATGATGGCTATCAATGTCCCTAATACATAAACAAGAACTGCAGCAGGATTCAGAATCAACCATGGTATGACAAGGACAGGCCGATTCTAAAAAAAAACAGTTGAGTTAGTATAGGCTAGCTCGAGTATCATGTGGGTACCATTTAACATCTCTGATCTATCCTTTGAGGTCAGAGTAAAATACTTGCAAGCAAAGGACGGCACATTTGGATGAGACATGATGCATTAAAATCGTAGCAACTAACCATAAGACCTTGAAAATGTTCACTATTATTATGCAGTTATATCAACTTTCGTAGATGACAAATGTGGTTTAGGTATTTATTGTACTATGTTTTGATTGCGCCTGGTGTACAGGAAATTCTACTAAGCACACTAAACTACCTATAGAAACTAATAAGCTTTTTTATGCATGTAACATACATACCGTTTCTGCAGCAAATATCAGCAAAATGGAGAATACACACTGGAACGCACTTCCCGTTGCTATGGTAATGAGAATTATCCTTAGAACTGAAATGTAAAAAATAATATTGTGAATTTATTTGTATCTCTTACATCTAGTTATGCGGTTAAAAGGAGGCTATCTGACAGTAACCATGAAAATCAGCATGACCTTGACTTTCAAGATACTTTGAATGCCGATCTCAAAATTTCAAATACAATTAATCGTTTTAAAGCCGGAAATGAAAAAGCGGGGATCAGATTTGATATTTTGAATCTCATGATCAAGTTTCAGTTCCACCGGCAGTTGAAGGAGAAACGGCAATATCGCTTTACCTCAAAAGTGTTTCAGACAAAAATTATAGAATGACAACGAGACTAACAACTTCAACAAGGTCACTTGGAGGAGGACTTCCCATTTTGGGAAATATTTATTTCTATCCGGGAAATGAGACCGATGAAAATTATATGATCACATTTGAATCTCTGACGTCAAGAATAGGAAGTCAAGATGGTTTCAAGAATGGGGGCTAACAGATTGAGTTCTCGAAACGTGACGAGGTGATATTGATCTAAATATTTCAGGTTCGCCAATCTCACTTCCGGGGTCAAATCGGGTACATCGGTCAAAATTATGAAGTTTATTTTCAAAATACTCGATAGCCGAAGTGAGAATCAATCAATATCATATCTCACCGCGAAGCCTAACGCTTTTTCCACTTCCAGCATTATTGCACCTTCAAATGTAAAAATAAATACCTTGCCCTATACAAAAATCGGTACTTTCCTAGATCTGTTTTTTGTTCTCTATCCTTCAATTGGTTCTTTTAGAATTAAATGAATCCAATATATTCAATTTGAATTTACCTACTCTCCTTTTGTCCTTTCTTTCAGCCCGCAATAGATTCAATTTATGGTAAGCAATTGTACGATTAAGATATTTCTTAAACTTCGTACCCTACTACTCTTTAAGTATGATTACCTTTGATATCAGGAACAATAGAAGGATCAGACATAGTAATCAGCTCATGGGGATTTTCTGCATACGCTGCTGATAAGACCAGGAACATGAAAGCGCCTATACTTTGCATTACTCCAATGATGATCGTTCTGTGCTTCAGGTTTAGACTAGGGAATATCTTTGTTTCGGTGGCCATTTTATTCTGAAAAAGGAACCAATCATCAATGAAGGTAGAGTTAATGATCAGTAAACGCCAATGCCAGAAGACGACGACGGTGGTTGCGATGCTGTGTGTTGGTGAAGACTAGGGTTTTCGGACCCGGGTACCCAGGTCGGGTATATCCGGGTATACAAGAATTTTTGGGACCTGGGTCACAATTGACCAAAAACCCGGGTATCAATAAAAATTGGAAAATGTGATTTTCTAACTACTGGAGCCTTAGAGAAAGGTGCATTGGGATCTTCCTTGTTGAGAATAACCCAACAAAACCTAGAAAAGCTATGTCCGGTGAGAAAAAAAAACAATTTTTTGACTTTGTTTATAAGAATTGTTTCAATAATGTTTGACGCTGTTTGTTATCTGGCAGATTCATTAAAAGATTTTCTTGTGTATATCATTATGCAGTAAAACCGATTCCGATTTTTTATCGAGCAGATGCTCGAAGGTACTTCCGGTACTATTCGTGTTCAAAATCTTGGAAGTAAGATTGTGGTCACTTGTCATGCTCATGTTTTATTATAGACATACATCTTTCGCGATGAATAAGCTCCCGGTGATTAGCGACATTATATTTGTCGTGAAGATGTAATAGGTTTATATAAATCAAGGTAATACAGGTATAAGCAACGTGACATTATTTATTTATTGCTTCTTATACAGGTACTCTGAAACCAAAGTTACACACGATTCCAGGATAACATTTTATCTGTCAATCCACATTTTCCTTACTGTGTATGGTATTAAATTAAATAAGTAATTTACGAACGCACCTCAGCTGATGATCCGAACGCCGGACATTGGCAATTTTGCAGTCGCAGTGGCGTCTTGATAGTAACCACGTTTCGCCCGTTTCGACTTTACAATTACGCACAGAAAACGAAAAGCTTGAGAATATGGGCATTATATTTCTATTATTATTCTATTAAGAAGTTTATTTTTTTATGTATAGAGATATGTTTGAATGGACCAAGCTGATGGATAAAATGATGCTTTATTCACAATTGAAAATACCCTGGTACGGCCTGGGTATCCAGATATTTACAAAAATATCCGATGCCCAGGTATCAAAAAAATCCTGGTACGCGAAAACCCTAATATAAACTAATTAACAGTACGGCCATGCAACTTTTGTATTGTACTATTGCAGCATCCACAATTTAAATTACGATATTTATTGTGTAGCGGAAGATATTTTTAAAAAATTTCAATAGCAATGAAAACAAAGTTAACGTGTACTCATCTTTTCAGATTTACTAGCTTATCCCATAATATACGAGAAATATTGATATGCGGTACTGCTGTTCAGCATCTGCCAAAAGGCTAACGCGTGAGATAGTCTTCTTGATTCCATTTTTTATTTTGTAACCATACGTTGGTCGCTCTCCGTAGAGTGATGAATATCTATATTCTATATTCTATCTTCACCAAAAGAGTCAAAACTGCCTTAATACCAACTTTGCCTGTTCGACACTATAAGAAACTTTTACTTTCTTCTATAGACAATAGCAAATTTTATTTCCTGCGCATGCAAACCAGGAATATCATGCACTAAAGTAAAGTGAAAGTTCATTCAAAACTCATTAGGATAATGTGCAGTAAGCACAGTTATCGTGATAGGCATAACCGTATTGGAAATGGTATGTACATAAACTGTTAAAAAAATACAAAGCATTAACAATGAATCAAGTTCCTAACAGATAAGAAGACAATTTGCCTTAGAGGTACCAAATGGGTGTGAAATTTGAGTTTGTGGCTTGTACTGGGTCCTAGCACTACTCACACTACAAATGAGAAAGTGTGGACGTTTGTTATTCAATCACGCCAAAGTGAATCGATCTGGATGAAAATTGGTGCAGACAATAACAGACGGCTTTTAGGCGGGGTTGTAGATACTTAAGAACTTTTGAATGCTTTTTCCCCTAATGAGGTAATATGAGACGCTCCCATCAAATACGGCCTCCAAAAAATCGTAAGGTATCTGGAAATCATATTAGGCGTAATGGGAAAGCTGACATTAGGTTGGTGATCAATGCACCGGATTTACCTAAGAGACGTTTGAATTTTCTTTTGATGACATTTTAGTTTTGCAGATTCACAGTACATTTCTTACAATTGGCATGTGTCTTTACAGGTAACAAACTCAAGCCTTGCTCTTGTATCTTGTTATGAGCAAAATCCGAGTTTGTTACTTCTCGCGCTTAAGTGACGTATCAAACAATTTGGGATCCCATCGTTTTGAAAGCTTTGTTACTTCACGAACTGTCACGCTTTCAATTTCCAACAGCCTGTCTGTCTGTAACTAGCTCTACGTAATCAGTGGGTTGATTGGAGGTTAGTAGGCGCGTTCAGGTAACGACAGCGCTATGGTACCTTATGTTAGTAGCTAGTTGAATCATAAGGACACTGACTTCAACCGCTGTATATAGTGCTCATTGTTTGTGCATTCTTCATTCAACTACAATAACAATCACAGAAAGGTCAATTGTGTGTCGTATTTTCGCGAATGAATTTTAAGTGTGAAGGTTGCCATTTACATGAAGGATTTTGCACGATTGATAGTAGACTTCCTTTTCTTCTCATGCTTAGACTATTGCATGTTTCCTTCGTGTCGCAACATTATCAGAATTGAAACTTTGTTTGACTGTACGTAAAATAATGAACAAAGTATAGGTCAAGTGGCAAATTGATATACTTACTACCTCCTAAATTAAAATAAATTAGGTTACAAGCGTTGTGCCCCACCCTGGTCAAGTACCTCATCGTAGGATTCTCTACCTTTTTGATGATAAGAAACACTTCCATACGCCTTTTTATAGTATTAGTATATTCAGTGCATTCTGCATATTAATATAGAGTAGACTGTCCTGTATATTTAGGATACAGGGTGTTCTGTGACAGAATAGACATACTTAAATGAATGAACATACCTGAAAACAAAGTGAGTCTGACTTTGACAAAATGACAGCTGGAAAAGTACACTAATATCGGAATAATAAATGAAATCGCTGAAGCGTTAGACCTGTTCGTGAGACCCCACCCCCCCCCCCCCTCCTCAGAATGTTGAGAAAGTAGGACTCAATATCCTATGAAGGTCATGGACGGCCTAGTGCCTGGCCCTATTAGCCTGCTGTCAGCTCCTTCTAATCTCGCCGAAAGGTAACTTTCGGTCTGAGCATAGTACAAAGCTAACAGGCAGTCAGGTTGAAGGCAAGAAGACCTCCTTTATAAATTGGTCCAAAAGGATTTCCATTCTGGCTTCAAAAACTTTTATAATACTCCCTGGAAGGTACAAAATTTTAGATCAAAATTATTAATGTACTGTCCACCACGTGGCCTGCGTGGGGCGGAGTCCCTCAGGGCTCTGCCCTTTTACCAATCCTTAATTTTTTGTTTATTAATGTCCCGAGTGCCAGTAAAGTCTTTCTGTATGCTGATGACACTGCATTGATAGTCTAGTCTTATTCTGGTGTCCTAGACCATGCTGGCTACAATGTACGATGGAAGAAGTGCTAGAGTGGACAGATCTATTGTACCAAAAGGCGTCGTGATACCCCGTCAGAGATCTCCGTGGATCTGACTCTGGCACAATGGAAAAATTCCGCCAGATATCTTGGAGACGGAGAGATATATAAAAGACTAAATTCCACGTTACATTTCGGCAACCGTATCACTCATTATGTAGATCTTCAAAATTGGTTAGCACAATTCGGCTTTACAAACTGATCATAGCTGTATTTTTTGTTACTTTGTATCTAAATCCATTCTTTCTTATTCTTTTTCTCTTTGACTTTGTCTGGTCTCTGGACAACCAGACCATCATATTGGCAAACTGACCCACATACTTTGATTCAAAGACAAAGGTCCCACAATCCGCCTTAACAGACGACAAAACAAAATTAATAGTACTGTTTAAATGATCTATCAAAACAAGACAGTACAAAGTGCCATTTATTATCAGAATTCACCACTGCAATAGTGAACCGCAGCTATTGGTTGAAACTGTAGAGATTTCAGCTCGCGACTAATAGCTCAGTCACCATTTTGACCGCTAGAGGCTTACGATTTTGGTGGTCTCAGGTGGAACGATGACGTTATCTTGTAATCCAGGTCTGAGATCTATGAGTATACATGAACTGATGATTTTAGCTCGAAGTTAGCGGTACTGGTATTAATTATATCAATGTTGAAATGCAAAACTAATCATCGCAAGGAACTATATCATTACCTAACCGCTTCGTTACTATACAGCTAAAAATGGGCTAATTATTTCAAATTGGTTCGTGCATATACACATATGTAGCGCTTCAGTTCCAGTAGATAGGTGAACTCATACTGTGTATCCATCATATTTGCAGACTACTTGTTATTCTCGACCCATAGCTGCTATTTCCAAATTTGATACAAAGAATGCTGGGTGTGGTTGGAGCTAGGTTGATTTACCTGATATGGCAGAATGAACGAACATACATTTTCGACGGTTTCGTGTTAAAATTTTCTGAATAGCACTGCTTCTTATATTTCTCGAATGGCAGTACGCTTAATATCTCCAAAAACACTTGAACTATGGTCTTAGTCTTGACATTATCTACTGCCTTGCAGTGGAGTGACCACCCCTAGACCAGTGGATGTTCAGAAACTGCAAAGTTAGTCAGTTGTTTTACTCAGTCGCAGCCCAGTATATTATAGGGTGTCCAAGCTAAAGTACGTCAGAGTCACAGCAACTAATTAGTGGTAGTAGTCTTTAAAAATGAATAGGGACCTTTCACGAACCAAAGATTTAGGAATAGTTGGAGGTCTCTGACCTTACGTCTACAACTTTGAAAAATGTGTAGGGTATCTTTAATATTATTTCTGTCGCTATTTGCTTTAAAAAGAATGCATTATTCACCTACTAAGTATTGTTTGTTTACATCATTCTTTTAAAATAACAAAAAATAAACCATATAGACAAACTTAAAAATAGCTTAAAGTATAGAACTAAACCATTATTGTAAAATACTGTTTCCATCATCGGTCATTATAGTCTCCACTTTCTATTATTAGGGATGTCTGCTGTTAAATAACACGTGTAGTTTCTCTTTTAACTTTGACCTGTATTCACACCATGCCATCCGTTTTCGTCTTAATTCACATGTTACCGCGGGATTTAACAAAGCTTTACCCACGCTTACCTTCTGGTTGATAGGAATCCAACAAAACAATATCAAAAACTACCAATATATCACTCACTATCACAATATTCAATTGAACAGTATTTGAGTTGTTGTCTCTTCGTCTGCGCAGCACAGGCTGATCAGTTTCGGCTTAGCCAATCCTGCTGCGTATTATTTTAATAGTACAAGCAACACAGGCAATCAAGCAAGAAAAGGTTGCTCATATCCGAAGTCGTGGTAGATCGCCAGTGAGATGGCTGGACGGCATTCAGCAGGCATTGAACATAATCTTCTTCAATATGCTCGCCCAGAATGTACCACCTTCTCTGCTCTCTCGCAGAAAAGAAGCTGTAACTTCCCTCCGGTTGCTCAGTTGAAGGCATGAGGCTTAAAGACATGATGTAAGGCAAAAGTTGATAATGGCATGGTGAGAGGGTAGAAGACAGAACAGGAGCAAGCTGGTATCTAATAAATTTTTACCACCAAAAGCATTTTCATTAAATCTTCAGTGAAAATTACATCTAGTTACATTAGATGATAAACAAACAACTTGTAGTTACCAGCCGAGGCTTGGAGGCGCTTATTGTTGTCGCATGGGATGCAAATACGTCTCTCCATGTCTTCCATACTGCTAAGTATAGGTTCCAGGTCAAAGGTCCAGAAATAGTGAGCCTAGGAGTAGCTAAAACTAGTTACATTATTGTGTGCCGTAAGACATAGATTAGGGCAATCATTTTGCCTAATAGGACACACACATAATTGAATTTAGCACATCAGCTGTACGTCGTCAACGGGAGGAAATTGGAAAGTGCTGTATTTATGATGGAAAAGATGTTGTTATTAAAGTTGGAGAGTGTTAATATGCACAGTGATGGGAGATATGGATTTTAGAAACGGTTGAATCAGTACCTCGGGCATAGAGCAAACGATTAGGACTACTAGAGTAGAGACAGTGGCACAATAACAGTGAGGTACTACGATGAGGCAGTCGAGGATACCTCGTGAATCCAGTTGAAATGGAGCATAATAAAAGGGAAGATGAATGAAGTGAGTTTAAACATGTATAGAAGATGTCCAGACCTCCAAAATCGTGTCGCTATGAGACTGACTGTCAAGGAAGTTTCACCAATCAATCACCAAACATGGTAGCATAATTGGAGTACTAGCACCAGTGACCAGAACACTAAGGGCCATATCGTTAGTCAGTAGGACGCACTTATCGCCTCCTTGATTTTCATAGTCTTATCTTTCCTTCAGAAAGGCTGGTGAATTTCTATATTTCTACTGTTCCTTGTCAGCGTCAGCCGTCTCCTATTGTGAGACTATGCTTTCTTTTGGAATTGTAGGAAATTTCAGGCTGATATAACAGATGATATAAGTCAAAAGCATAAATATTTTGATGCAAATAGATATTTGTAACGTAACCTTAATAGAGCGCTGATACGGAGCGCTAGTGAACTATGAGGATCAAGGAAGCCATAAAAGTGTCCTACAATAGTTGTAGGAACGGCTGACGATACGGCCCTAAGTCTTATCTAGGTCTTATACTGAGTAAGGAAGCTGAAATATAAAATACCTGCCAGTACTGAGAGATGATTTTGTTTCCTTTCAATGGTCGCTCCGATTAATCAGACGTGTATGTAATCGGTAATCGTGAATTTGAAATGGGCTTCTTGGCAAAGATCGGTCTTTTGTTAAGCCAGCATTTGGGTTTGGATGCCACTTATCAGTAAATAAAAGTGAAAGTAGGTACACTGCTGTGTCTTGAAAGTATACCACTATTTTGAAGTTCAGCCGCAGAGGTCCGACACTTTGAATGCCTGCATGTTAAGTGCTGTGCGTCATTATTAAAACGATCTGTTTGTGGACAAAACCGTGAAAGAATGCCTAAGGCACATTTTTCATCTTTCGGAGCGGCGTGATACTCTTGCTACGTCCATTATTTACCGTCGAATGAGGAAGTTGCCTAAATTGACTTGACTGTATGGCTTCCAGCAGGTTCAAGAGCCAGCAGACCGTAACACTACACCGTACGTCGTGGATAGTATCGTCTGTGGAACCCAAGTAAAGTGAGCGTTTGACTGAGTCATCAAGCGGAACCTCGCTTCATGTTCATATTAATTTTAAGGTTGTTGTACAACAATATTGACTGTTTTCGTTTCTAGTTATGCCTCGCTTTCAAAACGCAACATCAAGTACGCGGTGTATCATTTTTATTGATGCTACTGCTACTCTAAACTAACTGAATATAAATAAATACAGAGTATTACGATCAGTATACTTAACGAGAGCCAATTCAAACATTTACGAGGGAGTAAGTAAACAAATATATTTGTGTTTGAAAGTTTACTAGATTAGTACAGAATCAACAGTATGTATCATAGTTGATATGTGTTCCCAAAACGAGATGACGCCAATGGTGACATCAGGGACGACACCGATACTGGAGAAGGAAAACGAGAACCAGAGACTTTTGAAGATAATTGCAGACCAAGCAGCCCAGATTCAGAAACTGACTGACTATGTGGATTCACTTAATGCCCAGGTTTTTAAGCTTACAAGTATCATTCATAAAACAGTTCCCAATGTTGATTCTTCCAAAACAGTAAAACGTAGACATAACAGCCATTCGAGTGACCTACATACTGAGACCGATGAGGACACACAGGGTGATCTTTTCACACCTGTGCGACGGCGCAAAGTGAGACTTCGCAAAACAGAATTTCCTCTGCTACCGACGAAATCCGCTTCTACTAGTCAGCCAAGGGAAAGACCTTTATCAGCATCCACACAGAGTGCTCCTCCTGTTATACCCCAAGTGCAGTCTGATCCATTGGCTGGCTGCAACTCATCTTCCTTGCCTCTAAACACACAGCCCCAATCGCCTCGCCAGGTGCGTATTACTCCAATCGTGTTGAGAGATGCTACAAAATGGCACACCTTAAACTATTCCTTTGTAAATCTTGGTATTCGTATTGAACGAGCAGTCGCCGTTGACGCTGGGATACGTATCATCCCCAAAACCGAAGACGATTATCGCAGGATAATCCGTCTTTTCAAAGAGGAAAACATTCCTCATCACTCTTTCCCTTTGCCCACTGAACGCAACATCCATGCGGTTATCAGAGATATCCCAGCATCAGCCACCGAACAGGAGGTCAAAGGTGAGCTAGAACAGAAGGGTTACGCTCCCTTTCACATCATTCGCCTAAAGCGCAACGCCGGCGTGCCCATGCCCTTGATGGTGGTGATCCTGCCTAAGATGGAGAAGTCACAGCAAGTGTTCAACGAGCACGAATTGCTGGGGCTCTCTATCAGAGTCGAAGTTCAGAAGAACTCTCGACTCATTGGACAGTGTCACCGCTGCCAGAAGTATGGACACGCACAGTCGTATTGCACTGCGCCGCCAAAGTGTCTAAAATGTGCCCAAGACCACATGACACATATGTGCCTTCAAACAGGACAAGAGGTTCGCAGATGTGCGAACTGTGGGGGGACCTTCCGGCAAATAGTCCGACCTGTAGATTTACTCCTAGGAGAAATCTACAAGTCATCGCAAAAAGGCGAGTAAAGTCGTACGCGGACGCAGCAAGAGACGACACCTCAACTGCCCCTGCTGTTTCGAGCTCATCAACGACTACTCAAAATGTGGACCTAGCAACAGCGCTCAGGTCCCTACAGCAGATTATCAGTCCCCTGATAAGCGCCACTAAGGCATTGCAGGTGATCTTTCCGCTAAATAAATGGCTAGGTACAATAGCAGACAGCCTGAATTCATCAAAATTCTTTTCTGGAATTGTTTGGGTCTTAGAGATGTCCCCAAAAAACGGGAATTTCATCAAGCTCTTTTGGATGAGAACGTAGATGTAGCTCTGCTGCAGGAAACATTGCCTAATCCGGGAGATCGTCTAGCTTTCCCGAATTATGATGTTATCCGCGCTGATAGATTAACTGGACGGGGTGGCGGTTTGGCAGTACTAGTTAAACGTGGTATTGACTATTACAGAAGCACAAACGCTGAGATGCAGAGCATCGAGGCAACTTCCGTGGTATTGAATATGACGGGAGGTATCTCGTTGAAAATCACATCGGTTTATGTCAGATGTGGTGCCAGGCTGCAAGACACGGATCTGGAAGTCCCGTTTGACTGCTCAGGTCCGCTTATTGTAGCAGGGGACTTTAACTGTAAACATCGAGCATCGCACTCTACGTTAAATTCCACCAGTGGGATTCAACTTTACAGCCATGTGATACGAAACGGCTACCTCATACACAGCACTGAGGAGCCGACTCACTACCCATTTAATCACCTTCAGGCACCAGATGTCATTGACTTCGCGATATCTAAAAACTGTAGATTCAGTGTCACTCGAATCATGTATGACATTTCGAGCGATCATCTTCCTATCGTACTGGAAGTGGGTAATGGGCGAACCTTGGAAGGGGAAACTCTTCCAAGGAAAAGGGTTGATTGGGAGCTCTACAAGTCGCTCCTTAGAGAGTTCCTCAATATCCCGATCATAGATGATGAGAACGATATAGATGCTGCTCAAGTGGAGTGGACAAGTTCCGTTCAGCAAGCTCTGCAGCGTGCAGCTGTACTACCAGTACGACGGCACGGCAGACCTTTTCTCCCTGCAGACATTCGTCAGAAAATTTCTGACAAAAGAGCTGCAATTAAGCAATCGAAGAGGTCTTGTCACCCAGATGACATTCACAGAGCAACGAATCTTGTTCATGAAGTGAGAAATGCTCTTCATGAATTCCGTAATGAGCAATGGAGCGACTTTCTGTCGGGGATGCTTGACTCTAGTATTCCTCTCTGGAAAGTTGCAAAGTCGCTCAGAAACGGAAAGCGAGAACAACTCCCGCATATCCACGGTCATAGGGGCATAGCCTCTAGAACAGAGGAAAAGGTCGAGGTTTTCGCTGATGCAATGGAGAGTCAGTTCTCTCCCAACTATGACCTTGATAACGACTTTGACAAGGAGCAACATATTGTAAGATCCGTCAGGGGATATTTTAGGGCCCACGGCGCCTGTGGCAGTAGTGCCTCCCTTAGTGATTTTTCCTCAGAGGAATCTTCAGAAGATTCCTCAATTGAAGAGCTGCACGGCATATCAGCGGAATCTCCTGAGACTCCGCATTGCACACCAGCAGAGCTCCAAAGTCATATTAAAGACCTCAAGGTGCGTAAAGCACCTGGAGAGGATCGAATCACTAATAAGGCGCAGAAGCTACTTTCGCGGAAGTCCTTAACTTATTTCGTGGCAATAATCGATGGCATGCTAAGGACTCAGCAATTCCCAACGGGGTGGAAGACCGCTGATGTCATAATGATTCCAAAGAAGGTGGGTTCGATATCCCCCAGGATTACCGTCCCATTAGTCTACTGTCAACTCCTTCTAAGCTCGATGAAAAGGTGATTATACGTCACCTTGAAAATTTCTCGGCAGACCACAATGTGATTCCTGACGTGCCATTTGGCTTTCGGTCTGAGCATAGTACGGAGCTACAGGCCATAAGGCTTGTTGAACGAGTAACCAGGGGGACCACCCGTAACGAAAGTACTGGCATCTTGCTACTGGATGTCTCAAAGGCATTTGACAAGGTGTGGCACAAGGGCCTTCTCTACAAATTGATCCATAAGGGCTTCCCCTTCTGGCTCCTAAAACTTTTGAAATCCTTTCTCGAGGGTAGGAAATTTCGGATCAAAATTAATAATGTTCTGTCGACAACACGGCCCATCAAAGCCGGTATCCCTCAAGGTTCGGTTCTTGAACCAGTCCTTTATTCACTTTTTATTCATGACGTCCTTTGCCCCAGCAGCTGTGAAACCTATCTCTATGCTGATGACACTGCCCTGGTGGCCCAGTCGTGCTCTGGGGATCTAGTTCATGACAGGCTGCAAAGTGCAGTGGACGAGGTATTGGAATGGGCGAATCGGTGGCTGATCAAAATTAATCATTCGAAAACGCAAGCAATCTCTTGTACTAAAAAACGTAGCGGCGCCCCGTCAGAGGTTTCAGTGAATGGAGCTCGGGTACCATGGGAAAGCTCTGCTAAGTATCTCGGTGTCACTCTTGACAAGGGGATAACTTGGCAGAAGCACACTGAAGCGTTAAAAACTAAATTCAAAATCTCGTTTCGGCAACTCTACCCTATGTTATGTAGAACATCAAAATTAAGTTTGATCAACAAAGTTCGGCTATACAAGATGGTTATTAGACCAGCGATCACTTACGCAAGTGCGGCTTGGTGTTTTCTCGCCAAAACGCATTTGCGTAGCCTGCAGGTTTTGCAGAACAGAACCTTGCGTACAATCACTAACGCCCCATGGTATGTTTCCAACGAGACCCTTCACAGAGACCTTGACATCCCTTACCTAAGGGACTACATCAAACAACAAGCGCAGCTACGTTACAGTCAAGCAGAATCGCATAACAACCCGTTGTTGCGCGAGTCAGTTGACTACACAGTCGAGCAAGTTCGCAAGCACACAAGGCCGCGACTCGCACTGTGAACAAAATTAAATCGTGCGACCAAAATTATAATTTTTCTTCAACAACCAATCCTAAAATTAATTTTAGGTCAATTTAAAATTGCCGAATACTAACTAGCAATGCCAAGGCATCCCTCAAATTGACGCACTTCTTTTTTCTTTGCTCTCCCTCCTTCCTTCCTTCGTTTCTTCTTCCCTTCTTTCTCCCCGACTTTGTTTGGTATCTGGTCAACCAGACCTGACAGACCCACTGACTTACAAGACTTCAACCAAGAGCAAAGGTCCTACGGACCGCTCTGACAGACAATGACGAATAGCAGTACTTGACCATATCGTCGAATCGTCAACATTTAACGATTTGGTCATCCACGATTGATCATACCGTAAAATAGGGTGTCCCTAAAATATTTAATAAAAAAGCAGAGTACGTTATGAACTCGCTTATTTTTCTTACTTAAAACAAAAAGCAGAGCTATAGGCTTGTAGTTCTAAGGGTCGGTTGTAAATCTATTTTTTAAGATTGGTTGGACATGAGCAAATTTCTAGTTGTCTGAGTAGCTACCGGATTTGTAAGATGCCTGGAAGAGACGCGAAAGAACTGGAGCAAGTCCCGCTGCACACCTCTTCAATAGTTCCGCGAGAATCAAGACCGGACGCTTTAATGACGAGCGAGCGGTGACGCCAGAAATCAAAATAGATGATGCAATATGGCGGATATTCTGCAAAACATGTTTCAATTATTCTCAAATTCAGGTGTATATATATTTTTCATCCTTCTCTAACGATAACATGACTGTTTTAAAAAGTAGCCACGTGTTTCATTTATCATATCGTTAAACGATTTGTTATCATTGATCTGGTCAATTTACATCATGATCTCGTCAATAGACAATGACGTTTCATGAAATGCTCGATCAATTCTTGTAACGGTCAGCTTTACAGTATGGTCACGATAGACCCATTGTGAAGGCTTAGGTACTTTGAGGGCACAAGCACAGACCTTAAATGATGGAACGGTTCGGTTAAAAGTCAAAGCAAAATGTATTAACAGTGATTACTTAAGCATTAGGCGCGTAACTATGAGCCACGGAGACCACGCTACTTGTCCTTGCTTTGATGAAATAATTATTTTATTAATAACTAATAATTCCGTGAAATTGCATGGACACGGGTAGTGTTTTAAGTAAATCATGCTATTTACTTTGGGCTTTTAAATTGCAGTTAATAAATCTGTAAGTTAAATACTATTGCGTGAACCAGTAAGTTTGGCATAAATATGCATTAGTGTCCACCCTACATGTCTAATTAATGATGTATTTGTCTAACTTTGAAACAAAGCATTTAATAGGATTTTTCATTTTTATTATTTATAGCAATAATCCTGACATTTTCTGCAATATTACTGGAATGTAATAAGATAAATCCACTTTTTGTGTTTTTTGAATGTCGAAGGATACGTACATCACGTGAAGCACTGTCACTAATTCCTGTCAGTCTGTCAGTCTGTCTATCTGCGAATCTTTGGTCTGTCCATAACTTGGAAAGTACTGCTTGGATTTGGATGCATTTTTTACACAAGATTACTACTATGACGAGAACGAAGTGGCTTTTGGAAATCGGTCCAGTGGTGGCGAAGAAGCAGGAAAAATAAAGGGGTCAGGGGTGTTAGGGGGTGGGAGAGGGCTCACTAAATGTTTCTATTAATATTAAGGGTGTCTGTCAAAGGTTGGGAAATCTCGAAACTGGAGATACTACAGACCAAAATATGTGAATCGACCTAAACATACCTCAGTCCAAAAGTTGATAGTTTGCGAGATACAGGGTGTCAAAGTTATTTTCTATTTTTCCTTCTTTCTTGAAAAGTATTTTAGATTTTGGCATCTAGTATGTGGAACAAAAACCGTTATTTTTTTGGCCAAGCTTCTAGAGGGTGCCGCTTACAGAACTATTTCGGTAAATAGCTTATCATAACTTTTTTGTGCTACCCTGTATACAACAACTGACCAAAAAATCTTATTTCCTCGTATTTCCATAACAAACAAGGTTATTTGTAATATGATGATAAAACATTTTTATAAGATAATAATCATGTTGCTTTGGATAATATCTGAGTAGCGTTGCCATGGTTTCTAATTTTGCCATAATATTGCTTCATGAATAATTTTAAGTTGTCAATAAGTTCTAAACATCATGGAGTATACATTTGATGAATATTCTGATATGCATTTAATGGCAAGATGTAATGCTTTAAAAACAAATATCTCGAAAACTATAAGCCTTGGACACTTCTAACAAGTGAATCTTTTTGCTGCCTAAATACGAGATAATAAGTTTTTTGGTCAGTTGTTGTATACAGGGTAGCACAAAAAAGTTATAATTAGTTATTTGCCGAATTAGTGCTGTAAGTGGCGAACTGTAGAAGTTTGGCCATAAAAATTAACGGATTCTTGTTTCTCACACTAGTAAACCTTTCTATACCGAGTTTTATGCCAAAACATGAAATACTTCTCAAGCAATAAGGAGAAATAGAAAATAAAATTGTAACTTTGATACCCTGTATCTCGCAAACAATCAACTTTTGGACTCTGGTATGTTTAGGTCAGTTCACATATTTTGGCCTGTTGTATCTCCAGTTTCGAGATTTCCCAACCTTTCGCAGAAATCCT
This sequence comes from Acanthoscelides obtectus, assembly GCA_963669975.1. Lineage (NCBI taxonomy): Eukaryota > Metazoa > Arthropoda > Insecta > Coleoptera > Chrysomelidae > Acanthoscelides > Acanthoscelides obtectus. The sequence continues at coordinate 21,078,563 of CAVLJG010000005.1, forward strand.
GTATACATATATGTATATGCTTCTACATCCGTTAACTCTACGAGCTTATTAGCTATATTTCGTACATTATAGGTTTCCCCGTATATTTTTAAGAATTAGAATGATAGAGAAATGTTTTCAATACCTTCTGCAGCGTCTGATGAGATTAGAGGACGAACGCTGCCAGATGATGGACGATAACTACCGGTTAAGCAGGGAAAAGTACCTATGCATTACTTGTATGGGCCTATTTGACTGACTTGATCTATTCGATTTTCCTAACTACATATTCGTAACTGATTTTCTCTCAGAGCGTTTAATCTGTGCTAAGCTTAATACTTAATGGCCTGGTGGCGTTGAGTAGGAAGTACGTTTTTATCTTAATATTTTGAAAAAAGTTAGAAATCATGTGTGAAAAATTAAATCACGTATATGGACACTGTAAAAGCCTGAGCCTTTTTGATACGTTTTCCTACAGCTTTCATTGGTTTTCGGACGAGTAATCTGAATAGCTTTTCCAATATTGCTCTTTACTTACCGTACAGTGCCTTATTTTTTTGAAGTCGCATACAGAAAGCAGACTGAGGCGATTAAATCATACGGCATCGAGGGCCATATCACATTGTCTAAAGGGAGGACTACTTTCTTTAGATATGTGACACGTCGATCTATCCTTCTGGAATAGCATTTGTTGTAGGTTAATTTGTTCATTTGAGCTGATACCTTTAATTTTTGGTGATTATTAAAATGGTTACACCGAGCTAATTTAATAAATAAATCATGTAGACATATTCTGCCTTCACTATTCAATAGGTGTATTTTAATTATTAATGTCTTCTATGTAAGTGCGCAACTTTTGGTAAAACCACTTATAAAGTTTAACCTAAATTCGGTGTCCAACAAAATGTACTTATATAGTATACAGGATTGGTGTTAGATTTAGTTCGTAAAAGTTTTGGTACGTAATAGCTATAACTGCCCGTTATGCATATTGTATTACAATTATGATAAATGCTGAAACGTTTGGGCAAAGTTATGTAAAACAAAAGTCTAACCAGAATCTGTCCGCTTTTTCCATTTAAATTGTGAAACAGTCACAAACTAGTGCAAAATGGTTTTGGATAATTGATTTGCAATCATATGGCCCAAAATACAATTACGTCAAAAAGGACCTACGAGCCCCTTCCCACTTCAATTGGCCCAACTATTGAAATCTTAGTTTTTTTCTTATCAAACACAAATAATAAAAATGTAGCAGGGTGTTATAGGTTTAAAATATTAACAATGAATATTTTGATAATATATAGTAGAAAACACCAACTTTATCACTTCCTAATTAAATTTGTAGCATATAAATAACACATGTTGCAATTACAGCATATCACCCTATTTTTATTTCAATTCAAAATAAGTCTATAACCCATAGGTGGCTGTGAAAAATAAAAGCCATGACAATTGTTTTTATTAATCACAGCTGTCAGAATACCTTGAAAATAGTTTTAGGTAGTTAAGGTTTTCAAAATGGGTAGAGGAAAGGTTATTACTGAGAAAATTCGGTTACTGATAATTGAATTTTTTAATTCTGGGAAATAAACTCAGAAATTGCAACTTTGTTAGACTTATCGCGGTACAGTGTGAGAAATATTGTTAGAAGATATAACGTAACTGGTTCAGTTAATATTAAGCCACGATATATGAAAAAAAGTAATATCACAAATGTCGACCAAAGAGCATTAAGAAGAATAATCGTCAAAAACAGGCGTGCCAATTATTTACAATTAAGTGCTCTGTGGAGTGACGCTGTTGGAAGGGGAATTTCGAGGTCCACAACTCATAGAGAGGCCCACAAACTGGGATTTAGCACTTGCAAGGTAAGATTTCCTATAAAAAAAGTGAAGTAAAAACCCTAAAGTTGCACAACTTGTTTATAGGCCAGAGGAAAGCCACTATTAACTCCACTGCAAAAGAAAAATGGGCTTAGATGGGCTAAAAAACATAGACAATGGACACCTCAACAATGGTGTGCAATGCAATGGAGTGATGAGGCCCGACTCGAAGTTGGTGCTGGTGACAGTCGCAGTAGAGTTATTCGCAAAAAAATGAAGCATGAAGAGAAAAGTGGAATTTCCAGCATCCATTATGGTCTGGGGCAGTATGTCATCAAAAAGAGTAGGAAAACCTCATTTTATTGATGGAAATGTGGATACAAACAAATATTTGGCAATTTTAGAAGAATCGCTTTTACCAGTGATGGAAGAATGATTGACATCCGGCCAAGATTTTGTATTTCAGCAAGATGGTGCAGCGTGCCATACCTCAAAAAAGGCTTTAAAATGGATGGAAGAAAATAATGTACCACTTTTGAAATGGGTTTCTAGCAGTCCAGATCTGTCACCTATTGAAACTTTGTGGCACGAGATGAAAAAGGTTCTACGACAACATCCTGCTCGTACAATCACCGAACTGACTAAAGCTTCAAGAAATATGGGATTGTTTTACACCAAATTTTTGCCAAAACTTGGTTAACACTATGCCCCAAAGAATTTCAGCCGTAATAAAAATTAAAGGACATGTTACCCAATGTTGCTTTGTTCGCGCATTTATTCGCACATTGTTTATTTGTTCAGATGTTCTATTAGTTATAGGTCTAAGTGATTTCAAATATGCATTTTTTACGACTAGAGTGTATCTAAAATGTTTTTGAGAAAATAAATTGTTCTAGAAGTAAATAGTTTCGTCATGTTTAGTTTATAAAGGCATATTTTGGTACAAATCTTGAAGTGGTCCAAATGAAGTGGGAAGGGGGTCGTAGTTTGTAACTCAATTTAAGCGCAAGCTTATTTTAGCCGAATTTACTATGACGTATCATTCAGAAAACCTAAGTTTTGTCATGAAAGCAGATATATACAGACTGAAGCGGCTTTATCATCATATCTATATATTGTGCATGACTTCTTTGCAAAAATTTAAATCGTAGAATTTTACAAAAACCAGAACCTGTATACTCCACACATTTGTTCATTTTCCTGACCTGGTTAACAATTTATTAGAATACCACGGTTTCAGACATCAGATTTTCATTAAATGTGTAGGTGCCAGATTCGAGTAATAATGAAGGATCGTTTTCTGAAAGAGCAATAATTTCAGAGGTATCTGGAGGTGTTTCATTAATTTTCTCAATCTCCTTTTTTCCTGGAGAGATTCCATCCAATTATAAGCTTGCGTAGGTGAGGTTACAGACGGTATAATAAAATTCGGGCGCTTATACAGTTTTTGCTTTCCTACGTGCTTTTGTATTAATTAGAAAGCTAGAAGTTGATGGCGCTAGTTATGTTGGAGGTCATACCATGGCTAGAAACAGATAAATATGTCAATTGCTGATGAGCTGTTCACGTACAAAATATGTCACTGTTCTACCAAATCTGTCTTGTTCCCATCTACGATCACGTCCAACAACGTAAGCTCCGTCTAGCGGGAGTAAAATTTTACATTGCTGCCATTCTAGTAACAAGAAGGGATGCGTGCATAGCATCAACCCCTTTTTGGACTCTAACTTTAGATGTTCATCGGACAATAGGTTTTCGCTGCGTTCGTGACGGGTTACATACCCTAGAATGAGATTTGTGACCCGCCTTTAGAACATCAGTAAAAAGTACTTGTTTTTGTGGTAAGATCATTAGATACAGCGTCCTCGTCAACATCACGTTAGTAAAATTACTTAAGTGGTACTTGGGAAATAGCTACACATTAAGGAATGGCTCTTTTGCAAATGAAGTAATGTTGCTTTCTAAAAGTTGCTTCATTTTTCTGCGAGACATCGATCAAAGCTCGCAATAAACGTCTCATTACTGAACACTACGGGTTCATCCGCTCATCGCAATATATACGTACTATCCCAACCCAAACTCTACTTAAATTTCACGCACTATTCTAACCCATCTCTACACCGAATCAAACACCATTAACGTAGAAAAAGGGGGTTTGCAGGAGTTGCGTTTGTTTGGCAAGTAAAGCCAGTCTGTCCACAGACTCCTCACTGCAAAGTTCAAAAAGAACACTTGAGCTAACCTTGATCGGAACATAGCTTGGAAAAGTGACAATTTCTTATTAGTTTTGGGCTCTACTTAAGACGAAACGTTTCTGTAGTTTGCTGATATGGATCGTTGCAAGAATATAATTTTGCGAGGAAAGTTAAACATCCCAAGAAAACAACATAAAAGCTGCAAGTGAGGAGAAATATCAGTCAGGCTGGTCCGGAGTCCATTTTAAACTGAGTTTTGATAAGAAGAACGTGCAGAAGCTTAGCAATCTGAAGCGAGGTGGACGTAACTGAGATTGTATGTAAAACTAACGTAACTGATCCACTTGAGAAGACCGACATCGGATACTCGTCACATTGAGATGCTTTTTCTGACTTTCAAAGCTGTAGGTGATTCGCAACAAGTTTTGTCAGTAATAATCTGTGTTGCTCACCGAGAGCCGAACTTTTCAAAGAACCTCACATTACAAGTCACCTTTAAGAGCATGCAAATGATCCACTAAAAAGAATCCGTCAGTTGCTACTTGCACCGGAACATTCACAAAAATTTTTTAAGCACGTTTCTATAACGTCCTTATTTCCTATCTCTGTCCAAGAAATAGACCATATCAGAAACTTAACCATACAAAATGTCCTATAATTTAGGGATTAATTCTCTTTATGTGAGTGTGTGTTTTATGCATCGATTCTGGTGTAGTTTTCGTTCGTTCTTCCAGAGTCCAGAGACCAAACCTAGACCATGCTGATGAGTAGCCAAAAAGCAGGAAACAGCGGTCCATGGTTGGCTAGCTTTTAGTCTGACGGACGAAATTATCATGATTAAAAAGAAAAATGTTGACCAAAACTTAAAGAACATATGTTCTAAAATGCTTAAGTGCAAAAACTTCACAGATGTGATCGAATTTGAGTTACTTTCAGGGACGAAGGCCAGCCTATATATCCTGGTCGCTTGTTCTAATGGAATCGTAGCTTTTTTGAAAAATGATGGTTTTTCTAGCAGTTCTCGGACACAAAGGCTCGACTCACGCCCTCTGCCCGAAATGTGATATTCTCCAAAATACGGTATACTCGCTAAAATTCGACACACGTTAGCCATACGCCCAGCCACGGAGGTGTAGCATCTCGCAGTGGTGGGTAGCATAACACAAGGATCCTTATAGTAGGTATCTGTCTCATCCCGTTTACTATCTCTGTATATACACATAACGGGTGATTTTTTTAAGAGGTATAGGATTTGATTTAAAATGAATACAAAAAATTTGAAAAAACGATTAAATCTTTATTTGAGTCGATAGAACGGTCGATATAATTTAATGTTTAAAGATTATTTCATGTAAATGTTGGCCGCGGCTCCGCTTTAGATGGCCCATACGCATGGTCCAATTTTGGCACACTCTCTCCAACATATCGGCCGGTATCTCACGAATAAATGCTTCAATATTGGCTTCCAGTGCGTCGATCGTTGCTGGTTTAACCCTGTAGACATTAGCCGTAACACGGCTCCACAAGAAATAGTCCAACGGCGTTAAATCACACGATCTAGGCGGCCAATTGACGGGCCCCAAACGTGAGATAAACTGTTCACCGAACTCGCCTCTCAATAGGGCCATTGTTTCGTGTGCGATGTGGCATGTGGCACCGTCTTGTTGAAACCACATGTCAGCCAAGTCCAGTTCTTCCATTTTGGGCAAAACAAAGTTTGTTATCATCGCACGGTAGCGCTCGCCATTCACAGTTACGTTCCGGCCATTGTCGTCTTTGAAGAAGTACGGCCCGATGATGCCACCGGCCCATAATCCACACCAAACAGTGATTTTTTCGAGATACATTGGTAGCTATTGCAATGATTCTGGTTGGTCTTCACTCCAGATGCGGCAATTTTGCTTGTTAACGTACCCATTCAACCAGAAATGAGCTTCGTCGCTGAACACAATTTTTCGATAAAAATGTGGATCTTCCTCCAACTTTGCCAGCGCCCATTCACCAAATGGAAAACGTTGTGGGAGGTCGTGTGGCTTCAATTCTTGCCAGCTGTATCTTATAAGGTTTTACACCCGAATCCTGTCCTGTCCTGTAGTGGAGTAACAGAGGCCCAATTGCTGCGAACGGCGGCGAATCGACATTTCACGGTCATCACTAACACTGGCGGATACAGCCGCAATATTTTCTTCAGGCCTCACTCTACGTCTGCGTGTTGGTGGTTTAGGCCCGTATCGTCAGTCGTCCCTACAATTGTAGGGCGCCTTTATGGCCTCCTTGATTGTCATAGTTTTCTGCTTCTCCGTGTCAGAACTCTATTTTGAGGTTATGTCACAAACATCTATTTGCATCAAATTGTGCTTGCTTTTGAGTTATATCATGTTTTATCAGCCTGAAATTTCCTACAACTTAAAAAGAAAACATATCTTCACAATAAGGGAGCGCTGACGCTGACACGGGACAAGTGTAATCTAGAAATTTTTTAAGGAGGCCATAAACGCGCCCTACAATAAGGACGACTATTGTGCTGATAACACTGGCGGATACAGCCGCAATATTCTTCAGTCCTCACTCTACGTCTGCGTTTTGGTGGTTTAATGTCCAATAATGTAAACAGGGTTCGAAATTTAGTCACAAGCTTCCGAATAGCTCCGTCAGTAGGCCGACCAAATTGCCCATAAATTGGAAGCAGTGCTCGATGCACTCTCTTAACCGAGCATGAATTTTGATAGTAAAATTCAATAATTTGCAAGCGTTGTTCGTTCGTGAGTCGATTCATGGTTAAATTATAGACCAAACTGAACAAGTTTGACAATGACACAAGACACGATTCACGCGTCATCTGTCAAAACCAGTGTTGCCAAAAAGATCCTAGCAAAAAAATCACACATTATGTATGTACAAATATTTATGTATGTGAATGCTCAGCAGAATGGGAAAGCTGCTCTCTCTGCTTTTCTCGACACTACCTTGCTCAGCATCACTCGACTCTCTACTGGCTAGATATCAATCATATTTTTCGGCGACTACATGCCTGGAAGATACTCAGGATTATCCTATTCTCCATATTATTGTTTAGTTTCCAAAGCAACCATGTTCCGTAAAGAACTATGCAATATAGTTATATATCTGCACAGTATCCCGTCAATTTAGACCTCACTGCAGTCATCAGTTCACAAAGGATTAAGTTCAACTTATCAAGTTAAGTAACACCTCTGAGGTAGTTACTGTACATCTGGCAACGTTGTCCCTTTCCACATCTGCGCGGCATCATTGAATCCTCAGCCCCCGAATTTCAGGACCTACAATTTCTCTGAAAAGGACCACCTCGAACGTCAAAAAATCAAGTTTGAGCGATTTTTATTTTTTTGGATTTTGGTTTTTTTCTCTGTTGCCACTGGAACGAAGTTTAAAAGCTGCAAAGCTTTTTCGTCCTTGGCATAGTAGCTCCCTTGTGTGTTTCATCAAAATTCGAGCGGTTTCATCCATGCTTCGTGTAGGCCACAAATTTTTTATGTTGATGGAATTTGCTTCAATGAAAAACAGGTCCTTGTAGCTGAATCATTATGATATATAATAATAATAATAATAAAGGGTCTTTATTGCACTAAACATTTAGTACATTACGAGGGGCGAGGTTTAGCGTGAGCTATTCTTCCACCTAACCCCGTTTTGATAATTTATACGAATTTACATAGAAATGGATGACATGAACTATGGTACATACATTTAAATCGGTTTGTTTTAAACCAACAAAACTGTGATCAAAGGGATTTTTTTTAAAATCAACCATCATTAACCAATAAAAAAAATATAAGTGGCAGTTCATGCTTGCGAGAGAAGATCGGACTTCAATTTTAATTTAAAAGTTTTAATATTCGCAATATTTTTAAAATGAAAATTAATACTGTTGTAATATCTAACGGCATTGTAAATAAAGGTTCTTGAATATAAAACACTACGGTGGACTGGCAGTATAAAGAAAGTCTGATGCCTTGTGTTAATATTATGCGTGCTGGAGCTGGTAATAAATTTTTCAAACAGGTATGGGGGTGATGCGGATAATAAAATATGATGTACAGAACTTATAACAGAATATTTGTATAGATTATCTATAGTAAACCAATTGAGGTCAGAATACGTATGCGATATATGATCAAATTTCCTCAAATTATTTATGTACCTACTACAAGTATTTTGCATTATCTGTAGACGTCTTTTATTCGCAGCAGTTAGGCAGGGGTAATAAATTATTAGCCCATACGAAATCTTAGACAATACCAAGCTTTCACATAGCTGTTTTTTCAATTGCTTACCAGTGATGCAACTGTTTGCAAATAGAAGCCGGAGCGAACGGTAACATTGCCTCAAAACGTGCTGTATGTGTTTTTCAAACCTCAGGTCTTCATCTAAATGTAAGCCCAAATTTTTGGCACATTCTCAATAAGGGATGATTTTTCCTTCGATTTGAACGTCAATTTTGCTTATAAGATTTGCTCTTATTTTGATATTACCAAATAGCAAGGCTTTACACTTCGATGGGTTGAGCTTGAGGTTATGTAACTTGCAATAGCGGCTAATACTTGACAAATCTTCATTGATTTGGTCTTGGGCTTCAGAGTAGCGTGAGACTGGAAAATCATACTTTACCTGAGTGTCATCGGCAAAGAATTGCACATGACAGTGCTTGACAGTATCTTGAAGATCCGCGGTGTATAACAAAATAGGCAATGGAGCTAATACGGAGCCTTGAGGTACTCCGAACCACAGCCACTTGCGACCGATCACTTAAATATGACTTGATGAGCTTACAAGCAAGATCATCAAAGCCATAGTAATGACATTTATATATAAGCTGTGCGTTCCAGTATTTTGGACAGAAGAGGCAAAAGACTTATCGGTCGTAGGTCGTCAAATAACAAAGGATTCGAGGTTTTAGCGAGTGGTCTTACCATTGCTGTTTTCCACGCGCTTGGAAAATAGCCTCTCTCTAAGCATAGATTGATAATATGCAACAAATAAAGATTTATAGCGGGATAGCTTAATTTTAACATTCGCAACGTAAGTCCGTCATTACCAGATGCATTGGAACCAATATGACTGATTATAGATGCTAAGCTTGTCAAGTCAATTGAATATGAAGTATTTCTTGATGTAATATGAGAATTACGAACCCAAGTTACACAAAACGTGTAATTTCTTAAAAGATATTGACCAAATTTGTGCCAACGATGCAAATTTTGATTCCCGACTGTCAATAGTAAAATCGGTCCTTGGAGACTGAGGACTCATAATTTATAATCCCCACAGATGCCTCTATGCATGGTTAAAACATTTCCCTCTCCCTGTGAAACACACTGTATATTACGTATAATAAGAATAGGTGTTCTCATCATTTACCTTGAATACGATTAGTGTGGGAGAGAATGCACGAGCCCAATTACAGCCTAGCAGCAGCTCATCAGTCCTACATCAAGCAGTCCGCGTGCCGCCTCGCGTTATCCAGCGAAAGCTACGACTTCGTGGATACACGAATTAATAAATAAACATTAAGAGAGCAAAATCCAATATTTCATTCAACTGATTATTATCCCCACCACCGATGCAATTTGTGGGATGTCATCGCAATGGGACGTCCTCAGTATATCCCAGATCCACCGATGGGCAAATAGTTGATGAAACCTACCGGCATCGCGAAAGGGTTGTTGTTTTCTGTTTTCCCCCAATTCAAGTTTTTATCCACCGTTAGGAAAGTTTACCAAGGCGCTAAGAAGGTGAAAAAGACTCGGCAGAATCTGAATAAGGCTCATAAGACTGTGCAGGAGCTGAATCATCTCGGGGGTACTCTTAAGAATACTTTGGTGAAGACTAAAAGCTGCGAAATGCAGTTGGCCACCAAACTTGCGATCGGTTCGCTGAGCGCGCTGATTTTCATGATTTTGTTCGGTTTTGTGATCTTTCCCAAGGTGCTGCATTCTCAAGTTAAAGGGGTAAGTTGTAATTTGTTGATATTACATACTATTCTTTTTTGAGATATAAATTGAAACAGCTGCGAAGGCAGAGCATACATTCCGAAGTACCGCAACTGTTGCGAAGTTCATCTCGCTAAGGCTAGATGATCTAAACCATATCCAATACATTGTATTTACCCGTAGTTGTAAGAAACGCCATCATGAAATTACCAGACTAGAAATACACTCATGTTAAAATAACATATCTTAAAAATTTTTATTAGTAAAGTAATAAAGTAAGATTGTCTGTCCGGTAACAACTTTCCGCATAACTCCATAGCAGCGTTTCCCTTTTCCATGCTACTGGTGAGGGGGTACTGTAATCGCAAAAAAATTTGAGGTTGAAATATGTTGCTTTTTGAAGTCATACGACATATACATCACAAAACACTATTTTCATCGGTCTGTCCCCTCATCTTTGGCCGCTATAACTTGGAAAGTCCCGCTCGGAGTCTGATGAAATTTTCACACAACATTACTACTACGCCAATGACGAAAAAGCCTTGTAGTTTCATAAACTCGATCCAGGGGCATCGAAGCTAGGGTCAAAGAATAAAAAAAGATCACTCAAACTTCGTTTCTTAAAGTTTCATCGGTTTCTGATCATTTTCAGAAAAACTTTTGCGAGTTGTGGATAAGGATGGTATATCTGAAATTTTTGGCGTCTGTAGATTTGTACTCCTCCAACCCATGTAATTCTATTCAATTGTTTCGCCTATATATTTGCCCTTAAGACTTGTCAAATGGTACAGACATATTTTCAATTACATGCACCTGCTTCAACAAATGACCGATCGGTCAAATGACTGGGGGATTGGAGGATGCAGTGGTTAGTCAAAGCAACGTTGCCAGATGGTTGGTAGTGTCTGAGAACTTTGAACTAATTACATGGACCTCTTTGACTGACTTGACGCACGAAACTTTGTTATAAATACGTGTAGCTTTGTTATCAGATGAGATAACTTGTGCCAAACATAATCTATGAACAGATGGCACCCCTCATGTGGAGTGCAGAGTCAACCTACTTGACGCCATATTCTGTATAAATTTGGAAAAAGCCCTTTATCGTCCATACATTGAATATGATACTTAGTTAGACGACTTCATTCAAAGATTAGCAATTTAGAGATTAAAACTTCTCTCAGAAAGTGGTTCTATAGTCCAAATACTGTAGCGGATTTCACACAAAAAACAGTGATTTAAAAACAACTATCTTCAATTGAGTATCGTGACTTCGATACGTTTCTAAGACATATATCTTTGAATTAAGCTCAATTTCTCAATTGTAAGAGATACGTTCCTTTAAAAGAACGAAATTATTATTGATATTAGGCAGGAGCGGTGGCCGCAGTAGTAGACTCTTCGGTCTCCTGATCAGTCGCCGTGCGCTGTGCGGGTTCGAATACCGTTCCAAGATGGTGGCAGACGGTCTCTGACTGTCGAACGCGGAGGTACCACCCGGCGGATCTCGTAGGCGGAGACAGAATGTGTGCATGTTGCATGCACACGTGTTCCCTCGCCAGAGTCCGTGTGGCGTTCCCCCTTTCTCCTGTATCCCCCATAGCCCCACGGTACCCAATGGGTGTTTAGGCCTTAAGCCTTCGTGGTAGTTGGAGTATAAAAATAAATTACCTCATTTAAAGTATCTGATCTCGAATCAATATCATAATTTCATAGAAACTGCTGCTCTTGGATCAATAGCACTTTTTGTGTATTGATAAGGTTGTAAGCAAATCTGTAAATGTGATATCTTAAGTTGTAATTTAAGACAGAGAATTATTATTTGAAATATATACTTTTAAAGAAAATAATGAATTAAACCACACTGATTTTATTAAATCAGATAAAAAGTATTGGAAACTGATTTACTCGTATGAGTTTTGTGTTCGCTGATTTCTTGCTGAGTTATACTAAGTGACATATAAATCCGAACACCCAGTTTAAATGGTTTTATTTTAATAAAATTTTGCATAAGTACTTAATGGAGCATAATAAGTAAATGATCAAAAAATCAAAATGATTGCACTGCTTTAAAGCCCTTTGACCTTTAATAATGTGTGGATGCACCCTGATGTGCTACGCATTCTCAAACGCGCCTAGGCATGCTTCTGATCAGGTGGTCAATGTCCTCCTGTGGTATCTCATTCCAGGCAACCACCAACTCCTCTCGAAGTGCTTCTAGAGTCTGAGGAGGACGTTGCAAATTGAGCAATCTCCTACCCATCATATCCCACACGTGCTCAATTGGGGATAAGTCGGGACATCTTGGTGGCCATGGTAACAATGTGACATAATTATGTTGAAAGAAGTCTATTGTGACTCTTGCAACATGTGGTCGGGCATTATCTTGTTGGAAAGTTGGATCTGCCAGGGTGTCAAGATAGGGTAAAAGATGGGGTTCTAGAACTTCGTGGATATAACGCTGCGCGTTCATGTTACCTCTGATAAAGATTAAAGGTGACGTGGAACCATAAGCTATAGCACCCCAAACCATAAATCCAACAGTATGATGAACATGTCTTTCAACAAAAAACTGTGGATTCCTCCTTTCACCACGTCGCCTTCTAACCCTGGCACGACCATCGTGCATGCCTAAACAAAATCGAGACTCGTCACTAAAGATAATACTGTTCCATTCCTGATTCCAGAGTGACCGTTGTCTGCACCACTCAAGGCCATTACGTCGGTGTTCTCGAGTTAAAGGGAGGACCCAGTGTGGCCGGTATGAAAACAAGCCAAAACTTCTCATTCGTCGGTAAACACTTCGCATGCCAATAGGTCTTCCGTGTTTTGCAATGGACCTGGTAGTGGAGAAACGGTCCCTTAAGGAAAATAATCTTAGGCGGCGATCTTCACGGTCTGTTCTACGGCTGCGTACAGTGCCCCTTGCTCTTTGCGTACGGCCTTCTCGAAGCCATGCCTGACAACACCTAACCACAGTGTCTACAATTCTTTGCACTCTAACTGCAATTGCCCGAAAAGAAAGTCCAGCTTCCCGAAGTCCCACTATACGGCCCCTATCAAACTCACTAAGTTGACGAAATCGTACAGGTCTCCGTACTCTAGGCATCGTAACCGATCGTAAAGGATGTCAAGAACCAAAATCCGCCAACGTTGATTCTTTACTGCAGCTGAAATATTCATTTTTAGAGCGTTAGAGAATTAAAAAAAAGCAGTATAAAAACCGGAATGTCCAACTGATAAGGCTGAAAATTTTTTCACTTGTTATTTACAGTAAGATAAATACATTCACCAACTTTTATTAAAATAAAACCATTTAAACTGGGTGTTCGGATTTATATGTCACTTAGTATATTTATAAATATTTGGTGTGTAAGCATTCGTTGAATATTAAAATTACTAGTATAGAAAATCTAGGCCTTTTAATCATCATTTGCTCTCTCTGGTTGTTGCTACAATCACTTGGCCCTTCAACCTGTAACAAGAAGCGTGTCCTCCTCAGAGCAGAGGTTTCTGTAGACGGCAATCGTGTACCATGGACGAATTCTGCCAAGTACCTCGGTGTCACCTTTGACAAAGGCATGACCTGGCAGAAACATACAGCAGCCTTGAAAACAAAATTCCAAATTGCGTTTCGGCAACTATATCCTTTGTTAAAATTGAGTTTGATAAACAAAGTTCGCGTATACAAAATTATTATTAGACCAGCCAATACTTATGCATGTGCGGCTTTGTGTTTTCTCTCCAACACACATGAAAAGTCTTCAAGTACTGCAAAGTAGAACGAGGCACTACACAGATGCCTTGATATTCCTTACTTGATTATGTCAAGCTTCAGGCACAGCGACGTTATAGTTAAGCGGAATCGCACAGCAACTCTCTGTTGCGCCACTCAGTGGACTACTCAGTGGAGCAAGTTCGTAAACATCCAAGGCCACGGCTCGCACTGTAATCAAAAATTAGCGCGAACTTTTAGTAAATTTCGAATTACACTCTCACAACACCGAATCAAAATTTGTTTAGTTCATCTCAAAATTAATCCGTGTACCAAGTCAAAAAGCCTAGGTGTTTCCTCCTACGGACTGCCTATACAAACAAATGACGAATAGTAGTAAGAAGCATATCCTATGCAGTTCTATCAAACGAGTGTACCTTATAGTAAATTGATTTGAAATAGCAAGAAAAATACTAAAACTAGTAAATATAGTATTAGCAAATAATATTTGGGACTTTCATAGAGAACAATATTTCATATAGGTATTATGATACAAGCAAATCTATTTGTGACTCTAACACCATACCTTTCATGGAAATAGGCCCTGGGGAACCGGAGAGGGGTAGTCTTGAGTAGAACATTTTATAGGGAACCCTCTATAGGAGTGATCTTAAATTCTGACAGCTGTTGACATTTAGGAAACAAGTTTGTGTACAGTCTGTTTTCAGGAACAATATGTTCCTAGTTACTACCTACCACGAAACGTTCCATCACAAAGTTTGCTTTGTCCGTGGAGACCCCCTTAGGCAAGATCTAATACGATGTTCTCATATATTAACACTGCAGGTATAAAAGAGTTGAATAAGCTTAGCGGGTCTGTCTAGCAGGTCGACCATTTACGACTATCAGCTTTTGTAGGTAAGGCCTCAGATAACCTGCTGAGGGTGGGTATCGCCGTTCAGTCGGGCCTCGTCCTAGTTGCATCAACCAGGACTCCGATTGCACTATGAGTGAAACATTGAATAGAACTGGGACGTGCTACGGTGAGAAATTGGCGGCGCAGCTCAGCAAGACGGAATTTATGAATGGGACAATGAAATTATGCAGACAGAATTGGAGAAATTAAATTAAGCTTTATGACAGCACTAGTCTCCATAGATGTACCGAAAATATTCTTATATGGGACAAATATAACTCTCAAAAGCTACCCTGACTTTGATATTTGTAAGAAAATCAGGTTTTACAAGGTAGCAGTGTAGTAGAGGAGAGGAACCGAATACACAAAAATATCCATGAATAATGTTCGATATCTAAATTTCTCAGAATCTGGAAGACCTTGCGGTCGATATCGCCAACCTTAGGTAGGAGACGGCAAAAAAAATATCTGTGTTTGTAACTGGAAAATGAGCAACGGAGCTTGTGGTAATAAAGGCATGAGTTTTACTTCTAGAAAGTTTTCCACTTCGATTTTACCACTGTCTCTAGCTCCTCTGATCTTTATAGGAATTTTTTATTGACCATTTCTATAAATATTGATGACGTCTACATTTTAAAACACCTACGCACGTTTACCTGCAAGCTTATGATAAAATCCCTTTCCTCTACCACAAAGCGGGCACCAGTTGATTCAGTTTGATAAAAAAAGGTTCGGAAGAATAACAAAATCAAACATGTAGCGTGGCACTCGCAATTTTTCAAGAAGCTACTGTCATCGACGATTGAGCAGAACAAACCTCAGGGATGTTTACTCGGGTTGCCTGTTAATATCTTGCCGCATCAGTATAGGTGCTAAACATCTTTATAGGGTTAGAACCATATTTCAACACAAAGGTACAATATGCTACTGTAATCTCTAAGTCTATTATGAGCCTAAGTTTCTACCCACTATTTTTGAAAAGTCTGTCAAGGTAGTGAATTTACAAGAAGCACCAACTGGTCAGTTATTCAAAAGGCTTGAAATATACTAAGTGACATATAAATCCGAACACCCAGTTTAATTGGTTTTATTTTAATAAAATTTTGTATATTTACTTAGTGAAGCATAATAAGTAAATGATAAAAATTTCAAAATGATTGCACTGCTTAAAAGCCCTTTGACCTTTAATAATTTGTGGATGCACCCTGATGTGCTACGCATTCTCCAACGCGCCTAGGCATGCTTCTGATCAGGTGGTCAATGTCCTCCTGTGGTATCTCATTCCAGGCAACCACCAACTCCTCTCGAAGTGCTTCTAGAGTCTGAGGAGGACGTTGAAAATTGAGCAATCTCCTACCCATCATATCCCACACGTGCTCAATTGGGGATAAGTCGGGAGATCTTGGTGGCCATGGTAACAATGTGACATCATTATGTTGAAAGAAGTCTATTGTGACTCTTGCAACATGTGGGCGGCATTAACTTGTTGGAAAGTTGGATCTGCCAGGGTGTCAAGATAGGGTAAAAGATGGGGTTCTAGAACTTCGTGGATATAACGCTGCGCGTTCATGTTACCTCTGATGAAGATTAAAGGTGACCTGGAACCATAAGCTGTAGCACCCCAAACCATAACTCCAACAGTGTGATGAACATGTCTTTCAACAAAAAACTGTGGATTCCTCCTTTCACCACGTCGCCTTCTAACCCTGGCACGACCATCGTGCATGCCTAAACAAAATCGAGACTCGTCACTAAAGACAATACTGTTCCATTCCTGATCCCAGAGTGACCGTTGTCTGCACCACTCAAGGCGATTACGTCGGTGTTCTCGAGTTCAAGGGAGGACCCAGTGTGGCCGGTATGAAAACAAGCAAACCATTCATTTGCAATGGACCTGGTAGTGGAGAAACTTTCCCTTAAGGCCAATAATCTTAGGCGGCGATCTTCACGGTCTGTTGTTCTACGGCGGCGTCCAGTGCCCCTTGCTCTTTGCGTACGGCCTTCTCGAAGCCATGTCTGTCAATACCTAACCACAGTGTCTACACTTCTTTGCACTCTAACTGCAATTGCCCGAAAAGAAAGTCCAGCTTCCCGAAGTCCCACTATACGGCCCCTATCAAACCCACTAAGTTGACGAAATCGTACAGGTCTCCGTACTCAAGGCATCGTAACCGATCGTAAAGGATGTCAAGAACCAAAATCCGCCAACGTTGATTCCTTACGGCAGCTGAAATATTCATTTTTAGAGAGTTAGTGAATTAAAAAAAAGCAGTATAAAAACCGGAATGTCCAACTGATAAGGCTGAAAATTTTTGCACTTGTTATTTACAGTAAGATAAATACATTCACCAACTTTTATTAAAATAAAACCATTTAAACTGGGTGTTCGGATTTATATGTCACTTAGTATACTTTATAGATCATTGAATTTTCTTGTTTTAGACCTGAATTGAGCGTATCTAATTTCTAACGCATTGCAGTCATTTATGTCCAAACTTACATCGTTGATCTCAGAAAAAGTGCTTAGTTCAGATTTTTTCGATACTGACAACTTTCTCAGAAGCCAGAGGTTGTTTCAGTAACGGATAGCATCGGGAAATGAGTAATTTCTGCTATGGAATGGAATTAGTACTTTAAGCTAAAAAGGATCTCAGAAGTCAGATATTTCTTCAGTAACGGATAGCGTAGGCGATGGGGTAACTCCTACCAGCGAACGGAATTACTACTTCATGCTGGTAATGATCTATGAAATCTTTCGCGTCTATATTAACATATCTCATAATAATTTACCTGTTTACTTACCATACGTTTGTCGAGGAAGCATTTTCATCACGAAGAATTTTGATGAAATATCCACACCAGACCAGTGCTACGCCAAGAACGGATAAGATTTGTAGATTTTTAAAATCTTGGGGAGGGGAGGGTATACCTCAATTTTTTAGCGTTATTGTATTTGTTCGATGCCAATCCCAATAATTATACGGATAGACGTATTCGCCGTACCAAAGATTGCTCCGTACGTTAATGATTAGATAAATATTTTTAACACACGCGCATTTGGATATACCTGCGTCGCGGTTCAACCGATGCTTGTTTGTGTTCCGTAGACGAGCCTGTTTGACTGGCTTGATCGATTTAGCTTTTTTGTTATGCATCCTCTCAGAGCATCTAGCTTATGCTGAACATAATCCTTAATGATCTGATGTCAGCGTTGTGAGGGAAGTGCAGATTCAATCTACTTGACATCATTTTGTAGATAGTATATGGTATTGGTATAAAAAGCCAAATTCCTGTTAAACAGTAGCGAGAAAAGTATTTAACAGGACAAGAGTCGTCTCGTTATATATTGCTTATAAATCTATTCAAGATTGTCGGTGTTGGGCTCAGAAATGCATGTTTGTGGACCTTTACCCCCCATTTGTAACATTTGGAGGTCTCCTACTGTGCCTTCATCGATATTCCCACAAGTGTTCATTATTGCTATCGAAATTAGCATTTTCGGTATACTCAAATCTAATGTATAAACGTGTCACCCTGTTTATCCGCACAGTACGCGGCTCCTGTTTTGGCTGCCTAATGAAAGAGCCTCATTTCATATCTACTTGTTCGGTTTAAGGAAATAAAGGAATTATTACATGTTCGTAGCTAACTTTTTCTCAGAGCGGCTAACTTGTGCTCAACATTATCCTTTATGAAGTGATGACAGCATTACGTGCATACTTTATACCTCCTCTAAGTTTGAACATACTTTCCGCCACTGAGCTATTCCGCGCGGTCTAATTAAAACGAAATTAATGAGTCAGATGACGCAGTGAAGTGTGCTGTTCACTGCTTCATTCCTCACTGGAAATTAGCTTTAACTTCAGCTTCATTCAGCAAAGAAAAACATCAGGAGCAGCTATATCTACTTCTTGTTAATGGGTAGATATGGCTAACAAGCAGCGCTACAGTAGACTTCAAACGGTGCTTTCACAGAAAACATGTCGTGTCTTACAAATTGGAATGTGCTGAGATAAACACAGCATAAGCACAAATTACCTGTTAGTCCACTGGCTCAATAATTTGGTCGGTTTTCCGATGAAAGCTGTGAAGGTTTGAAAATTGCGTTTCCTAATCGAACGTCAATATTTACAGAGACAATTTTCGGCACTTTTAAGGAAGAAAACTACATATAAATGTATACTCTGAAAGTCTGAATTTTTAAACACACATGAGGGTGCAGTTTCGAAAATAACTCATTTATTATCAATACCTGTAAATACCACCTTAAAAATTTGAATGAAATTTTACATACATGCAATTTTTTGGTCCATTTAAAGAAGAAAACTACATATAAACATATGCCCTGAGCGTCTAAATTTTCGAGATACACAGGGTGGTGACGTTTCGAAAATATACCATTTATTATCAATACCTGTAATTACCACCTTAGACATTTTCATCAAATTTGACATACACAGGGTGGTGACGTTTCGAAAATATACCATTTATTATCAATACCTGTAATTACCACCTTAGACATTTTCATCAAATTTGACATACATATATGTACTATGTATCAAGATACATTTTAAATGTTCCAAACTTTTTTCGAATTGCGGTTCGTATGCCTATTCAGGCAGACATTGATTGTATGCCACTGTTTCCTCTTAAAATGCACATTATCCTTAAAATCCCCAATCACTTAATGTGATCGCCCGTAAAGCTACCCTGGAGTATTTACACTCACCATTAAGAAGCACTTTGTATATCTAAAAAATAACCTCAAAGGATAGTAGAAAACATAATGTGCCCTATGGACACCTTATCGATATGCAACCATCTGTACATCCCTCTATAATAATAAAATTATGTGTACATACATGTAGTCATTTAATATTAATTTGCAAAAGGAGGGATCAATTATTCAGCGATAGTATGAATATTTAAAAAGGGCTTTTGCTCTTGTTCATAAGTTGCAGTACACAGTGCCGGATCTACGATCTGTGGAGCCCGGAGCACAACGTTCGTATGTGACCCCTCTATAGTTGAAGAGCATGGCAGAGGGGGGAACGTGATACACAGGAACGCCACGTTTTAGAGGAATAAACTTTACTTACACCGATGCCTCATAAGCCGTGTTCTGGGGTGTCCATGAGTTGCAATGTTATCATGTAAAAACCTATACCAGGTATTTCAAATTCGACCCTCACCATTGGGATCTCGGAAACGGTAAGAGCAACGAAGTCACTTGGATGAGGGCAAAGTTTTTATTTAGGTAACAATCAACAAAATTCCGTTTAGAATGTTTCGTAACTCAAAGTACTACCGGAGAAACACAAAAAAACGATTTTTTCCAAAATGATTAGAATTTCAATAGTCTCTTGTCCTTTATCATTAAGTTTATTCTTTCTTATAGATGCCACCTTTGATTCCTACACAGGTGAATAAAGTTCGTATCTCTAATTACAAAATTGAATAACACGTCATACATTAACATTTGCCAAACCTTAGTTATTTCAGAACAATATAACTTCCTAGGTAGGCCTTGAAATTGTCAGATAGTCATTTACTTTGTGTACCAGATCATACCTCAAAATTAACATAGTAACAGAGTTTGAAAGAGTACGAAGAAATAAACTAAGCAGTGAAAAATGTACAGGCCTAACCTACAAAACAACAAACAACAACGGTCTTGAACATATACTATGATTTACCTCTGCTTATTTATGGTTATTATTGCGATTACCATCAATAAAATTGTCATTTCGTCTTCAGGTTGACTTGAAATATACGAGCCCCTTCCCACTTCAGTTGTCCCACATCAAGATCTGTACCAAAATATGCATTTATAAATAAACATGACGAAACTATTTACTACTAAAACAATTTATTTTCTCAAAAACATTTTAGATACACTCTAGTCGTAAAAAGTACATATTTGAAATCAATTAGACATATAACTAATAGAACATCTGAACAAATAAACAATGTGCGAATAAATGCGCAAAGTTAATAAAGCAACAATTGAAAGATTACCATTGGGTAACATCACCTTTATTTTTTATTACGGCTGAAATTCTTTGGGGCATAGTGTTAGGTAACCATAGTTTGGCAAAAATTTCGTGTAAAACACTCCCATATTTCTTGAAGCTTTTGTCTCAGTTCGGTGATTGTAGGAGCAGGATGTTGTCGTAGAACCTTCTTCATCTCGTGCCACAAAGTTTCAATAGGTGACAGATGTGGACTGTCAGAATCCCATTTCAAAAGTGGTACATTATTTTCTTCCATCCATTTTATAGCCTTTTTTGAGGTATGGCATGCTGCACCATCTTGCTGAAACACAAAATCTTGGCCGGATGTCAAACATTCTTCCATCACTAGTAAAAAAGAGATTCTTCTAAAATTGCCAAATATTTGTCTGTATCCACATTTCCATCAATAAAATGAAGTTTTCCTACTACTTTTGATGACGTACTGCCCCAGACCATAGTGGATGCTGGAAATTTCTCTTTTCTCTTCATATAGTCAACATGGAATGCTTCATTTTTTTGCGAATAACTGTACTGCGACTGTCACCAACACAAACTTCGAATCGGGCCTCATCATTCCATTGTATTGCACACCATTGTTGAGGTGTCCATTGTCTATGTTCTTTAGCCCATCTAAGCCGATTTTTCTTTTCCAGTGGAGTTAATAGTGGCCTCTAAACAAGTTGTGCAACTTTAGGGTTTTACTTGACTTTTTTTTGTAAGAAAACTTACCTTGCAAGTGCTAAATCCCAATTTGTGGGCCTCTCTATGAGTTGTGGACCTCCAAATTCTCCTTCCAACAGCGTCACTCCACAGAGCACTTAATTGTAAATAACTGGCACGCCTGCTTTCACGATTATTCTTTTCTATTCTACTTTTTTTCACATATCCTGGCTTAATATTAACTGAACCATATATATATATATCTTCTAACAATATTTCTCACGCTGTACCGCGACAAGTCTAACAAAGTTGCAGTTTCTCAGTTTGATTTCCCAGAATTAAAAAATTTAATTATCAGTAACCGAATTTTCTCACTAATAACCGTTCCTCTACCCATTTTAAAAACCTTAACTACCCAAAACTATTTTAAAGATATTCTGACAGCTGTGATTAATAAAAACAATTGTAATGTCTTTTATTTTTCACAGCCACCTATGCGTTATAGAGTTATTTTGCATTAAAATGAAAATAGGTTGATATGCTGTAATTGCAACATGTGTTATTTTTATGCTGCAAATTCGATTAGGGAGTAATAAAGTTGGTGTTTTCCACTATATATTATCAAAATATTCATTGTTAATATTTTAAACCTATAACACGCTGCTACATTTTTATTGTTTGTGTTTGATAAGGAAACAACTAAGATTTCAATAGTTGGGCCAACTGAAGTGGGAAGGGGCTCGTATGACTGAAAATTACATTTGAATGTTTTTTTTTAATAACTTAGGTTTGACAATGTCAATTTATGACATATACATTTTTGGGATCAGAATTGAAAACTCAATTCATCTGTGCAAAAATCCAACATGGCATCCATATGAAAAAGTAAAGTTGGTGCTGGAGGACAAAAGATAAAACGTCATATTGAAATTCAAAATGTCAGGTAGTTCAGACCTAAATAGTGTCATAAAAAATATTCAAGTTACATACGTCAGATCCGCTCCTGGCAAATCCTAAAAGCTGCAATTCCCTGTATGATCGAGGGCATGTTAGCTCGTTCTAAGGCTGCGGAAGGTGCATTCAAAATACGGAATTAACATATCTCTAGGGTAAGTGCGGTAATAAAGCCGCTTCTTACAGACATGGCAACGTTTGGAGGAGAATTAGAGCAAACAGGAAGACAGAGTGTAGTTACTTAGGTCTATGTTGCATTCATGCTAGGCCTTTGTTAACATATATAGGTGCTTAGTGAGGATTTGTGTGCTAATAAAATCTGTGAGATGTATGCAAAGCTAAAAATTCCAAATGAGAAAAGAACATCCCTGGTTGGTGAAGCATTTGTATATTACAACCAACAGATGAGAATATATACCTCAGACAGGAATATTTATAAAACGTGAGAAAGTTATTACGTTTTAAATAATTAATTATTTTTAGTCATATAACTTTTATAGAAATTTATTTTGCGATGTCAAGTAGTGTGTGTGTGTGATGCGTGATTCCTGATTTTTCGGTAATTTATAACTTTGAATATAACCTTTTCTCAGAAAGGACAACACAAATAAATCGTCTGGTACAGCTAATAGATATAATTCAGTAATAACTTTCTCACATAGCAAATATCGCTGATTCTATACACATACAGATCAGTACACAAAATCACCACACAATAATCCAGATGTAATGTTGCTACTCTGCTACTTAACCAATTTTCTTGGTCATATCGTCTCAGAGATATACTCTACAGACTGTCTCGGCATTCTGCAACCAACAGAGCATGCTGTGCATATCGTTGAGTGATTCCTCCACAGATGACGCTCAAAGAGCTCATACAAATAGCGCACTTGGAATTGTCTATTATTTTATCGCCTTTTATCGACATTATATAGGTCTTTTACGTAATAATCCTGCAGCACGCATCCTGTTGATCCTGTCAAAAGTCAGTGTGACACGATAACAAGTTGTATACATAACTTGTTTGGGAAGAAGTATCATACTGAATCTAGTTTTAAGACCCCCCGGGGGTAATAAGGCCCATTGTTATTATCTCTCAAGTTTATGTGATAAAATGATTTTTGTTGACTTTAGCTGCTGAAAAATGCCAAAAATTTTGAGTTTTGTTGGTAATTTCATAAGAAAGAAATATTTTATTTTCGGGCCTTAATTTACTGTGGTAGTTTAATACGGCCCATGGCAAGGGTTTTTAATAATTGTTGTGTTCATTTCCATGCTGATTTCTGTGTTACTATTTATCTTTTATTCTTATCTTAAATAAAAAACTTTCTACCTAACTACGTTTTTTCAACTTTTTTGATATAATTCCTGAGATTTTTAGCTTTAAAGTTAGGTGGGCCTTATTCACCTTAGGCACCTTGGTATTTCAAAATCGGTCCAGTGGTGGCGGAGAAAAAGGCCAAAATGAAAAAAATGAAAGTCTGCCAATCTTCCGTTGACGTTTTTTTATTGAAGGTTCGCTAAGGATTGTCTTTGAGTTTTCAGAGAAGTTCTGCCATGTGGTGATCAATAACTAGCCTCTCGCCAGGGTGATTTTACAGTCCTTGCATGTTATTTTGTCTAGATTCATGATGTCATTTATGTCATCTGCCATCATTGCTTATTTTATGTAATCATTGTTATCATAAACAATCGCAAAAGCAAGAATATCCGTTCTGTCACTAAATCTTCTCTTTTTTTTCAGATGGTAAACTTGGGTCCAGGAACAGACATAAGAGGCATGTTCTTGACGATACCCTTCGCCCTGACCTTCAAAGTGTACCTATTCAACATAACGAATCCTACGGATGTACAGTACTTTGGAGCAAAACCTATAGTTAAGCAGGTTGGGCCATTCTGTTACGAGTAAGTTCCTTGTTCGTTCTATTTATCGTTTATCACGTTTCATAGCTATCAGAAAACTTGAAGAGGCGCTTATGGTCCGCCTGCAGGTTAGGAAAGTATATTTTTTCAGGCAAATTAATACTTGGAATAGTAAAACTAGACAACAAGTATAACCTATGGTCTGCAGCTTGATAGATTTGCCAGTAAAAGTAATCTTGGGCTCATTAAAAGACTAAAAAATATGTACCTTGGTATTAGAACGGTAACAGACAAAGAGGGATATGAATAGCTTTCCCATTACCCGACGCACCCAACGGTGAAACAAAGCAAAGAGAGTCGACTGTTTTGGTGTTACTGTACTGGGAAAAGCAAAATGCCTGTGACGTGGTTGCGTTTAACAAAATGTCTCACTAAAGTAAAAACACAATCCGAAAATTTACTGGTAGTAGTGATATTTCCAGAAAATTTATATACAACTTTACACTCTTCTTTTCACGGAAGCCCAAGCTTATTGACTACTGCTAAACTCAGCGAAATATCAACGAGGTACATGGTGGACTATCTGATGTTTCTGACCTGAAGTAGCAGGCATGTCGTAACATATATATTGAGTTTCATATTCAAAATTTACGCAATTGGACCATCCAATGCGTTTCCGGTTCGCCCAATGGGTTGAAAATTACTTGGCTGATGATGAGCATTTTTACCAACAGATCATATTTACAGATGAAGGTCGTTTTCGTCGCGAATGCTATGTGGATAAGTAAAACTGGGATCAGACAATACTGTTTAGTGCGGCTTTTGGTCCATTAGCATTTTTAGGCAATTTCTCTTGGGAAATGGAGAAAAGCTGCCATTGTAGTCAATATCGATCAACAAATTTCTGCTCACAAAAGTTAAAGAGTATGTAATGCATGAACAATCAACTAATGTCAATTGCCCAACTCTGAGCGGCGATTTAAACCTGTTAGACAACATTATGTGGCAGATCATCAATGATAAATATTAAGCTAACCGTCGAGAAACGACTGAGGCATAGAAACATGAAATCGCAGTTGCCATTTAAAAATTCCAAGCCCAAATAATTGAAAAAGTATTTGGAAACTGGGTTAATCGGATAAGGTGCTGTCGGGTCAGCGGTGGTCATCATTCGTATCCTAGACTCAAAATAGCTGTTAGCCGCGACTTCGTAAGCATGAAATAATCAACATTTTCAAATTGACACAGACCTGCATCCTTAGGAGCAATTTTAAGCGATAAACCGTGATGAATCGCTGTTATTCTTTGGTTATGCCGCTAATTATTCTGTCAGTTGCCCTTGTGGCACAGGAATAGGGTTTGATACAAGTCAATATTTTGTTGCCACACGTCAACGATTAATAATATAATATAAATATTTAAAGTGATAATAACCCCGCATCTAATCACTGTTTAAATTCTGCATAGAAAAAAATATGCATGACTCAGTAGTTCTATGCCGATTGTCATCTGATATCGTATTTTTTTCAGACAAGCACAAAAGAAATAGGGAAGGGTGATTTTATAGCCATGGGTTGACATTTAAATTTCAAAACCGCATAAAAAACACCACCTGTGCAAGGTTGTTAATGGACTTAACTGTCAGTAACAGTAAAGTCACGAAAGGCCAGTTCGTGACGTCATAATTTGACAGATGTTACAAACTGCATCGCTTAAAATGAAAGTTAAAACCGAACATGGCCAATTATGATTGATAGAACACGTAAAATTGCTTGTAGCTCTGGACAAGCCTAGAGAACCTCATTGTAGCGAATTTTATATATCTAATAAAAAAATTCAAATAACTTTAAACAAGTTCGCCAGACCCTTGAAACCCCTTAAAAGAGCTCCTCCGGTCAAATTCGTTCTTAACTAACATTTACTGTCTACAAACTACTTACCTACCAAATTCTAGGCTTATATTAGAAAGACAAAGGACCTTTGTCTGAGCATGTGCATGCTTCTATTCCCCTTTCATACGACCCTGTAGCAAAATCCTTAGCTGGCATCTCGTGTTCGTAAGCTACCCTTCTGCCAAATTTCATGTTTGCAGGTCAAATAGTTTTGGAGATGTTGTGACTAATGTATGTATGTAAAGTTCCTCATGTTAACTCCGCTTTACCTTTCGGGGGTACAACTTCCAACCCCTCTTTGCGCCTGCTCTTATACGGTGTCAGCAAAAAGGGTGGAAGGTGGCCTAGTTGCCAGGTTTTGTCTCTCCACCACTAATACTACTACAACTACCTGCTTAAAGACGATACATGAAAGACTCAATAATAAAACTCCATCCTGTATCCCTTACTTAAAGAAAAATAGTAGCTATTCCCAATATTTCAACTCATAAAGTTTGATTTCCGCAATGAAGGGTAGCATACGACTGTCTCCAGCGTCTGTTCTATATCTGTGCCAAAATTCGTAGAAATAGGTTCAGGCCGTTTGCGGTGAAAAGTGAGCATGCAATACTAAGATCCAACGTTTCCAATAAAACCACAAATTTTAAAAAGTGTCCATACCTTTTTTATATCCGATAAATTCCGCATCATAAATCCCTTAAATATCCCAATCCTATTAAGAAATCTAACCCTACAAACAGTTGCTGAATTGTAATTAAGGTGTTTCTGATGATGATGAATCCGATTATACAGCCTCTATTGCTTTTTTGGCAGAATCATCATTAACCTTCCTTGTCACTCAGTATATAAAGTTCTTGGATAATACTGGACCAGAACATAGTGGTCATTCCCAAATTGTATAAAATATCCATGTAGTTCAAATCGTTTCCACGAAGCTGCCCTCCTCTCATCGAAACACCCTGTATGTAAACTCTAAGGATGCATAAAGTTGGGTGAGCGAAGAGAGATGCGGTTAATCCGACTTCTTATTGCCTCCTGGCATCTGGAGCAAATGGAAGGAGTAGATGTCTTACCCCCATAAGATGTGGCGTTATCGCTTGCATTACGTAATGCAATTTGTTGGAAACGGTAAATCCTAGTTTGCAAGTAGGTCAGAAATCAGCTCAATCCTCAGACAAGGGAATGTAGAACATATGTACGTTCCCAGCAGCGTTTTGGTCGCATCTAGCATTACAAACCCATACTAGACAGAAATCACATCCACTGTGTGTGATGGTTGCTGTCTCGTCGGTAGAATGCTGAGAAAATGATGTATCTGAAAGTGTTTTAAATGAACATTGCAAGAAGCCGCATGGCAGCACTGAAAATAAAGGTTGAAAGACCTTAACAAATGAAGCTACATAACCGAAGAAGCAAAAGGTTCACGTTCCTTTTCAGGATGTGCGTTACGATGGCCTTGACCGTTGGACTCTTGTGATTATTCCATGATAAGGTGCACTAAGTGCAATTTATTTCTCTGTTTTGAGCCTAACAGAAACTATTTTAAAACATTCCATACAAACGATAAACTTAATTATTACGTTCATATATCGGCAACGTTGGCTACGACCAACATGCCCTAATTTGCAATAAAGCTCTTTTCATACCCTTAGATAGGGCATATCTTATGCTTTACTTGGATGGTTATCCAAATGTATTCATTTGAAATTCAATTCCAGCGTATGTCAGATAAATGGTTTATAACCCAGGTTTGCCTCGCAACAGCCTGGTATAGCCTAAGGTATTAGCCTGGGCCCTCCAGCTGGGAAAATTCACTCATCGCAAAGATCGCAACTGTGATTGCAACGTTGTCGGATGGTCGGTAGAGAATTTTAGATCACAAGGAGTGGAATGTTTAAGACAGCGTTGTGCGAAAAGTGCAGAATCAACCTACTTGACGCCTTTTTCTGCATGATTTCTGACCCCGAGGTAAAAAACTAGGAAATGGATCGCTTTTTTCAATCGAAAGTCTTAATACGAAATTCACATGAATGTGATATGCTGAGTTCAGGGTAACATCGTGTATGAAGGGCAAAGATGGATTTTTATTCTCCCGCAGAACGTCAACATCTATTCCGATTAATTTTTATGAAATGATTCCGCATTCCCTTTACTTCATAATGTATTGCGAATTCTCCCACATAATCAATACAAAAACGTGCACACGCTATTTCTGGAATCATATGAGCATATCATTTCATATCATCAGCTATTTTTAAAAGATTGGGACGATTCACAGAGCCTGACTCATAGATGAATGCAGTTCAGTTGATATTTAAGAGAAATACCAACAGTGTTTTTTTTTTATTTCCAGTATATATCACTTACTTATCTAGTTCGAAAAATAACAGGAACCGCGTCCTTCGTAGTTTCACTTTTCAGTGGCTCTCAGCAAGTACTCACTTGAGTGCTTTTGGGAAAGTATGAGTTGAGTGATTGAAAAGAAATGCTATTTTTTGATGCGTCACGTATGGACAGCATCAAGGAAGTCTTAGATCGTTCCTACAATATTAAAGGACGCCTTTACGCCCTCTATGTTTTTTCTAGCATTCTTGTTCCGTGTCAGCGCTCTACTTTGAGGTTGTGTTACAAACACCTATTTGCATCAAATAGTTCATGCTTTTGATTTCTAGAAGTCAAAAATGAAACATAGCACCACAATAGGAGAGCGCTGACGCTGACACGGGACAGTAGAAATCTAGAAATACCCCAGCCTTTCTGAATGAGAGAACATACAATGAAAATCAAGGAGGCCATAAAGGCGCCCTACAATTGTAAGAACGACTTACGATTCGGCGCTTAGTATCTGCTAAATACCATAAAATTAGTGACAACAATTAATACAGACAGGTAAGCCAAATGACAGCGTGCATGTTTGCTATAGTTAAACAAACATGATACTCGCCATTCGGTGCCACCAAACATTATCCTCATTCACACATGCTTTGGAAGATGGAGGATGTAATGATTGTGGCAACATAGCGTATATATGTATTCAGAATACTCCTTGACAAATTGAAGACAACTTGGAACTCCTACCCACTCATTTTGTACCCTCAATTGAGTCTGTCATTCTCTAGAGGTCTCATTCTAGAGGGTAGAACCTAAAGTGTTCTAAGTCATACTTCATTTACCAAAATATTTTTTTGTTAATAGATTCATAGACTCGTGTGTAAAATTACAATATGTCTTTTTCTTGCAGAGAATGGAAGAAAAAGGTAAAAGTGGAGGATTCGGTTGCCGAAGATACAATCAGCTACAATCCAGTGGATACGTTTTTGAAAGCAAACTGGACGGGTTGCAAATCTGGACAACTAGAAGTTACTATACCGCATCCTATGATTTTGGTAAGGTTGACATTAACGAATCAGCATAATAATAACAATGAAGTGAAACACCTTTCGGTATAGGAATCTATAAATTAGCGGAGTTTTCGTCCTTGAAAATTACTCAAATTTCAAGTTCATCGCATATATGCAATTCAAATAATTTAGAACATTTGTCTTTGGAACTTTAATCACTATTTTTTTATTTTAGTACTTTAATGTCTTTTAAAGCTCCAATTTTGCAAATCTATAATAAAACACACTGAGTCAGAAAACACAAGTCTATAAAAATGTAGGTGTTGTTCCACTATGCTCACATTGAAGACAAAAGTTGAAGTCTCATTATATTTTTGTGTATTGGTTTGTTTGATTTTACTGTGAGAGCAGTAGAGCAGCACTTATTTTGATTCACTGTGCTTTCTTATAGGTCTGAACTAGAAGGGGTGTTGATGCGCTCGTAACTCGTATACAGTGTTTTCCAGGAAGATTCCCTCCTCACTTATTATTTCAACGAGGCTGTTAAAAAAATGGTAGTAGTAACGATAACTGTATAATATAAAACTATCTCCCAAGAAACGTCAAGTTGGTGTCAAGGCCTAGAATCTGAAAAATTGCGCGTTTCGAAAAAAAAAACGGTGACGTACTATTTTTATTTGTAAAAATAATGCTACTAATCCCCTGTATCGCCGTCACATACCAAATTTTAGTTAATTTCAGTTGACGGTTTTGAGGATATCAAGAAAAATTATTTTTTTATTTTTAAACTTCAACACCTCGTACCTTTTTAATGAAGCTCTCGAAGAAAAAATGTTATATAGAAGACCCCACTTAAAATGCGGTGCTGTGTATGATGTTTCATTTTTGGTCACGACTTGTGTTGATGTTATAAAGTATTATAAGGAGCTTTAAAATAAGGTATTGGAACAACCAGTCCAAGCTCTTTTCTAAGTTGATTTGGGGACTTACACAGACGTTCCAGTTAAAATAGTTTCATTAGAACAACTTAATACTATATCCAGTAAATTAAAATGTTAACAGTCTAATTTATAAATTGACGACATCAAGTTTTTGGGAGTCTGCAAATTGGAACGATAATATTGAGCACATTCGCTATTTCCAAGGTATTTACCACAGGCAGCACCCGTGAAACCTCATAAAAACGGTATTCTATCGCAATCATATTATAACGGGTGATTTTGTTGCTAGTATCTTTTTGGCAACACTGTTTTTGACAGATCACGCGTGAATCGTGTCTTGTGTCATTGTCAAACTTGTTCAGTTTGGTCTATAATTCAACCATGAATTGAACAACGCTTGCAAATTATTGAATTTTACTATCAAAATTTATGCTCGGTTAAGAGAGTGCATCGAACACTGCTTCCAATTTATGGGCAAATTGGTCGGCCTACTGAGGGAGCTATTCGGAAGCTTGTGACTAAATTTCGAACCCAGTTTACATTATTGGACATTAAACCACCAACACGCAGACGTAGAGTGAGGACTGAAGAAAATATTGCGGCTGTATTCGCCAGTGTTAGTGATGACCGTGAAATGTCGATTCGCCGCCGTTCGCAGCAATTGGGCCTCTGTTACTCCACTACGTGGAAAATTTTGCCACAGGATTTGGGTGTAAAACCTTATAAGATACAGCTGGTGCGAGAATTGAAGCTACACGACCTCCCACAACGTTTCCAATTTGGTGAATGGGCGCTGGCAAAGTTGGAGGAAGATTTTTATCGAAAAATTGTGTTCAGCGACGAAGCTCATTTCTGGTTGAATGGGTACGTTAACAACCAAAATTGCCCCATCTGGCGTGAAAACCAGCCAGAAGCATTGCAAGAGCTACCAATGCATCCCGAAAAAATCACTGTTTGGTGTGGATGATGGGCCCGTGGCATCATCGGGCCGTACTTCTTCAAAGACGACAATGGCCGGAACGTAACTGTGAATGGCGAGCGCTACCGTGCGATGATAACAAACTTTTTTTGGCCCAAAATGGAAGAGCTGGACTTGGTTGACATGTGGTTTCAACAAGACGGTGCCACATGCCACACCGCACACGAAACAATGACCCTATTGAGAGGTGAGTTCGGTGAACAGTTTATCTCACGTTTGGGGCCCGTCAATTGGCCGCCTAGATCGTGTGATTTAACGCTGTTGGACTATGTCTTGTGGGGCCATGTTAAGGCTAATGTCTACAGGGATAAACCAGCAACGATTGACGCACTGGAAGCCAATATTCAAGCATTTATTCGTGAGATACCGGCCGATATGTTGGAGAGAGTGTGCCAAAATTGGACCTTGCGCATGGGCCATCTAAAGCGGAGCCGCGGCCAACATTTACGTGAAATAATCTTTAAATATTAAATTATATCGACCGTTCTATCGACTCAAATAAAGATTTGATCGTTTTTTCAAATTTTTTGTGTTTGTTTTGAAAATCAAATCCTATACCTCTTAAAAAATCACCCGTTACATACTGCCTATCTTCATGGTTTTCTGTCGCTTGCCCTGCTTATTCAGAACAAGAACAAATTAATACCTCAAGACATTCAGTCAACTAAGACTAGCATTTATATGGAGCTTCAAAATGAGTTATTGGAAAAATATCCCAAGACCTTTTACTATATAATCTGCGGATGTACAAAATAGTAAAAGTAGTTTCACAAAATAATTGATATTTCAGCATGGTATATTCCATCCCAATGTTTGGGAAAATCATTCTTGGAATAAGGAACTAGAATAATTAAGAGAAAGCTGGCGTGGTTCTTTTACCTTTCGGCAACTATATTCCTGCACGCTGATCGAAGAAAAAGTTACGCCCTCGATCAGTCTCATATCTAAAACCAAAGTTAACTTTGTGATGGAACATTTAATGATATGAAGATTCTAGTCGACATACGATATTTGGTCGAAAATGGATGCCTTCACAAACGACAACAGCTATCAGAAATTCCGGGGGAAGTGAACCACGCCCACTTTCTGTGATTGTACTCATTGGTTCCAAGACTAGGGGCCCTGGGGTATACAGCGTTGTGAAAGTTTTTTAGTCCAAAATTCTCATTCGGTTTTTTATATGATCTCATTCAAAAGGGTAGGTATCTACCTGTTGCCACATCCAAAATTGCGTAAGAAACTGTTTAAGCAGTGCCTTGGCACGGTTTTTTTTAGGTTTTTTGGGTCAATCTGAACATAAAAATACTTTGGGATTTTGTTAATGAATGCTTGAAAAATATTTGGGAGCTTCGGAAACATTAAAAATTTTGTTTTTTATATTGTTTTCGGGGTCGAAGATGGCAAATTTCGCAATTTTTCACAACTAAATCGCTTAATGTCTAAAGCTATCAGCTTGGAAAAAAAATCATATACATATTTTTTTTTTTCATAACGATCCAAAAAGCGCAAAAAACATTTTTTTAATCCAAAAATATTTAAAATTTGTTTAAAAAGGTATGTAAGCAATTTTTGAAGCAATTTTGGGGATATATTTGTTGATAGGGGTCCTTTAGAAATTTAACTGCAAAAAAATGATGACAATACTTTTCAAGCAAATGCAAATTTACTTCTAAGACGGCAAACCTGACATCTGTCACACGTGCCCTATAAACCACTTAGTTTATAACACATGGAAAAACATTCATATCATGAATGACTCTGAAGAACTCCCGCAGAGCCATATCAGCGTTTTTAGGTGACTTTCTGTGTGGAAAAAAATTCAATTTGCTGGGAACTAATTTAGTTCAGTCGAATGGAACTGCAAATCACGTCAAGCTGTTTTGACCTGAGGTAAATTATTGAAACAAAAAATATCAGCTAAATCCAGCTCCAACATATCTAACACCATACAGCAGCGTAACTGTATTAAAATTACAAAATTTGCCCATGGCACAAATGCCACCAATGAAATGGCATTTCTGAAGCAATGTCGCTAACGAATACAGCGTCTTGTAAAGTATCTCTCAAACTTAATGACCGATTTTGCTATTCACCCGCGGGAACTTGCACCTATGGCATAACTTCGAGCAATGAGAAGGCGTTTTTGAATGAATATAGCCTATTTCTTGTGAACTATCTATGAAACTACACAACAATTATCTGATTTTTGTAAGGAGATCCCTAATCCCCATATTAAATCAAGAAATAGTTCATAAATCACTTGGTTTAGTTGCGAAAACCTATTTTGTCATTTAAGCCCTCGAACAAACTTGTTGATTATGGCAAAACCTCCACCAATCAAAACGCATAATTTGTGTCGTACTCAAAGTCTGGATCAAGTCTGATACCATGTGCACATTGATATGATAGCAATTACTGAGAATCTTATTGAAAATGACAGTGTCACTACTTATCTGAGAGACATAATTGAAAAAAGGACACATTTTGAACAATTCATCAACATATCCATTGAGGCTAGCTAAAAAAATCTTTTCTCTTTATGAGTTTGTAACAGGTGAGTCAAACTAGATCATTGATATTTTGCTGTACAAGATTCTGCTAAATAAATTCTTTGAAGACATAAATGAAATTATAAAATGCTTATTCTTTAACAAATATCGAGTGAATATTCAATTTTCTTGACTACCGTGAATAAAATCAATGTTTGTTCACAAATACTTTTACGCTCAACAAGCTAACTTTTCTGGCTGAAAGGATACGGTCCGCGCCCTCTACTGGATGGAGGAACGAAAATAAGAGAGTTAGAGGTGCCTTAATAGGTGGCCATCGGAATTTTTCGTGATTACAATACCTGTCAACAGTAGGCGTGGGAAGTGAAAGCCTAGAAGAAACTTGTCCGATGCGACATACAATTTTTTGAAAGTTTGAAAATATTTAAACAGATTATTACTGAACAAGCTTACAACTCTTCGCCCTCGTCGGGAGTTGCGCCGATGTATCCTATTTAATATACCTTCACAGTGTTCTAATGGATCCAATAGTGGAATATTTGAACAACCCTTCATGTTTGTGTAGATATTCGTTAACCACCTGGCCATTAGTCACGTTTTCAGTCCCATTTCATTCTCTAAAATACCCAACAGTTTATCCAGTAAGGCCTGAAGGGCAGGAAATTGAGTGATTTTAAAACGGTTTGTAAATCACTGCGAATCTCTTGAAAATGAAAGCAATCCGCTGCAACTCACTGAGGCAGAAAGTCATTTAGATACAGCGCAATTTCCACGGTTTGGGCTGAACCATGTTGAATCGTCCGCAGAAACTGCGTTCTAATGAAAATGACCTCAATACTGCTAGTCCCCTGTCACCCTTATTACATAAAGGCAATGCCTAAACTTTCTCGTCTAGGATAGTATGTCAAATGCCTTGCTAGAGAAGTATATATATATATATATATATATATCCTTTAATTTCTTTGGGTAGAAGGCAAAGTATTGCTAAAGTACACTCTTATAACTTAAACTCTCAAGCTTTCGAAGATCTATGTCTTCATCGTCTGGAGCTGGTAACAATTATTGACAATAGCAACGAATAACAATTAGGAGAAAAATGTGTACTTACTAAGTCGGCGAGACTGTTGCTGAAATTGTTTTTAAACAACAGTGAAGGGATCACATAGTCGACGAATAAAAAACTGGACTGATGAGGTTCGATTAGGACGGAATTATTTTATTATTAAAAGGCAAATCATTTTGAAACGTTTTTTTAAATTAAACGTTGATTGATTCTGGACGAAATTTGGAGATTTTAAAACAATCAACTTATTTTCACTGATAACCTCCACATTATCCAACACAACCATGGCATATATATGCCATTCTGAGATGCAGAGCGCCTGAGGATATATCGTGTAAGGACAGTAATAGCCTTCTCCACCGTGTTTTTTTTTTTTTTGGATAGGATAAAGCTTTTATAGCCACTCTCAGGCATAGAAGCTCTCTATACATTTTTCATCCACCACCTTGAAATGCAGCATATTTGATTATTTCTTTAACGTCCAATAACTCGGTTAAATAATGCCGAACAATATACTGCATCACAGAAAAGAGACGGTATCGTTACATGATAGTGTAAAATTGAGATAGAAAATGCCACATACTTCGACACATTATTCGTTTTACCCTCATTTTCAAATATTAATATTTACGAGTTGACCGAGACTCCCAATCGGTTAAAATAATGGAATGGATGACTACAGTCAAGAAGAATGATTTCAGTCATGAAATAGACTTTCTATTTATGAGTAGGAAACAGTATTCAAGAAGGGATAAAGGGTTTAATGGCAGTGATAATTGTCTGCGTCAGGAATGTAACTTCTCGGGGAAGGACAGCGGTAAATAATGGCGACTTCTCAGGTTAGTAGTAAAAAATAGTACACAGGATATTCGATTTTACTACACGATTATGTCGTTTTGAACTTATCTTACAAATGCTTTGGAATATCTAGCTACCAGGTGTCAAACTGACCAATTGGGTCAATACTAAAATTCCACTATCTGGCTCATAACTTAGATCAGGCTCATTTTTTTTTTTGAGGAGTACCTTTGGAGGCACGAGGATTTTAGGAATTTTAGAATCCTAGATCGAACGGATCAGCCTTGAGATGCGCTGAAAATTTGAATTTGAATCTTAACGGTTTTACAACTTTCCTTTTATCGTTGCTACTGCCATTGCAGCATCACGCCCCATAATATGTAACTATTCCGAAGTAGTTCTATCCAAGGAAGTCAAAAATGTCCTCCAAATTCCAATACGATAATGTGGATAAGGTTCGTAAAAATGTGATTTCTAGCTTTTTGGAATCATTTATATTTTCTCGCTACCCCTCGAAATAAGGCAGCACAAGGTTCCATCTTCCGCAGTGGTCGATTCTGATAATAGATGGTACTTTGTATTGTCTTATTTCGATAAACGTTATACAATGAATACAGTTGCTTAGCTTTCCTTAGTTTTCCACCGAGACTTAGCCTACACCAAGCTGAAGAGTTGTCAAATAGCACGAAACAGTGGTCCATGGTTGTCCGTTTGTGGTCGGACGAACAAAATATGTATTACTAGTTTTTACATAGTGCGAACTTTGTTACAGGGTGTGGTAAACACCGTCCTAAGACAGAAGCCTGGGGCATTGAATCTGATCAACAAGGCGATCAGATCTATCTACAACAACCCAACTTCCATATTTCTAACGGCAAAGGCAGATGATATTCTTTTTGATGGCGTCACTATTAATTGCGCTGTTACGGATTTCGCGGGAAAAGCATTGTGCGCCCAGTTGAAGCAAGAGGCTGGCTTGAGACATATCTCGGAGGATGAGCTGGCGTTTTCACTACTTGGACCAGTAAGTTATTTTTCTAATAGCAGAACATATTACCTTTAATCTCTAAAAGCTTGCATCACAGATTCAAAATAGCAGTTGCATCGCTTACTTGAGGTCTTTGGACCATAGCCTCGGACTCTTTGATACTCCTGGACTGATGATAGAGGGCAAATTTGTCGCACAAGAGATTGACGATACACGTTTACCCTTCATAGCTATGGAGGATATGCTAGCGGGCGATTTTAATCTAGACCTTCCGTTGCATCCTAATACAATGAAACCATGCTTACAAGCTGTAGATGGTAAAAGATAATATTTAAAAAGTGTTCATTTGGACATCCGGACAGAGGTGAACCTACAGGGTGAACCAGTCAACGTAAAGGTATCGAATAAGAATTTTTATGGCAAGCATGGTCATGAGAAAAGGTGTTCCTTATTATTAATTAACATACTCTTATATCCAATGGATATTAATTGGTAGAATGTACAATTTGGAAACTTTTTTGTCTACATTGTTTTTTTTCTTATATCTTTGCCTCGCTTTAAGAAGTAACGTGACTAGTTACTAGGTACTCTAGGTAGTATAGTCTCAATTTCTAAGACTGAATACACCTTCGGAGTATCTGAAAAGGCTGTTGTGCCATCGGAAAAGTAGTCATAAGGCCATCATATTCAAAAATTATATTTTATATGTTGTTTTATATGTTTCTAAATGACCCGATAGTTACTGAGATAAATTGAGGTCTTTTGTCTTCTTCATTCATTTCAGAAAAATGCCACGGAAGGGAAACGAATAAAAGCTTACCGAGGAACGAAAAACTCGCGTGACGTGGGAAAAATCGTTGAATACGATAACGCAGCAACTATGAGTGCTTGGCCGACAGATGAATGTAATGTTATTGATGGAACTGACGGTACAATATTCCCTCCTTTTCTGGAACAAGATGATGGGATTGTGTCTTTTGCGCCAGACCTATGCAGGTACGAAAATGTTTTCTTGAATACCTTAGAACTAAGAGGCAATGACGATATTCCGGGCATTGACGTTTACGGCCACATAATGACGTGAATGCCAGCTAAGCTGGACAATGTGTAGCTGTTTTTTGTATTGGTAGTTATGAGATTCTAAATCCATATCACAATTTAAGTCGGTATATATTCTCATTGTACGCACCGAAGATTTACGGGAAGCATCAGTGCAACTAACCGAGATGACATCAAATAGTTTTTTAATCTTTGACTAATATAACCATTGTAATGAGGTGGAACAAACAAGGACTTTGACGTCGACATTTCTAGGTAACATGCCTTAACATTTGTTTTATCCTGTTTTTTCCTCTTGGTTGTTACGAATATCTGTAAAAATTTTCACTCATTCATCAACGCAACTGATCGGACATGAGGATATTGACATCATAACATCGCTTTGCTCCAAAAGCCCCTCAATTCGTTTTGCAACGAATTTGGGATATCGGTGCCATCTGAAGACGATGTAAATATATAATGCTAAAGATCCTAAAATAAGTTTCAATTCCTGCTGAACCACCTTCAAAACCGCTGCTTATTTCTAAGATTGATTTTAAAAACCTTAATCTTATAAGTAAGTCCACAAGCCCCTAAACCTATCTAGTAACAAAACCCGTAAATTCCTAATACCTGGATGCATGTTGTGTATCCTAAGAAGCAAACTCCTCTCAGTCTAACTACTGTATATTTTTTGCCTCTTTATACACACCACTTATTACAGTTGTGGTGTTTTTCACATATGTGTATTGGAATTTTGCTCAGTTGAACCAGTCAGGGAAATCCTATTACAAATACAATTTGATGCAAGCCTGTCAAAGGTATCTAAATATCAAATGAAATTAATCAAGGTACATCTGAATGTGAAAAAGGTAATGTATCACGATATTGTCACAAAGTTTGGAAATACTGCGAGAAGATGACTGCAAAGGTGCAAAAGATGGATAGGAAGAGCTACGTGGGATAATGTGATAAGTGAGGAAGCTGATATCCTTCTATGTTTTTCTTTATAATGAATAATTTAATAATGTATCTTATTTTATGCTTTCAAGTTAATGTTGCCAGAACGTAAACCTTGCAAGCTCATGCTTTTGAAGCAAATCATCGTAAATCCAAATGATTTTCAAAAACAGCTAAACTAAAGTACACTTTTTGTCTGAAGGCAGATTTTCTTGCAAACAAAATCTGAAACATGTATCCATCTACAAAATTCTTGCGTATAAGAACCCTAATTTGCTTATTTTGAGGCCAATTTCCTGAAAAAACAAAAAAGTGGATTAAGCGGTATTGGGAAATGAACGACTTGACCATTAGCGTCAATACTCAGCTATCGGCATTGCCTGTAGCACTTTGACAGTGCTTGTTGCTTTTTATACGATTGCGAAACTAGTCTAACCAGGGAAGTGTAAGTAGTATACATGACCTGATACCTGCTTTGAGTGACATCTGAAGTGCCGACCAATAGCGGTATTTAACAGTTTTATTCGATAACCTAGAGGCTATCATTAGTTCATTCAATAGTTGCTTCACCTCATCGCCAGAAGGCAAAGCTTAACTTATTCTTTCAAATACTTGGAAGTCTAACTAAGCTGCATTTTCAGCCATTCAGATCCTTCGTTCGTTGATTCTGACATCAGACATTTGCAGCCCACACACAACTGTTCTTTCCTGCCGTTCAATCATGTCATCATTTTCCCCCACGGAAGCTCGTTGTCTTGTTAGGCGAAAAATGAACAGAAAACTTTCCGTAAGCATTGTTGATAGGTATGCTTCTGTACAAACAACAAATTTCCCCATTAATGGTCAAATATCCTAGAAGGACAAGATGAACACATTAACTTCCTACCATAACAAAGTTAGGGAGGAAAGATACATTTATAACGATCTTGTGGCAGCAGAGAATGGCATTATCGAATTGAAAGAAACAACGCTACTGATTGAGGCTGAACCAGTGGGTCATTGTGTGGAGGACTTTCCAAGCAGATTTGCCGCAAATAGCGGATATAGCGATGTAACGATCATCTCCTGAACTATAGTCGGGAATTCAGCAGAAACGAAGCCCTACAGGCACTCATTCTGCTTCTTCTCTTTTTTCTTATCCTGCTTCTTCCTCTTCCTCTTCTTTCTCTCCTTCTCTCTTCCTCTTCTTCCTCTTCTTCCTCTTCTTCCTCTTTCCTCTTCTTCCTCTTCTTCCTCTTCTTCCTCTTCTTCCTCTTCTTCCTCTTCTTCCTTTTCTTCATCTTCTTCCTCTTCTTCCTCTTCTTCCTCTTCTTCCTCTTCTTCCTCTTCTTCCTCTTCTTCCTCTTCTTCCTCTTCTTCCTCTTCTTCC
Source organism: Acanthoscelides obtectus (assembly GCA_963669975.1). Classification (NCBI taxonomy): domain Eukaryota; kingdom Metazoa; phylum Arthropoda; class Insecta; order Coleoptera; family Chrysomelidae; genus Acanthoscelides; species Acanthoscelides obtectus. The sequence continues at coordinate 21,118,533 of CAVLJG010000005.1, forward strand.
TCTTCTTCCTCTTCTTCCTCTTCTTCCTCTTCTTCCTCTTCTTCCTCTTCTTCCTCTTCTTCCTCTTCTTCCTCTTCTTCCTCTTCTTCCTCTTCTTCCTCTTCTTCCTCTTCTTCCTCTTCTTCCTCTTCTTCCTCTTCTTCCTCTTCTTCCTCTTCTTCCTCTTCTTCCTCTTCTTCCTCTTCTTCCTCTTCTTCCTCTTCTTCCTCTTCTTCCACTTCTTCCTCTTCTTCGTTTTCTTCCTCTTCTTCCTCTTCTTCCTCTTCTTCCTCTTCTTCCTCTTCTTCCTCTTCTTCCTCTTCTTCCTCTTCTTCCTCTTCTTCCTCTTCTTCCTCTTCTTCCTCTTCTTCCTCTTCTCCCTCTTCTTCCTCTTCTTCCTCTCTTTCCTTTTCTTCCCCTTCTTCCTCTTCTTTCTCTTCTTCCTCTTTTTCCTCTTCTTCCTCTTCTTCCTCCGCTACCTCTTCTTCCTCTTCTTCATATTATTCCTCTTCCTCTTTTTCTCAACAGAGATCAGTCTCTTGCCTCCTCTGATGTCACGAAGCTATTAAGACTATATTTTTCTTAGCTTCTTAAATCTCTTTCGCCTTTTGGATTATATTTTTTTGGTCATCATTACATATATATATCCAATTAACTGCGTATATCATCGTTTCTCAATTTTCCAGCCTTTGACTCTTCTCAAAAATCTCAGGTTTGCTACCTATGCTATCATATTCTTTAGTGCTCATCCATCATTCGCATCAATACATTATCGTAGGTGTGCTTTTAGAGATGCTTCTAGCTCCAAAAGAAGAAACTACCAATTACGCGGCATCACGTGTATGCTGTATTGAAAACGTATTGCGAAAGTTGCCGATTAAACCGACTGTAACTGTGGTTATTTGAAAATTTAACTTATTGTTATGTTATTTCCTATGCTGAGTGATAAAGAATACGAAGTCGAGCGAGTTGGGAAAAAGTAGCGCATTTGCCTAACTTGAAAGCGACACAGGTCTTCTACCAATATCAGCAAATAGAGACATATTTTAATCCGATAGAAAAATGCTTCATTCGACTGGATTAGATTATTGTTTCTTGTTCCAGATCTCTCAAAGCTTACTACGTAAAGCCAGCTAAGTATGATGGAATTCCTGTGGGAGAATACACAGCAGACCTTGGTGATGCGTCAACCAATGAAGACGAAAAGTGCTACTGTTATACAGATGATACCTGCTTGAAAAAAGGTGTGAGGCTCCACATTGTGAAACATACTTTTTGTATTACGAGCTTGAAGTTTCTGAAGGAGCACCTTAAAGTTATAGGTTTAACCTCAAAAATCTCCAGCTAAATACAATAGCACTGAGTTCTTTAACGTGATATTAGAGTTCCAATAAAGGTCTGTTACCTGTAGAGACGCTATCAAGTTCAGAGAGTAGCATTTCTTCTTCAGTCACCTTGTTAAATCTAGTTTTAGGTGATTCTGATTGCCTTATGTTGATTGTAGGTCTAATGGATCTGTACAAGTGTTCTGGTGTGCCAGTTTATGCTTCCCTGCCTCACTTTTTGGACACTGATGAAAGTTACCTAAAAGGAGTCCAAGGACTGAAGCCTAATAAGACAGAACATGAAATTAGAATATTGTTTGAATCGGTAAGTGACCGTCGTATCGCGCAATTTTTCAAATCAAGGTAAGAAAGTAAAACTACTTCTTTTATTTCCAGTTCAGTGGAAGTCCTCTGTTCGCACGGAAACGGCTTCAGTTCAACATGCCTCTGGAACCAGTTCCAAAACTGGAACTTTTCAAAAATTTCACCGAGACAGTGGTCCCAATGTTTTGGATCGAAGAGGTACGTTTGCCTTGTCAAGCATTATAATAAAGTAGAATTAGGTATTTCTACAGAAATGGGACCTCAGCCACAAAAACGTTTTCACGATTTTTTTTTAAATAAGCATATGTAGTTCTATTCCCCATAGCAATCAGACATATTTCGGCAACCGAGCAGATGTGGGGTGAAGATTTGGTTAGCCTCTAATTATATACCCACATCCCTCACTCCGCTTCCTCTGTATTGGTTTTTGTGCGTACAAGTACTCACTGAGGGATTGCTGACATTAACGCGTCACTGGACAAGCAATAATGAAAGCAAAGCTTGCCAGGTTTTATTAAATGTTGAATTGAAATGTTAGGAGATACAGATTCAAGTTTAGGGGTAAAAGATAGAAATATTCACAGTTTTATAGCTAAGAATGGGAAAGGGAGCTTCCACGATGGGTGTAAAGGAGTTTGAAAATCGACTAGTTTGCTTATTGTACATGTTGTAATTCAGGGAAAGATGCCCCCAAGAAACCTGTGTTGTGTGTGTGCGGGCAATATAGAAATATACTTTTCTTCATAGACGTAGTCAGCGCTACATGCGGCAAGCTTTGACCGTAGGTGGTAGACGGTCTCTGACTGTCGAACACGGAGGTACCACCCAGCGGATCTCGTAGGCCCAGCCAGAATGTGTGCATGTTGATGCACACTTGTGTGTGTGTGGGTGTTTAGGCTTTAGGCCTTCGTGGTAGTTGAAGTATATAAAAAAAGCCCTGATTTGTTCCTCCTGCTGATTTTCTCGAATTTCAGTAACACTATCTACCGATTTCGCTTTTTTTGGTTCGGCAACATTGTTCACAATCGCTTCGCAAATCTAAATTAAATGATAAAATAAATTGAGATACAGTCATTTGACACCAAATGGAATCAAGTAATGTAAATTTAATTGTATTAACACGTTTCTTTCACAAAAAACTAAAATAATTTTCTCCAACGTTAGATCCATTTTCATTTTGGTTACATAAATGGAAGCAATGCATTCTCACGATTTTCACGTCACTGCCAAAATTCTCAGACATACATTTTTTTTTCAGGGAGTGGAACTCAACAGTACCCTGACGAAACCCCTGAAGATGCTCTTCATGCTGAAGTCTGTAGTGAACGTCACCAAATACCTGGTGATCTTAGGCGCATTGGGAGGCCTGGCGTACTCCGGTTACCTTTTCTACAAAAGCAGCGGGAAAGTCAACATTACCCCTGTTCATAAAGTACAGCCCAATGATAGTAATAGCATTTCAAGTGTAAATAATATGTATCAGGGCCACGTGAATCGAGCTATGTCGACACACAGCGTAGACAAATACTGAATTGTAGGGAAGAAGAAGAATATTGTGTAATAGGTTAATTATTCCAAAGCTAAAAAAAATGTTTTTGGGTATAGGAACTTGAAACAGCGGCTATAGGAATTCAAACAGCTTAGATATCATTTGAATTTGAAGCGATTTTAGGAGCTACGAAAACTAAAAATTCTATGAAAATGTATGCAAGTGTAAAATATTTATTTTAGATATTGGTATGACTCGTAATGAAGATTAATAAGATTTTTTTACCAGTTCTTCACTATTTTATAACATGCAGTTTGGACTGAACATTCACCAATGAGTCGTACGATGTAATCTCCTTATTTGAGGCTCATCGGTGCGATGTATTCTTCTGCTGAATAACAAATTTCACTGCTGTGCTTAAGTGTGTATATTTGTTATTACTTTTTTAAGGCTACCATAAGCACAGTTTTGCAACGGTTATTGAAATGCGTCAGCAGAAGCATTCACCCAGAATTAATGAGAAGACAAAACACGCCCACAGTGTCTGCTGACCCTTTGACATTTATGTAGAAAATTCCATTTGATAAAGGGTTTTTTTAGAGGTATAGAACTTTAAATTGCAATAGAACAACGATGGATTATTCGATTGACATGAATTTTTTTTATTCGAAAGATAATTTTGTGGCATTTCATTTTAAAAATGATTTCTGACATATAACTGTCACGGCTATCTCGGATGTTGTCCAATCTGGACCTCTAATTTTCCAACATTTGTAGCCGTATATCGGCAATAACATGGCGAATGTTGTCTTCCAAATGGTCAAGCGTTATTGGCTTATCGGCATAGACCAATGACTTTACATAGCCCCACAGAAAATAGTTTAGTGGTGTTAAATCACAAGATCTTGGAGGCCAATTCACAGGTCCAAAACGTGAAATTAGGCGGTCACCAAACCAAAAAATCGATTGTAGCACGAGCTGTGTGACATGTTGCGTCATCTTGTTGGAACCACAGCTCCTGGACATCATGATTGTTCAATTGAGGGATGAAAAAGTTAGTAATCATGGCTTTGTACCGATCACCATTGACTGTAACGTTCTGGCCATCATCGTTTTTGAAGAACTACGGACCAATGATTCCACCAGCCCATAAAGCGCACCAAACAGTCAGTTTTTCTGGATGTAAAGGTGTTTCTACATAGACTTGAGGATTAGCTTCACTCCAAATGCGGCAGTTTTGTTTGTTGACGTAGCCATTCAACCAGAGGTGCGCTTCATCGCTAAACAAAATTCGCTTATGAAAATCGGGATCAACGGCAATCTCGTTTTTGGCCCATTCAACGAATCTACGTCTTGCTAGATGATCGTTTCGCTTCAATTCTTGCACGAGTTGAAGTTTTTAAGCACGCAAAAAAGATCCTTCAGCAAAATCTTCCATAAAGTGGATGGACACAGATCCAATTCCTGTGCTCGATGGCGGATGGACTCATTCGGGACTTCCTGAATGCTACGCTCTAACGTAGCAATAGCTTCTTCTGTATGCACCGTACGGCTTCTCTGGGGATGCGAGTTATCAATTAGAGTAAAAGTGGTGCGAAAACGTTCCATGGTTAATCGAATTAACTGCTCTGATGGACGATTTTGTCGACGATAAAATGGATGTAGTGCGCGACACGTAATCCGCACAGAATCACTATTTTCGAAATAAAACTGCACAATTTGCACGCATTGTTCAGGCATGAGTCTATTCATGATGAATTGCCAAACCAAACTGAGAATAAATCACTTGACAGCTGTCAAATCGGTCGCCATCTTCAAAAGTAATGCCAACTTAAAGTTCTATACCTCGAAAAAAAAAACACCCGTTATAATTCTATACCCAATACGCAACAAACTGATAGCTAATGTCAAACATGCATGTGGCAAAAGACGCTTAAACCAAAAATACCTTGGTAATTGTTGTCACACGTTTTTTATGTTCTGTTATTAATAATTATATAATGTTAAATAATCTCAAACAACCACAAATGAATTTGTGTCTTCGTCAGCACATTTATCGTTTATTTACCTTTTTGGACCATAATGCAATTTGTACCTATATCAAGAATGAGTTTTCCATATTCGCAGGACACATTCAGAAGGATTTGTTATACGAGTAGGTTAACAAATCTCAGATTTATGTAAGGATGCTGTGAATAGGTATAGGAATATTATGTACCTCCGCACTGGAGATGTTGGAGCAACTTTTTGTGGAGGAAGAAATATATATGTTTTTGTTTATTTTGTTGCGTAATATTTGTATACGAACCCTAGGTCATCCTCCTATCGTTAGTACATATACGTATCTATCCCTCTATTCAAAAAAACATTCAAATTCATCTAATATCTCGAAATTTTAACGCTAATAATCACCCATGGCTTTCTGTCCATCAAAAGAACCAACTACTGTACGTTGGATGAACGCGCTCAATGAGAATATATTTTATGTTTATCTGTTTCGCAGATACTTTCACATGGGGTCTCTGGACCTAGAACTAGGCTATCTCTGCCTCTCGGTGAGTACACCACCATTTTCCAGGCGGAAATCTTTGCGATTCTGGCTTGTGTATCTCACATTCTGGAGGAGGGTGGGCCTAGGAGAAGAGTAACAATCTTATCCGACGGCCAGGCTGCAATGAAAGCACTAAGTGCATGTAAGATTACTTCGAGTCTTGTATTGCAATACAGGGAGGCTCTGGATTGCCTCGCAGCGAGGCATCCGGTATCGTTAATATGGGTACCGGGGCACGCTGGGATAAGGGGCAATGAGACGGCGGACACTCTGGCGAAAACAGGATCAGCCAGCAAGCTCGTTGGTCCTGAGCCAGCTCTAGGAGTAACCGCGCATAAAGCTAGGAGGAAAATGGAGACGTGGGTTGCAAGACAACACTCTCAGAAATGGATAAGTATCTCTAGACATCTCCGCCAGGCACGAGAGCTCATTGAAGGGCCCAGTGCTAAGGATGGACGCTTCTGCCTATCTCTGGGTAGAGCCAACCTAAGGTTGCTGGTGGGACTGTTGTCTGGCCATAACACGTTAAGGCGGCACCTGCACGTGATGGGGGTGGCTGAGGATCCCTTGTGCGAACGCTGCGGAGTAGAGGAAGAGACCTCGGCGCACGTTTTGTGTCGCTGTGAAGCTCTGAGCTACTATAGGCAGACTATACTGGGGTCCATTACTTTGGACCCTCAGGACGTAAAGGAGCTTGGACTCAAGGCGATTCTCAACTTCGCTAAAAGGGCGAGGCTTGTGATTTAAGTATTGTAGAGGTGCATAAGGGCCCGCTTAAGCGGCCTATGCACTGGCTCCTTATGGTGGCCGGGATGCCTCTAAAATTCAAGATTCATTCATTCATTCACATGAAACTATAGAACCACCCAAAGCGGCAAGCGAGCGCAAGTTGTCAGCTATGTTGTGTGTACTAGATTCGTCATCCTTGCTCATCGCCTCGAGAACGCCAAACAACTTCCAGAATGCGAAAACCCACCCAGAACTGTTAAATCGTTGTCTTTGCAGTTGCTCCGTAGATCGTGAGCCAATCTGATCGAGTATGCGTAAAGGAAAAATATAACCGATATTCTCCAAAGTTTCTGGTGGACCAGACGTGTTTTCTACCAGATTTTATATCTGGTTAATGCCACATGAAGCAGTATGAAAAAATCAAAATCCTAATGTTTCCAAAGTTCTCAGATATTCCTCGAATATGAACTAATGAAATTATAAAGCATTTTTGGGGGTAGTGTTATTGCAAGCCTTCCTTTCCACTTATTAATTATTAAGAGCATACTCAATGTATATTCTGCTTGAGCGCGAGAGGCGCGTCAGCTTCGTCAAAAGCACCTCCTAAAATGCACTTGGGTTTCGTTAATTGACGCTTGAAGAACGCTTTTGAGCTGGGCACTGTATACAGGGTGTCCGCAAAGTTGGGGTTTTCCTTTTCAGATACAACTACGCTTGATATAAAAAAGCTAATGTATGGTCAAACGTGAACGAAAACAAAAAATTAATGAAAAAGTTCTTACTGTTCAGATGATTTGAAATTCCAAGTAAGACTCTGTCAAAAAATCAGTATTTACATCATAGTCGTACGTCGTATAACCGCGCTGTGCACGTGACCGAGGGATAGGACAGGACCGGCTTCGGTTTGGTGCAGGTTTGATTGAGTTTGCGGAGCCCAATATCTCGGTTCTCTTAAGACATTGGTGTATATGCTACTAAGAAAATCCGCTTATTTTCTCAAGATTCACACGTCGCGTAAAGGAAAACACCAACTTTGCGGACACCCTGTATTATGGTCTAGCACAAAGTCACCTATGGTATTATTGAAGCAAATATCACATTTATCTGCAATTTGGAGATGATGCTGAAATGAATTTTGAAAACAATTTTTAAAAAATTCCATTTAATTCAAATTAATTATTCATCTACAGTAATAGTAAGGACTCTCAGCGATACAACTAGGCCCTAAAACCTGAAAAAAGCACTACAGAGATCGTATATTTTTCTGGGACTTAGGTGTTATTTATTTATTTATTTACACCACCAACAGTTTATAAACCAATAATGGTGTGAAATACAGTACATATATATAAAAACCACAAACTAAACTAATTGCATTGATTGCTTAGTAATTACCAATAAGAACCCATGAAAAGCTACCACTGATCATAGCTCAATCAAACTGTGGTACCTCTAAAAAACTACCGCTTTACATACTCAAAATAATTCATATAGTCATTATAACATGAGCATATCGAATATAGCGGTGAGTGCAGCAGTAGATTCGTTCGTGGGGTAGGTAGGTAAAAGGCAAGGTTGGCCCTTGTTCGTACTCTAGGTGTATTGAAATTTAGCATAGACAAAAATGATGAACAGTCATGTTGGTAATTTATAACTTTGAATAAAATGACTAAAGATTGTATCTTCCTTCTATCATCAAGGCTGAGAAACCTATGCTTTTGAAGTAAGTTATTTTGTGAAATCCCTATGGGAGGATAAACACCATCTGTTTAAATACTGTTTAAATACTTCAAGAACTTCCTCTGAATTTTTTCCAATGAGTCACATGAGGTAACATAGCATGGGTTCCCGATTATCCTTCCGTATTCCAGCTTAGAAAGAGCAAACGAATTGTTCGGCACTGTAAGTGCTGTGGTACCGATAAACTCTCTTGAATTGCGTATAACAAATCCAAGTGCTTTGTTGGCAGAATCCACTAAATTAGTTAGCTGTGCACTGAAGCTCAATGTCCTGTCAGATATTACTCCTAGGTCCCTGAACTCTAAAGTCTGAAGAGGAGTGTTGTTAATTTTATAACTATCGGTGATTGAATTTACTCTCCTAGTGAAAGCTAAAGATTTACATTTGCTCACGTTGATGGGAAGTTTATTAGCAGCACACCACTCAGACAGTCTGTCAAGATTCCTTTGTAAATAAAAGCAACTAGATGGATCATCAATTTGCCAGTACAGTATTACGTCGTCCGCGTAGAGCAGAATATTGCAGTCAATCGTGTTAACTTAGACATTAATAAAAATGACGAATAGTAGTGGACCTAAGAAAGATCGTTGTGGGACGCCAGTAGATGGAAAAAAGTGAATTGATTTACCACCGTTAAAATCCACATATAGTTTGCGATCAGACAAATACGACTGAAATAATAATACCAAATTTTTTGATAGGCCAATGCTATTTAGTTTTCCCAGTAGTAAACCATGATCGACTCTATCAAACGCTTTACTGAAATCAGTATATAGCGCATCAACCTGACCATTATAATCTGCTCCCTCAAGAGCTACCGCAATTAAATTCTATTGGACTATTTAAAAGCATGATAAAAAGTTGTTAATTAATTTGCTTATAAGTCGGACTTGCCAAATCGTTGAACTGAACCAAACTATTTTGTTACGATTATGAATTTAAAAGGGAATAACCAACAGTACCTCCCTAATTAAGGTATATACAAGTAGGCAGTTCATTTAAATTCTGTAGAATGATTCGAATTTAACCTATTACAAATTCAATTCTAATCCAAGTTAGAACAATGTAGTATATTTAGATTAAAACTATTATAAGATGTATGTACATTATGTATGTAAGAAATTTTAATTGTTGCACCCGTCTTGCTTCTGCGGGTTCTGGATTTGTTTGTTGTATCAGAAATCCATTATTTCTGTGAGGCAAATAAATATTATTGCTAGTGTTACTGTTATTGTTATTGTTATTATTATCATTATTACCGAGCGGTTGAGAAGATATTTCCTGGACAATTTGGCATTTTAAAGATGATGAGCGAGGGTGATGTATCGGTACATCCAAACAAGAGGTTTGTAGGGCATTAGAAAAAAAGAAAGGAGAACTGTCAGTTTGAATTTCATATTTCAACCTGAAATACCGTATGAACGTCGCCTTAATTTATGTATTGGATCTGTCGGTTTCCCATCTACTGTTGACTGCTTGAGAAGAAGTAGACATTGCTGCCTTCAATTCCTTACCAATCGATAACGAAAAATGTCAACATGACAAAGCAGTGCCTTAATGGAGATTTAAATTTAATTGTTTGAGCAATGATCTCAAATCATTTTCTATTGCTTGTCTCATCATAACCTGCTCCTACACTGGAGGTATATATTTTGTAAATAATGATTCATTGGAAGATAATGTTGCCAGAAGCATGGTCATAAATGTGTTGGGGAGCAAAATTGTAATGGAAACGTACGTATTAATAAGTTTTTAGAGTGTATACGATCTGCTTGGAGTTGAGGTCACTAAATGAGCCTTTAAACAAGTAATATTTGTGTTGCAATATTTGTCTATAGCTATGGAAACTGTAGCACAGCCATCACGAATATATTGCAGCATATGGCCCGATTGTGTATCTTGGTCATATCTCCACTATATTTTGACAAACTTGTATGCATTGTGTGCACCAATGAATCCGAATAGATTAGAAGCAGTCAGTCTAAATCTTTACATTGCGTTGTTTGTCGCCAAAATTGTACAGCTTTTTGGCCTTTGTCTACCATTACCTATCAAAGTGACAAGCTAATACATAGACGAACATTTAACTGAGCAGAAATACAAAGTGTTTTGATGGGATAAATTAGATAAGACAAACAACTAAAGTAAATACCTGATGATTTTTTAAGAGAATATGAAAAATTCCATTCATCAAACAGCAGCAATGGCCGAATACTCGATTTTGGAAATAGTGCATTTTTTGTTCGGTTTTTCTAGGCAGTGGTGGTAATCCGATCAGATTCTTGCTTAAAAGCAAATACCTACTTGAGCATAAGAAGTAAATTCATAGTTACTAAATTGATCCAATAGTAAGGTTTGTAAGTGGTTCAATTAATTATTTTTTTTGTGGCCTACTAAGCTTTTTTACTAGAATCTACTAACAATAAAATGAAAAATTGAAATTAATATCCTATTCTACCTTTTCAGTATCTATCATAAATTCTGGTTCGGTTGCAATGCTTTTGATTTTTCAATGCTGCTGTTATAGGTATACAATCCTGTTAACAAACTTTAGTTCCGGATTGAACACTTAAAGAAACAAGAAGTGAACTTATATAAATCAAAAGTTACCTCACAATTGTCCAGGTAAAAAGCTAACGTTGAGGCAATTGCCCCTCTGTAACGCCGATGACTATAATACATTAACAACTATCGATCGATTATTCACTTCAAACCGCTTTTTGCGAGCCACAGAAACACCCACCAGTTTCAATAATCATCTGGAACTGATGCACTTTTATGTTTTCGCAGAAAACTATGAATTGCATATGAAATGTCAACAACTGTCAAACTGTCGGCTGAAGCTTGATTTATTTGTATCATGAACTGTCATCCTGACTACAGTGTATGGGATTTTGGAGACAAATCATAGACTTGCTCCTTCTACCTAATCTAAATTCGTTGGTGTCAAGGTCAACGAATTTGAATAGATTAGAAGGAGCCAAGCCTATGTTCACATTGAATTGTTTGTCTCCAAATTATGTAGTCTAAGGGCCGTATCGTCAGTCGTCTCTACAATTGTAGGCCTCCTAGATTGTCATAGTTTTCTACTTCTCCGTGTCAGCGCTCTATTTTGAGGTTATGTCACAAACATCTATTTGCATCAAATTGTGCTTGCTTTTGAGTTATATTATGTTTTATCAGCCTGAAATTACCTACAATTTAAAAAGAAAACATATCTTCACAATAGGAGAGCGCTGACGCTGACTCGGGACAAGTGTAATCTAGAAATTTTTAAAGGAGAGAAAGCAGTATGACAATCAAGAAGGCCATAAACGCGCCCTACAATTGTGTTGTATCAGCCCTCCATTTTGAGGTTATCTTGCATTTACCCTCACAATACGGCTTGCAGAGTCTCTTTACAAGTATGCATTGTTGGTTGCAGACAGCCACTTTGTTTGTATATTACAAATACAAATTTTAATGTTTAAAATGTTAAAGAACGAAAGTTTGGTTGAGTAGAAAGACGGCATCTGGATGATTGTATTGGTCTGCAGTGTATAAAATCTGTGATATTTACAATGTGAGAAAATTATTACTGATTATGCTGCCAATGAAGTATACCTATTAGATGTGCCAGACGGGTTATTTGTGTTGTTCTTTCTGAAGAGAGGTTAGGTCCAATTTATAAATTACGGTTTTTTCCGTTTTTTTTTTCTTTTGTGTTTTTAAAAACCTTGAGAAGAATTACAAAAAAACACCGTCGCGCCCGCGTTGTGAGTAGTTACTGGTAGCATGTATATGACTTGTAATTCGACAGTGTACAGTGAATATAATCATTTCTTATCTCTCTCATTTTTCAAATTTGCATATGTAATTTCAAGAATGGGAGAAAAAGTGTATGCGGAACTAATTTCTAGCCTTGAATCTCAAGTAAGTTTATTTGAGACAAGAATCCAATGAAACTATCATCAACACACATATTAGTACGCAAATCCTCACTATGCCTTAGCTTAGATCTCTAGTAATGCCATCTTTGAAGCAGATTTTACATCACATGAGAGCTAAATATTGATAGCCGAAGCCTCTTGAACGTTTAGGCAACACGTACAACTACGAAACGAGTTCACAAAGTATCCATCAGCTAGTGTCAAGTTAAAATCTTGTAGAGAAACCTCATAATGTCAAAAAAAATCGGCATAATGTCACTTTTCAAGATACGTTATACCCCTGCCCTTCTAGCTAGTCCGAATTTGTTGGTTGTAAAAAAATTTGTTATCAGATGGAACACAAAATCGATCAAAAATGACGCAGCGCGGCTACCTACATTACGAATACGTTAGTTAGTTAGAATTTATTGAATATAAAATATATAAGATAGGTAGTTACTCTAGTTGGCACTGTAGAACGCAGTTGATCTCCGCGCAGGGCGGAATGGTACGAAAGACCCCCGAGGGGGCTGCCCCGAGAGCGGGGTCGAACAAGCCCATGAAAGTAGTTCTCAGTTTCCACCTACTTAACAATATTGAGATCTTCTCCCCTGTCCATCGCAGAACGTAGCGAGCATAGTTGCGATGAATAAACCACCAGCGGCAGCAAACGTTCATCTCCTATTTTCGATGCGAATATCGAGAATATTTCTATGACTCAAACAAATTCACGAATAAATAAATAAATCTTTAGAAATAATGATGTATTCCTTCAAAGTAACAGATAGCGAAGCTGCATGACCAAATTTATTCAACACAAATAGTGACTCTTCATAATACCATCCTCAAAGAAAATGATCCCAAAATCACCTATGTATGGACTATGTATGTTAATTTGAAGTTGACAGTTTACTTACATACTGATTGTCATTGTTGAAATATTAAGGCCCGTATCGTCAGTCGTCCCTACAATTGTAGGGCGCGTTTATGGCCTCCTTGATTGTCATACTCCTTTCTCTCCTTCAAAAATTTCTAGATTACACTTGTCCCGTATCAGCGTCAGCGCTCTCCTATTGTGAAGATATGTTTTCTTTTTAAATTGTAGGTTATTTTAGGCTGATAAAACATGATATAACTCAAAAGCAAGCACAATTTGATGAAAATAGATGTTTGTGACATAACCTCAAAATAGAGCGCTGACACGTAGAAGTAGAAAACTATGACAATCAAGGAGGCCATAAAGGCGCCCTACAATTGTAGGGACGACTGACGATACGGGCCTAAGTCATAAAGCGGCAAGTTAAACTGCAAGGATTATAGCCATAATCTCAAATCACAAAACGTAAACGCGTCAAGTAACGAAGCTTGGTATCTAGGAAAAAAACTTTTCCCGAAAATTGACCCAAAATTATAAAATGACCTAGTCTGGTAATTCATTCATTAATTTATTGCTGTGAAGGAATTAATAACAATTTTCTTATTTACAGGATCCAACCTTTTCAAGGATGGAAATTTGTTCAGTTTATTGGATCATGTAAAGCGACTAGCTCAAGTGCAAACATAAGTAGTAGGAAACCTATATAAAAGTTATTTCTAATAAATCCGTAGATTCACCGGGCAGCGGACAAACACAATGTCGGCAAACACTTGAGACACACTCTCCCCCACCCTCTGCGAATCCTTGCAGTCAATTTTTACCAATCAAGATCTTTCCAAAAATCAACAGGAACCTCAACGTTTTTAATTTTTTGCCCGTCGCCACTAGATCGATTTTCGAAGACTAGTAACCTCCTGCAAAAATCCACGAAAATCCTCCATGTAATTGTCAGTAGGCTGATTGAGATATTTTGTTCAACACGAACTTCCATATTCATATATACTTACACATTTCACAAATGTTCATGAAAATTGATAACGTCGTCCTCACTTCTAAATAGTCCACCTTCCTAATAGACAGCCCTCCCCCTCCCTTACTTGGATATCAATTTTCCATTAGAAGTCGAAGCTTAATCTCATTCTTAACGACATCTTTCAATCATTGATGAGAAGTCGTCATCCTTCAAGCAAAACATCGTCGTCATCTCCCCTCCACCTAAGCACATACATTCAATAACACTGTAACTCGATAAATCTGTCTTATACAATTTTTATGAATTTTCAGTTGATAGTCTTGCCTGGCAGTTCGCTAGTTTTAAAAATGCAGACGCCTGTAAAGGTAGCGATTGCTGGGATAGTTTCTTTGGTGTTTATTGTATTGGTGGGGTTCATTTTGTTGGATCCGATTTTGAGATTTGGAATTAAGGATGTAAGTATCTAACGTGATAATAAGGCACTAGCATCGTGTGTAGATAGTGGTAGACACTCCTAGTTTATAAGACCAAATGTCGGTTCTATAGAGATTTGGTGACCTATCAGATAACTCATTCTAAGGTATTAATATTATACATATAGTCAAAAATTCCTGAAGTTCATTTACATCCTTTGGACATACCAATACGGAGATGCTTTATAGAAGAACATATGTGTATTTTTTTGGTACGGAGTTCCGCCCGAATATTAACTAGATGGATCAATTATATCAACAATTAAATATTTTTAATTATTTTAATATTTTTGTTATTCATTATTTTTAACAAGTAGTATGATTTTAAGGCCAAACACTAATAAACGTTCATATGGCTGTATACCGGGTGTATCCAATTTGATCCTCACCATTGGATTTTCGAGAACGACAAGAGATACAAAGTCACTTGAATGGGGGCAGAGTTGCATATTAACTAACAAAATGCCGCTTAGGAAGTTTCAAAATTCAAAGTATGTCCGGAGACAGAAAAAAACGAGTTTTCCCAAAATCGTCTTAATTTTTTATTTTTATTTATAGTGGGATTGTGAAGCCCATTAACGTTGCCATGTTTTCTCCTCTACAAGATGGTATAATTAGAATTTTAATATGACGTTTCGTCTTGTGCTCCAGCATCAACCTCAATTTTTACTAAGATGAATAGACTTTTTAGTTCTGATTTCAAAAATGCATAATATGACATTCATTGACATTGCCAAGCCTCAATTTATTCCAGAAAAACAGAGGTTCCTAGGTAGGCCTTGAGGTTATCAGATTTGTTTCGTATACCAGACCATACGTGAAATTAAACATAGTGACAGAGTTTGAAAGACTGAGAAGCTGGGAAACAAATCGCGCACTTAACAATGTACAGAGAAGAGTCGGGCATTGCGTACAAAATAACGGACACTTTGAACATCTGCTCTGTTTATTTATGATTATTATTGCTATTTTACCAATAATATTTTTATTTTGTGTTCAGGTTTCACCATACCTTTTCATTTCCTTATAATTTTCATCCAACAACAAATTCATGGCCAACTAAGAAAATACATCGTTGAATGTGGGACTAAAGGGTCCATTTAAATTTACAAAATATTCCAATATTGCGCCCATATGAAAAGACAAAGTTGATGATGGAAGTCAAAAGAAGAAATCGCGAATTGCAAATCTTTCAGAGACGAATAAGTAAGTATGTCAACATGCAATTTATTTTGGAATCCCAACCCAAATAAGGCGAGAAAAACATACAAAGGATCTTGGAATAGATCTGGTATGTGAAACAAATGATCTGAAGCAAGGCCTGCCTAGGAAACTCTGCATTTTTTGGGGACCTTAATGTATGACGTATTATACATTTTTAAATCAAATTAAACACTCTATTCATCAGTGCAGAGTTAATATGCACTTTAGTTTGAAATTCCAGTACAAACAAAGTCGGTAAAGAATTAAAACTGTTTTAGGAATATTCCGTTTATCCGCATCTCTCCGGAAGTACTTTGAATTTCGAAGCTGCATTTTGAAAAAGCAACTCTTCTCTCATTTAAGCGACTTCGTATCTTTTATAGTTTCTGAGATCCCAATGGTGAGCGCAGAATTTGGAACAGCCGGCATTTATAAGAAGTTTAAAAGCGTCTGCGTTCAGACGTTGACGCATAGCTCTTCGTACGTCTCCAAACTTTATTCGTTTTTTGGATAACCTGGAGGGCATTCAAAAGACAATAAATCTCCCTGTTGCCGACATTCCAAGGGGCAATGTCCATGTTACTCAGAACTTTTTATTGGAACCTTGAATAATTTCGATGTCGGTGTCCCTGGCTCTATAGTTGACAACCATAGAATCGTACAATTTTCAAGATATGACTACAAATCACTATTCACATCACCTTTTCCTTAGCCCCTATAAAATTCGAAGAACTTAAGAAAGGCACAAAACTTAAATCAGTTTTCAGCAGATAACAAAGAGTACACTTTAAATCGTAAATCAATCGATCTAAATCTCAAGGATGGAACTTATCTGACCCTAGTCTTTCAATTAGGGAGGAGACTCCATTCCAATGCTGAGGATGTAATAACCATTAGCAACGGCCAAGCGAGGTGCCATGGACAACAAACTCGAGTAGGCTAGAAGAAGCCAGCATGTGCTTAAGCCTGCGTAGTTTCAGTTTAAACATTTGTTCATACCAGTGTCTACCAAAGTGACGGAAGAGTTAATATTAGAAATAGAGAGACACTTTACCTAAAATCTTCGATCCAAGTAGTTGCGATCCGAACAGGTTCTTAGATAAAAGCAAATACCTAATTGTCGATAATATGAAATTTAGTGTAGTTATATCGTTCTCACCCAGTGCATCAAATAAAAAGGTTTGAAATTGATTTAGTTAATTTAACAAAATCTAATGACACTGAAATGATGAAACATATAACTACAATTTGTAACAAGAGGGTAAACACATATCACACTAACTTTAAATTTGAAGTACCTGCCCTTTCGCAACGTCGATTAGCCTTAATAAATTGACACTTATCGATAAAAAGATCTGCGTTTATTCAGCTTAAGCTGTGGTTTTTAATCCACAGAAGCCTTTTCATTATTTTTAATAACTTCCTCTAACATCAGGACTATATTTATGGAAACTTACGCACCTTTACTTTTTCGCAATGTAATATCAACAAATGACAAATTGCCAACTTAATGCTGATCCACTTGCACCCTAGTGACTACGTGGTCTTCGTTTAAAACAAATAGCATGCCAGCTCTTTCTACCTATTCGAAATTAGTTGGCCCTGGAGCTTTCGTGACGTCACACCTCTTTTGTTTCCGGCGACAAAAGAAAAACACAAAAACGACAAAACCATAGTGGTTATCCCTAAATTAAACGTAACCCTCCAGGACAATGTCCTCTCCGTCTTCAACATGTGTCGCTCGGAGGAGACTGATTTTTCACCCTTTGTACCAAGATGTGTACTTTTCAGCAAACTTGCCTCAAGAAAAGCAACGAAGTGAGGGATATATACTTGAAACTGCCATTCCCTTTGGATTTTAAAATATATTTCTTCAACGTTACCAATCCTGAACAAGTGCAACTTGGAGCAATGCCCAATGTTAAGGAAGTTGGACCATACTGCTATGAGTAGGTAGTAAATTATTATTTTTACAAATATAATCAGGTATGAAAATCGTTCACTTTGACCCTATATTCTGATATATATTCTGATATATTCTATCCTCATATTACCATCCCGAAAATATTTCATCTTTAGACGTAACTAACACGTGAAACAGAAAGTTGCAAGATCTTTAGTGAGAACTCAAGCAAGCCAGCAATCACACATCATAGTGCATGATCACTAAAAATTTCGTAACCGGTTCTGTGTTCAAATTATTATAGCCAGCTTCTCAAAGTGTCCCTCAAACGCTAGGAAGTCTATACCTTTAACAAGCATTTGTTATCAAATATCTGAGTTTGTTTCAATATCGCCTTATCGTTTGCCCGAGTACAGGGTGTCCGCAAAGTTTGAGTTTTCCTTTACACGACGTATAGATCTTGAAAACATAAGCAATTTTTCTTAGTACCATATACACCAATGTCTTAAGGGAACCGAGATAAAGGGCTCTGCAACATCAAAAATATCTGAATACCGTCCTGTAGCCGCGACATCACCGACTGGTACAAGGTCACTGGTTCAACCCGACGACAGAACTGGGTCGGGGTCAGTGTGTCAGGTCAGTATGCAACCTTCCACCGACGGTTACGGTCGCGCGTGTAGAGGTTCTCGCGTAGACGAGAATCCCTCAACAAGCACTAGAGACGTGGCTAGAGAAGTGCAAGTATCAACAAACTAAAGTGTGGCAAACGCTGCGTGAAGAGGGGCTGTATCCGTTTCACGTCCAACGTGTACAAGCCCTTCCACCTGACGATTTTCCAGCAAGAGTGCGGTTTTGTGAGTGGTTGTTGCATCAACGTGACAATAATCCGGACTTTTTGAAGTGCATATTGGTTACAGACGAATCTACGTGCACGCGTAATGGGGTGAATAACTTTCGCAACACTCATGTTTGTTCAGTAGAAAATCCGCACGCTGTCCGTCGGGCACATTTTCAACAAACCTTTTCGGTGAATGTTTGGGCTGGCATGGTGAACGGTATGCTCATTGGACCATTTATTCTCCCAAATCGATTGGACGGGATGCAATACCTAGACTTTTTACGCAACATTTGGCCTTCCTTGTTAGAGGATGTGCCATTAAGTGTAAGACAATCAATGTGGTTTCTGCGTCTGCTCGGTAGCGCATCAGCTGATTACATTTTCTATTGGAGCGGTATGATTTCGGGCAGAGACGAACTTAGCCCTTCTCGTCAACTGCAGAGTGATTACTTTTTCCTTTATTTTTTTTACTTGGTCGCCCTCGTTTCACTAAACATTACCTTTGTTATTTCAAGGGTAGTTGTTTCTGAAAAGGAAAACCCCAACTTTGCGGACACCCTGTATAGCCCGTATAGCCCAGTAAATCAACACTGTTGACCTAACAAAAATTGTATAGTAGATGAAAATTTGGATTTAGCAGAAACTAAAAAAGGTTTGATATACTTTGATATTTGACCTTTTTTTACGGTCCTGTAAATATTATATACAAGGTGATTCATAAGTCTTGACCAAAAATAAGCATTTTAAGGGGGGATTTCTATCTAAAAAAATCTTCAAAATCGTCAACTGGCACGAGCTAAAATTTGCTACGTGACTTAAACTAACTATTGTTCACATTCAAAAGTCTTTACCTAAAATTAACGTGCACCAGTGGCGGAGATACAGGGGATTAGTGGCATTATTTTTCCAAATAAAAATAGTACGCCACTGTTTTTTTCCGAAACGCGCAATTTTTTTAAGTTTACCTTCATTTTGCTACAAATAATTACTGTTGAATAATCGAAGCTTTATTTCAATAAATGTTCTAAAAGACCACCATTCTGACCGGTGCAAGGTCGGCATCTTTTTAATAAAGAGGTATTATCTATTCTTTTTTGTAACTGATCAACAGTATTAATTTGTTCAGCATACACTAGTTGTTTGAAACCGCCCCACAAAAAGAAATCCAGCGGGTTCAAATCAAGAGACTTCGCAGGCCCACTACGGTGTTGAAGATATTAGAGAAAACTGTTTTCTGTTGCTAAGCTTCAACACCCCGTATCTCTAAACAAAGGTAGAAGACAATTTTGTAGCTCAAAAGCTGTATCGATGATATCTTCACACGTTCATTTATAACGCCCGTATGCAGAAATTGTTGCAAGGTTTTACGAAAAGTTTGGGTCCCCTTAACAGGCTAATATATAAAACTATTATGATTGTGCAGTTAATATCTGCCATACTTTGAACTTTCTGATCAATACACATTCTACGAGTAGTCATTTGTTGCACATGGTATAATTATGTAATTAAAAATGACAGCTGAAAATATTCTTGCTGTACCAAAAATGAAGGTAATATGATACCAATAACATGTAATTTGGCATAATGTTATGTCCACAAGGACATACAGGATGATAATTGATAAGTACCTCCAATAAATTATCTTGGCTAGTGATTGCGGGGGACTGCTGCGTCAGCACGCGGCGATATTGATTACAGTGGGTCGGCTGAATAAAAAAGCCAACATTTTAGATACTGCAAATAATTGCTTAAATTGGAGTGAATAAGACTATAGAACCAACGTTTATTTACTAATGTGTTCACTTAAGACAAGTAAGTTCCTCGCTCTGTCAGGCGAGTATGGAAAGGCTTTTCATAACTATTACGTTAACCTTTGTTACGATACCCCCGAGGGGTAAACCGCACCCAGAAATCTGTACCAGAACGGAAAATATTTTCCCGTAATAATTCCCCTTGTTTTAGATAACTCCCGCATAATTCCCTCTAATGCACAATAGTTGCCCCCACATTTCCTCAGTGCACCATAATTCCCCCAAATCCCTCGTAATTCTCGCAAATTTACCGAAATTACTGGGAATTTACGAGATGCACTCTTTTGACCAGCCATAATTTTACCGGCTCTAACTTTTTTATATGACCTTCTAGAAGAAAAAGTTTTACATTGAAGTTATACGAGCCCCTTCCCACTTCAGTTGGCCCACTTCAAGATTTGTACCAAAATGTGCCTTTATAAACTAAACATGACGAAACTATTTACTTCTAAAACAATTTATTTTCTCAATAACATTTTAGATACACTCTAGTCGTAAAAAAATACATATTTGAAATCACTTAGACCTATAACTAATAGAACATCTGAACAAATAAACAATGTGCGGATAAATGCGCGAAGTTAACAAAGGAACAATTGAGAGATTACCATTGGGTAACATCACCTTTATTTTTTATTACGGCTAAAATTTTAGGGGCATAGTGTTAACCAAGTTTTGGCAAAAATTTGGTGTAAAACAATCAGATATTTCTTGAAGCTTTTGTCTCAGTTCGGTGATTGTACGAGCAGGATGTTGTCGTAGAATCTTTTTCATCTCATTCCACAAAGTTTCAATAGGTGACAGATCTGGACTGCTACAAATCCATTTCAAAAGTGGTACATTATTTTCTTCCATCCATTTTATAGCCTCTTTTGAGGTATGGCACGCTGCACCATCTTGCTGAAACACAAAATCTTGGCCGGATGTCAAACATTCTTCCATCACTGGTAAAAGCGATTCTTCTAAAATTGCCAAATATTTGTTTGTATCCACATTTCCATCAATAAAAGGAACTTTTCCTACTCCTTTTGATGACATACTGCCCCAGACCATAATGGATGCTGGAAATTTCACTTTTCTCTTCAGACAGTCAACATGGAATGCTTCATCTTTTTGCGAATAACTCTACTGTGACTGTCACCAACACAATCGGGCCTCATCACTCCATTGTATTGCACATCATTGTTGAGGTGTCCATTGTCTATATTCTTTAGCCCATCTAAGCCGATTTTTGTTTTGCAGTGGAGTTAATAGTGGCTTTTCTTTGGCCTATAAACAAGTTGTGCAACTTTAGGGTTTTTACATCACTTTTTTTATAAGAAAACTTACCATGCAAGTGCTAAATCTCAGTTTGTGGGCCTCTCTATGAGTTGTGGACCTCGAAATTCTCCTTCCAACAGCGTCAGTCCACAGAACACTTAATTGTAAATAATTGGCACGCCTGTTTTTCACGATTATTCTTCTTAATGCTGTTCGGTCGGCATTTCTGATATTACTTTTTTTCACATATCGTGGCTTAATATTAACTGAACCACTTACGTTATATCTTCTAACAATATTTCTCACACTGTACCGCGATAAGTTGCAATTTCTGAGATTGATTTCCCAGAATTAAAAAATTTAATTATCAGTAACCGAATTTTCTCACTAATAACATTTCCTCTACCCATTTTGAAAACCTTAACTACTCAAAACTGTTTTGAACGTATTCTGACAGCTGTGATTAATAAAAACAATTGTCATGGCTTTTATTTTTCAACGGCCACCTATGCGTTATAGACTTATTTTGTATCAAATGAAAATAGGTTGATATGCTGTAATTGCAACATGTGTTATTTTTATGCTGCAAATTTCATTAGGAAGTGATAAAGTTGATGTTATCTACTAAATATTATCAAGATATTCATTGTTACTATTTTAAACCTATAACACCCTGCTACATTTCTATTATTTGTGTTTGTAAGAAAAAACTAAGATTTCAATAGTTGGGCCAACTGAAGTGGGAAGGGGCTCGTAGAGACTAATACGAACTAATTCATGCAAGATTTTATTTGTATACCAAGTGTCTTAGAACAGTGCTACCGAATAAAGTGTTTTTTTAAATCGGACACTATATATTTTCAGGGAAAATTCTTTTGGTTAAAATATATGGTTCGTCATACTTTTTTCATTAGTTTGGAAAATAACTTAAAGGTTGTGTGTTACTTGCTGTGTAAGCGAGTTCGAACCAGTTAGCATCTAACCACCTATATAATGTTGAATAGGAACGGAATACGTATTATAATTAAATAAACCACAAACTTCAAGCTTTTAACTAAAGTAAGTAGTACAACTTCATTAGAAAGCCCTTTTCTGAGACATAAAGAACTTCATATTAGACCCTATAACTTCTATATACAACTTTTCCTTCTAAAATGACATTAAAAAAGTTACAGGGGTCAATTTATAGCTGAACACCCTATACGCCCGCACAAGTCAGTTTTATAAGTCCATAAAATTTAATCCTCAATATCTAATCATTTGGCAACGTCGCGATCTGTGATATAGCTACACCGCTATTCGTATTTCAAGTATTAGCTTTCATCGCGGTACAAGTTTCGAATGTGTTAAGTGCCACTTTGAAAGTAAATTATTTGACTTCTCTGAATGACAATGGGCTGAGCTAAGATCATCTTATTTTGTACAGTTCTGTGTCTTTGTGGTTGATACCTTTGAAATGTACTGTTCTTGATAAATTGCATGGAAAACCGTAAGTTTAATAGTGTTTCAAAAGACAGAAGGAATTATTAGCCAGGGTGTTTGAAAATTGAGAAGAATAACTGATGAACTGGCTTCTGAAGAGTGTGTCAAGATTGTGAAAAAATCTAGCTGAGGACGTTTTTCCAGTTCTACTAACCTTAGGCAATTCCAAAATAGAGTTAACAAGGTGTCGCTAATCTCCTCCTAGCAGTCACGTTGCCCTTGTATTTAGGTTTCTGCTTGCTGTTTTGCTATAAAAAAATACAAAGCGAAATCAGAAAGAGTTTATTTAGGTTTGCTTGGCTATGGATGCTGATGCCGTCGTTCTTAGGTCTCCGTGGGGCAGGACTGTTAGGCATACCTGTCACGTTATTTTAATATTCAAAGCTATATGCGTATGAGTATATCATCTGCCGAATTCACTCGTTGATATATGATTGATATTACGTAGTACATGAAGTCTTCCGCTACTGGGCGAATACTTTCAATAATAATTGCACAGAATCAGGATTGCAGTTTCTAAAGAATTACAAGGACTCTTCTTGAATAGCCGCAGTGAAATCAGTGAATCTAATCTAAGTGAATCTGGCTTTGTTAAAATTCCAACCGAGCAACTTTGTCGTACCGCGATCTAAATAAATTTTATCTGAATGCACCACGGCTAAACGAATTACACTACATCCCAGTGAGCTATTCCCTTACATCAGCCAGATTAATTCAGTCCGGAAGCACTTTAACTTCCGCTGAATCCGGTCGCGAATCCGCCAGGATAGGTCAGCACTGGTTAAGTCTATGTGAACCGTACCCCGAACTTTCCAGTCTCTAATCTCGGAGAAAACTCAGTCGGAAATATTTGTATTTACTGATCAGATGACGTACTCTTTGGCATAAGAGGATGAAGTGTTGGGATCGCGAACACTTTTCAGTATGAATTCATTTAGCAGACGCTTTCGATATCCATGACGCCGCTTCTGTTTGGGCCTGCCTGTCTACCCCACTAGATTTTTGCTTCTTGTTCTCAGTCGGCTTAATTTTCTATATCAAAAAGCGCAAGAGGTAGAATCGCTCTTTTTTCATATGGTGGTTGTTGACTAATCGACCCAAAAAGGTTTTGCCAAGTCCAAATAACCGTGGTTAGTTCAAAAGTTGAATCAACAAGACACATTCAATACATTTATAACAGTCGTGATACTTCGGTACTCCTCAGCACATTTTTTCGTTGGTGTGTTGCGTATGTGTAGCAAACATTTTGTGGCCTAAGTTGGATAATCACGTGTCAAATGTCAAGGGAAATTATGGTATTATCTCAGTCAGGTTTTCCTAACGGTCGCGCATTTTAACGCAGTCGTGATGATTCAGTCTGGCCCCTCTTTACTCTTTCTCGAGCATAAACACTCCGAAGACGATAAATCTGCTAGAAGCAAAACATTTTTCAAGCCGTAATTGCGTCAAAATGTTAGGTCCTTAAAATTTTTTGTCGAATGATGTTGATGCTGTGATTTTCAAACGGTCCCGCTACTTATTTTTTGAATGGTTCATGTTAGCAGGCTGCAATTCAGATGCAGACATTGATGCATGGATACTTTAACGTGAAGGTCACAGTTAAATATTTTAAAATGGCGGCGGGCCGACATCTTCGAGCACTTGATATTACTTCATTAGTTATTAGTTCTTATAAATTGAGTCCCGCATAACTCAACAGCTAATAATCAGCATTCCGTAGAATGTTATATCAGCCTTTTTCTCTTGAAAGGTTGTATCTCATAATGTGACGTAATATTGAGCATTCCAAAATTGTCAAAATCTGTCTCTTTTTAAACTCAATGTCCTATATTTTATTATTCAATAGGCATTTTAAAGAAATCTCTATAAAAGATTGGAGATCTTATCCTTATCTATAAGAGCATAGCAAAACCAAAGACTAGTAGTTCATTTTTGTATTCTGCTACTGTCTGACAAATAACGCTAGTATCCTCCATATCCATTTTGCGGCGCTGAAATACAGTATATTGTTGTGTATCTTCAGGTAGAATGCTTTTACTCAAAAACAGAATTTTGCAATGCCCATCCGAATAGCCTTTATAGTCGTATTTTGAATTTTCTTTTATCCGCCAAGCTACTCAAGTTGGTCAAAAAAAGAACCTGATGATCCTTCATAAGAATATAACTACAATGCTTTGTCTATCTGTGGTCAAATGTAAATAATTAGACTATTTAAGATCGTATTCGTATTGCCGTCAAATTATATTATTTAAGAGTACATTTGAATTACATTTTTTTATTAGGTAAAGACTAAAGTGCTAATACAATAAATTTTGTCAAAATGTTTTCGTTTTCTAAAAGCGTCCCTAATGGGTGGTATACCCAAAAACAGTTTCGCAAATTATTTAAATATTTGAAGCCAGGTTTGATGATCTGTTACAGCGAATATAAAAACAAAATCGATGTAACAGATAATGACGCCGAAGACAGCTTAACGTACAGTCCATACGATGTCTTCAGTTTCAACCACAACAAATCGGGTGACTTAAAAGATAGCGACTATGTGACGATTCTCAATCCCATAATTGTGGTAAGTATAAACATTATAAGAATCCTGTTTTTTTTGCAAATAGGCTAATTTTTTTATATCGTCTTTACTGCCGGTATATAGAGGCAAAGCTGTCGCGCTGCAAAAATAAAATTAAAATTGAAATGTACCCTCTCTCGATTTATGGGGCGAATACCAACTTTCTTTCTAGTGATTATTTCAGTTATAGAGCTGTCCAATGCAATAAAATTCATCTTCAGACCCTATGCTGACGCTAAGACTACGCTGGAACTGACAAGAGGCCGTTTTTATTTGCTTTTTTCTCGTCAGCACTGTGTCCATGACCAGCGCCGAAATTCGGTGCCGATCGGCGCTGGTTGCCGGTAAGCAGGAAGCCGGCTTCCACTGGGCTTTCGCCCTGAATGTATATGGCTTATAATATATATTTTCATTATTTAAGTCAAAAATTAATTAATTTTGTGTTTCATTTAGTCATGTGCTTTGACTTATACTGGATTTCATAAGCGACAAACCAGTTAAAATTCGGACACACATGAATAAAGAATAAAAATGCATATATATTTGGAATTATGAAATAAGCGGTCATCGTTACTTACAAGTACATTCCTACAAAATTCAGACAATTTGACTCCAATAATTATGGCAAAATTCATCCACCGGTTCAAGCTATAGCCCGTGAAATAGGAAAGTGAAGGTTGATTTTTTTATTAAGCTCCGTAATTTTATTTTCATAAAATGTTTGTATCCAGCACTGTCAAATCTAGAGACACCACACGTGTCAAAATGTATCATGTCGTTTAAGCTGCAGGCCTGTTAAACAGGATTGTCGAAGTTGATTTCATTATTAAAATCTAGCATCAGTTTAATTCAAATGACTATGACGCGTTCGATAACATCACATCTATCAAAATCCATCTAGCCGCTTGGACTGTAGCCCGTGAAAGAAGATGTTTTGTCTACATACGCGAAAAGCATAACCCTCTTCAAAGGCAGTGAAAATATACAGATAAGCCATTGCACGGAAGGCTTCAAGGAGCAGTTTATAAGTTTTATATACATTTTTTTTTCTCTAGAAAAGTTCATGCAGGGACATCCTATAAAGAATGATCCTCATTTAGATATAAACACTCTTTCCTTGAAATATTTGTTATTACTATGTTGGTTCTCCATTGTTTATTTTCAGGGTATGGTAAACCATGTGGCTAAAGACTCCCCGGCTCTATTGTCCATCGTCAATCAAGCCATAACAGCGATCTTCCAGCCATCGTCCATCTACATTAGCGTCCGTGTGCGTGAGATCCTCTTCGAAGGCATCGAAATCAATTGTAACGTCACAGACTTTGCAGCTAAAGCCGTTTGTGCGCAGATGAAGTCACTGTCGGCCATCAAGGCACATGATACTAAGAAGAATACTTTTCTGTTTTCAGTATTTGGAACGGTAAGTTCAGTCATACTTGAAAAGCTCTGTTCTGTAGATTGTACGAGGCAGTTGATCGCCTTTGCTGTGCTTACAGCATTACGAGTATTGCAAAGCATTGAAACCTTTTTGAGCACGAAGGATCCTTTGAAGAATAAAATCTGGAGTTTCTCGAGTAACAGCACCTGATATGCTAGGCACTTGGAATTGAAGATTCATCTCTCTGAGCTCTGTTAGGACCTTGGTATCATCATTTGCGGTCTGATTTATTTTTTAGCGAGAAATTGTTCATTCTACGTAATAGATTATTAAATTGGTACGACTAAATATAAAATGACCCCTCTAATGTCATACAGAATGTTACCGCCATAATTACACAACTTGTCATCATAAGTAGTATGGACGGCAACACTGGCTTCATGATGTCGGCCTACTAGAGAGATTTGACATGTAACTTGATTCTCTGTCCCCGATTTGTCAAATCTCGCAAACCGTTTACACTCTTTATGACCACCCAGCTGGGACTTTATTTTAAAAGTGAGTAGATCTGATCAAAAGAAATGTTTTTTCCTTTACCATTTTTCTGGTAAAATTAAAGTAACAAAGTTATAGCCCTTTGGAAGTTTGAGTACCGCCCTGTCTCAATAATAATATTATGTGCTCGTGTTTGGCAACAACGGATATAATCCACCTTATCGGTTCATCGCATCGGAAACAAAAAGGCGAAAGAATTTGGAACGATGTTTTTACAATTATTTTATTCAGTTGTATACAGTCAGTGTCAGTCGGTAACGCGTGAGTGAATAGTGGTGTCTGTTGCGTGGCTCAAACCAAATCAAAAATGGCACATGTTTACGAAAATGCTGAACTTGTGGACATGATTCTTATTTACGTGGCATCACGGATTTATGCGGATCGGTTTCCCAATCGAATGCAACCAACCCCTCGTGCCTTTGTTAATGTAGTACAAAGGGCTCGTGAATCAGGTGACTTAAGACCTCACAGGGGAGGGCATGCCGGTGCTCCAAGACCGCACGATCAAATACAGGTCCGCACTGAAATACTTGTCGGGAGGATACTTTATAAAACAAGGTAACATTTTTTTTTTAATTTTTTTTTATTTTTACACACATATTTTGGTTTATCTTCCTTCTACAATGATTATCTGAAAATTAATGACTCAAGCAATGTATGTCAAGAGCGAAAATTCTTATGCATCAAATTTACTTAAAACGAATTGAGCAACTAAAGCTCCCCAGCAAAACCTGATTCTCCCACAAGCCAGACCATTTCGTTTGCTACCACTCCATTGCTGATATAAAGTCTGAACTATAGGCAACCAGTAACGCGAGAATACCATCAGGATACAAGTAAATTGACTATGAATTGGTGATGAACTCAGAGGAATAGCTGGTCACAAGGCGTAAACGTTCAATGAATATGTAACTAACTTTGTAGCTGTAACTTGATTGTTAATGGGGTCGCAAATGATAACAAAGATCTAGAAATCCAGCTTTGACGATTCCATGAGATCGTTGCCACTGAATGGACAAAACAAGACACAAACGCATATCGAATACGACAAAACTGTAACTTTTCGTAAGCTTTTTGAAGACTGGCGTGTTTTGCGACAATTGGACCTTTGTTTGTCTTGTGCTGCTCGGAAGCGGTCACATGAAAAGATTTGGGCGAGTTTTGAAACTCGGGTCTTTGTTGAAAACGGGCGTGCAATGTTTTCTATTTTCACCTTGCTACCTGCTCTGAATACGTGTTTTGTACCAAGAGTAATAAGAAATTTTTGTTGAGTCGCTGGATAAATTGTTAAGTACATTAAGCCATGTCCCAGTAGCAAGGTACCTCAGTGACTATCTTCAACAGAAATTGAATATCTAAAGCTTGTGTTCTTGCAACTTTTCAGACAATTAATGTAATCAGCACCCCAAAATCAGAGGAAGGCATTCTCAAAAAATTATGAAATTATGTGCGATGTTCCATGTAATCCAGTAGCATCAATTTGGATCCCATTTATTAATTGTGCAGCACCATCGTTTACTCTTCTGGATAATTGTGATCGAACCCGATATCCGTGTTAGCGCTTTATTCTTCTCCGAAAAAAAAATTACACTATTTTAACCATCAATAAATATAAACTGAAACCAAATTCAAGATGAGATGTAAATAATAACAGTTAGCGCGTGATCTCTCGGTAACAGGTGGGGACAACGCCTCTTATTGGTCAATTCGCCATTAAATTTCAAGGAGCCGCCTGGCGGAATAATGCGCGGGGCAGGGGCAGGGCAGGCAGAGTTGCACTCAGGCCACCGTCCGTCGCGTGTATCACTGCGTGCTCGTGTTTTCGTATTCACCTTGCTTGGTTGTTGCTGTTGTCGTTGTTAAGTGTATTTGAGTAATTTGTTAAGTTTCTGTCTCTGTTAAATACTGTCATCTTTGTTTTACAACACGTTGGTGGTAGTCCATCATTCGGAGGTAGCCCCGAATGCGGCCCTGTACGCCGTCCTTGCTTTTGACAATCACGCATCCATTCTATCTAGGGTGTAAATACACTATATATGTTTAGTTGAAATGTTCATTTGGCTAGTTTATAAACACATGCAATTATAGACATAGCCAGCTTATTATAGACGCCGTACACATATACAGGGTGACTTTGAAGTTGAGTCATTAATTTTCAGATAATGATTGTAGAAGGAAGATAAACCAAAATATGTGTGTAAAAATAAAAAAAAAATAAAAAAAAATTTTTTACCTTGTTTTATAAAGTATCCTCCCGACAAGTATTTCAGTGTGGACCTGTATTTGATCGTGAGGTCTTGGAGCACCGGCATGCAGTCCCCTGTGTGGTCTTAAGTCACCTGATTCACGAGCCCGTTGTACTACATTAACAAAGGCACGAGGGGTTGGTTGCACTCGATTGGGAAACCGATCCGCATAAACATGTGCCATTTTTTATTTCGTTTGAGCCACGCAACAGACACTACTATTCACTGACACTGACTGTATACAAATGAATAAAATAATTGTAAAAAAATCGTTCCAAATTCTTTCGCTTTTTTGTTTCCGATGCGATGAACCGATACGGCGGATTATATCCGTTGTCGCCAAACACGAGCACATAATATTATTATTGAGACAGGGCGGTACTCAAACTTCCAAAGGGCTATAACTTTGTTACTTTTATTTTACCAGAAAAATGGTAAAGGAAAGAATCATTTGTTTTGATCAGATCTACTCACTGTTAAAATAAAAGAATCAACTTCGAAGTTACCCTGTATACTTACTTCTTTCCGAGGACTTTAGTATCAACCAGCCTTAACTAAAAATAAAAAAGCTTACCAAAACATATTGGCTGGTTATTGATTTGATTTCCTTGCGACAACTAGTGGAAAAGGTCCAAAAACAAAAACAAAGCTCGAACAAAATATGGAAACAAGAGTGTTGGGTTTGATTCAGTTTTGTTTCTGTTTTTCAGGTTTTAGAAAATACAAGCTCAATATAAAACTCAACTGTCCATTCAGTGCAAAACCGCTTTTATACCATTAAAATTTTACGTCCTACGATTGAGATATTGGCTCTACTCTCGCGTCAATCTACCAGTGACGTCAATAGCTTCACAACTCGAACAGTTGCAACAGAAGCGGGTCTCCTAACGCACCCCAACATGATAAACGCGTCGTCTTTGTCTGCCATCTTTTTGTGTCTTCGACCTCGGAAGCGAAGGAAAGCGGCAGATAACTAGGAAGTTCTTTTGTGGAGCGCTGAGCCTTAAATCTTCTTTGCACGGATGAAGTATACGGTGAAGCCATGAGGTACACCGATTTATCAGTTGTACCCTACAAAAAAAGGGTAATTATCAATGGAGGAGTTTTCAAGGTCTTGCGGGTATCTTTGACGTGCTTTCAACCGGACTCACTCAATGCTTCAATCAATTTGTTATTAGTACTCTCCTTTTGTGAAAAGAACCAGTTCTAACAAGTTCGTAGGCTTCATGCTCTTATCCTTTTTGTTATCGCTTATCATTCTGTAAGTTGGTGGGCGTATCTCTAGCCATCGAATACCAGTTTCTAAAAGGATTATCAACATGCCCTCATACAAACAAGATGATGGTTCGCGAGACTTCTGTTGAAGTGTGGTAAATGATTCCGGTGGCCCTTTTTAACCTTTTAATATCAATTACATGTTGTTGTCGGATAGTGTCATATATCCAACATAATAACTATACATATTTTTCGCTTTGTAATCCATTTTGATACATTTAAATATTACTCATTGTTTAAAAGCCTGACACTATTCGACTATACAAAGTTTTGCACTTTTGACTGTTTTTTTTGTTGTTGCTGTTTTTGCATATCAAGAAGTATCCTCCCGACAGCCGCAACGTGATAACTATAACAGTACCTATTCACATTATCTCAGAATAAAATTCTATTTGATAATCAAATCTGTCTCGTTCTCGCTTACGAAAATAAGGTTATTCATCCATCATAATAGGCACATACACTAATATACATTTGATCCTTTTTACCTCATTAACTAAGTACCTCCTAACATCAAAATAATATTTACGGCAGTACCAGCATACTTTCGAAAGAGACAATTTGTAGCTTATATGCCTGTATTTGCGAACTGGGTACAATACAGTATTTGGCAGCTGGAGTCATGTGACGTCATCACTCAGTCTCATGCTCCAACTAAATAATTTTATGAATAAGAAACTTATACATGTTTATACTTAAATTCGTAATTTTGATTTTGGTTCTGGATTTGTATTTTTTTAAGGTTGCTGTCAATATTTGTAGCTAAACTTCGAGCAAAATAAAAAGTCGTTTATTATTAAAAAAGAAATTCCGTCAGACTCAAGCCCTGAAGGCAACAGTTCATATATAATAATAATAATAATAATAATAATAATAATAATAATAATAATAATAATAATAATAATAATATTTATTCACTCAATGTACAAAGATAACAAACAATATGAGTAAATAAATATAAAATCAAAACAGGCCCAATAGAAGGCATCGCCTGTAAATGGACCAATAAATTTAAGTTGAAACTGTAGAATGCAAATGACAAAAAAGGACAAAAATTAGCTACAGTAGAGTATGTATTTAGTTGATGTTCGTATTTATGAGTTTATGAATTTCAGTCCTAGATATAGAATGTATCCACTTTTTTAAATTTCTTTTGAAACAATTTCCGAAACGTAAATCTTTTAAGTATCTAGGTATAATTTCATAAAATTTAGGCGCTAAATAGAGATATGATCGCTGCATTATAGATTTATGCGGTTGAGGAACTACTGTGCCACGAATTTTGTACCTGGTATAATGATTATGTTTAATTTTTTGGTCGGTGTTTACAAATTTATGGTAGTGAGTGATACTGTGTAAGAAATAAAGCTGTCTTATATCATACATTCGAACATCTGCGTATAATTTTTCAGTGGGATAAAGTTTCGGTTTTTTAAATATCATTTTTAGAATACTTTTTTGAAAAACATCTAAATTATAGATATGTGAGGAACATGCAGCTCCCCATGCTAATATACCATATGTGAGATGAGGCTCAATCAGTGCATGGTATAATGTTCGAAGATATTTTTCTGTCAATATATTCCCAAGGTATTTAATTTTGTAGGATACAAATCTAACTTTCTTTAAAATATAATTGACATGGATGTCCCATCGTAAGTGAGGATCCAAGACCACTCCAAGGTATTTTATGTTGGGCACTCTATTAATTTGCATTTTTTGATCATTAATATTGAAGGAGAAATTTGTGTAATTTGGCAGATGTCTAGCATAAGATCCAAATGGTAAAAAATGTGTTTTAGAGTAGTTAATGCTTAATTTTCTACTGTTAAACCACCGAATAATTTTGATAAAATCATTTTCAATTACATTTTTCAGATCAGACCAGTCAGTGCCTTCATATAATATTGCAGTATCATTTGCAAAACTAGTTATTTTGCCAACACAATTAATTTGGAAAATATCATTTAAATATATATTGAATAACAGCGGACCTAAGACAGTTCCTTGTGGGACACCACACTTAATATACATTTCTTTACTAAATGATCCTGATATCTGCACAGATTGTGGGCGATTTGACAAATAACTTTCGATCAGTGAGTACGCGTTTCCTCTGAAACCAATTCTCTCCAATGCTTCTAATAATAACTTGTGATTAACTGTGTCGAAAGCTTTCTTTAAATCAACAAAAATGCAGATTGAAGGGATTCTGTTATCAATATTTTGATGTATTTGATTTACAATTTTAGTTATTGCGTCCGATGTAGCCTTCCCTTCTGTAAATCCATATTGATTTTCACTTAAAATTTAGAATTTTGTGAGGTAACGAATCATTCTAGTAGATAAAACTTTTTCAAAAACCTTTGCTACACTGGATATTATTGATATTGGTCTATAGTTGTTAACATCTGTTTTTGTTCCTGATTTATGTATCGGTATTATATTACCTTTTTTTAAAATTGAGGGATATATGCCAGATTCAAAGCATTTGTTGATTAGGTAAGTGAGTGGTTCTGTTATGTCTTCGGCTATAATTTTCAAATGCTCGCTTTTAGTACCATCGAACCCAGGACTTTTCCGATTTTTTAAGGACATAACAGTGGTGTATACTTCACATTGCTCGACTTTATCCAAAATAAATGAGTTCAAAGTTCTTTTGGAGGCTGAGTATTTTGTACATTTGCTTGTATATTACTTGCTAAATTTTCGCCTATGTCAGTAAAGAATTGTACAAATTCATCGCATATCTGTTGAGTATTTTTTAATACTGTTCCTGATGTTGTATTTAACTCAGTGACACACTCTTTAACTTTTGTTTTCCCAGTAATCTCATCAATAGTTGTCCAAAGCCGCTTAGGATCATTTAAGTTATTATTCAATTTATTTAGGTAATGTTTTCGTTTGGTTTACCTTACAAGCTCTATAAATTTATTTTTATATTGGTTGTAGCAGTCGGTATTCTCTGTAGTTGGCGTTAGTTTCATTACATTATATAGTCTTTCTTTTTCTATTGCCGATGTTATTAATCCTTTGGTAATCCAGGCATTTCTGCTTTTCTCTTTGTGACTAATTATTACTTTATTGGTACTAATATCTATTAGTTTTTTTATTTTCTCTATGAACAGTCCCGTTGCTTTGTCTATATTATTTATAGAGTATAGTTGTTCCCAGGATTCTTGTTTGACATTTGATATTAGTTTTGAATTGTCGACAAAAAATTTCTAATTTTCCTGGTTGTTACTAACGGTAGGGATGTTAGAATGTTTTTCATTTGAAGATATCAGTAAAATAGTGGAGAAGTGGTCAGTAATATCGCTTTCTAGGATTATTGGTATACAAGTAATTTTGTTGGATAGGTCTTTCACAAAGCAGTGATCTATACATGTGCCACTGATGGACCTTGTAGGTAGGTTTATATAGGACAGAAATCCGTTACTTGATAGGATATTCAAGTATTCATTTGTGATGGGATCATCGTCCAAAATATTTATATTGACATCTCCAAAGAAAATATGTTGCTTTAAATGAACTTTATTTTGATTTTGAAAAAAAAATTCGATATTCTTTAAAATCTCGTGGGGTTCTGAACATGGCGGACGATAAATTGCAGATACCTCAATTTTGTTATGGTTAATTTGGATCATTATGTTTAAAATTTTGATTCCATCGGTGAAAGTGAATGTATCATGATTATATTGCAGTTTATTTCTTACTAAAACTATCACCCCATCGTTTTGGTTATAAGTGCCAAAGTTATACAGCGTGTCATATCCCTGCTGATTGAAGCAAGAAATATCAGCCACTAGCCACGTTTCAGTCAAAACTATTAGATCAAAATTGTACCATATTTGGTCGAGTGGTATTTTTAAGTAATCAATGTTGTGTTTTATACTCCTTATGTTCATATTAAAAATTTGAAATTTCGCATCAGAATTTTGTGTACATAAATTAAGTTCATCGACGTTTTGTGCTATATTTGTTGCAATACTTGGAATTTGGAAATCATTAATGTATTTATTTACTGACATTTTTATGTCCTCTTTAGAGATAGGAGTAGTAAAAGATGAACTTGAATTTTAAAAAAGTATCCTTAAGTTTTGTTGTTCCTGATAATATTTGTACGATGGACAGTTTTTGTCGGTAGGTGAGTGGTTAATGTTATAATTTTTTTTATATCTCTCATTCCCATATCTACAGTTGCAGCATTCTATTGATACATGCTTACAATTTTCTTCTTCGTGACCATTGCCACAGTTGGCACATATCTTCTCATTCCTGCAATTCTTTTCTGTATGATTAAAATGGTAGCATTTTCTACACTGATAAATGTCGTTATTTTGATATACTGTCAAACATTGCCATCCCAGAAGTATTCTTCTATTATTGTCTTTGATTTTTTTGAATAGCTTTCCAGAAGTTTCCGCGTAGATAGTGTAATTGTTTCTTGATGGAAAATATTTGATAAACTTTACTTGTATGTCTCCACTCTGAATCATATAATTCTGATGTATAAGATCTTCTTCAATTTGCTTTTCATTCGGTTTCTCACTACTTTTATAATTTATTATTTTAATTTTTGGATTTAACATTTTCGGCTCAGTAACTTGGTATTTTTCATTCAATTTATTTTGAAGTTCATCTTTCAGTTTATTATGGTTTGATTCATCAATTTTTATATCAATTCCGCCATTTTTTGAGTTTCTCACACTTTCTATTTGAATGTTTAGAGATGAAAGATTTATTCTCTTACTCAATTCTCTTCTCGTATTATCGCAAGATTGTTTTTCTCTTGGAATAACTGTGATGCATTTCAGTGATTGCCTTTTAGTAATAGGTGTCGTTTGTTTTAAGATTTGTGCGTATGAATTTTCTTCTACTAATTGGTTTTTCTCAACTTCGTCGAGTCTCATATTAATTTTATTTAATGCTGATGCTATGGCATCCTTCTCAGTAATACTTGCGGTTATTGACAGTTGCTGCTCTTTTAGTTTTAAATTTTCGTTATTGAGCTGACGAATTATTTCCTCCTTTTCTGCTAGTGTTTTCTTCAAGGATCGATTCTCTTCTAATATCCTTTTTACATTAGTCGAATCAGGTCAATTTTCTTCATCTGTGATGCAGTTTTTTTCATTCTCGGGCTTTTCTTGTTGCTCTTCTTCTTCCTTCTTCTTTTTGCGGGTCATGACACTCTGTATAGTAATTTCTTATGTAGTATGGATCAGGAAGAACAAACTGTCAACTTGTCAATTTTACGTCACTCCGAGGTTATATAAATATGGCCGAAAACGACTGAAAACTGTAAAATCCGCTGCACCAATGTATCCAGACCCGTACTTTATCCTTATAAATGGAAACTCTTCGCCAAAAGATTATTTCATGGACTGTGTACCAACCAAATTCTTGACAAGGTAGGACGAGATCGTTTGCTTGTTTACTAGTACTACTATATTATATATTATATTATTATTATTATTATATGAACATTTAGAACTTTTAATTCGCCTATATTGAAAATAAACTCTCCGCCATTAGGAAAATTCTATTTGTCGAAGAATGAGTAGTAGTCAATCAGTTTAGATGATTTGATTTGTTGTCAGATAGTCTAGATCAGAGGTTCTGAAGCTTACTTGACCTACTGCGCAATTTGAATATCAATTATATTCTGGGACAAAAATTATGTTACGTCTCCCATCAAATCAATTCAACGCCCCCCAAATCAAATTGTCCCTCCGATTTCCTTTAGCCCCTTTACCGCGCCCTCCCCATAGTTCCCTCGCACTGATCAAGACAGATCTCTGGGTGAAACAATAACAAAAAACATCGTAGTAGCCATACCTGCAGTGTGTCTTGATTTCAGAAAAATGCGACAGTTGGTGGTAGGATCAAGGTAGGCAGAGGCATTTCGAACTATAAAGACACTGGTAGGGTTCTAGAAATCGACGGGAAGAAGGAAATAAATATTTGGTCAACAGAACTGTGCAATCGTTTCAGAGGTACAGATGGATGGATCATCCCTCCTTTGTTAGAAGAGGGAGAGAGCGTACGCGTTTTTGGTACAGATTTGTGTAGGTAAGTGATAGAGCTTATCTTAAAAGAAGATAACTGATATTTTTGTACAATTCTGGCGACAGCAATTTTTTTGTGGTAAACGATACCAATGATAATTTCGTATTGACGACATGATAAGTCCGGAGATTGATAGAAAATTCAGGAAATAATCGAAATAATGTTAAAAAGTAATAAAAATAGCTTTGTAGAGAATTAAACTCTTCATCATTTTATTTATACGTTTTTTCGATTTCTTGATGGCTCTTCATGTATAAGAAGCAAGACTCCATAACTCCATAAGTCATTTTCTGTCATCAAGTTAAAGTGAATCAATTTTTTTCACTGCCACGCGTAGGCGTGGAAAATATAATATTTTTGGATAATTTATGACGTCTTCATCACTAGAATGCAAGTCGCTCACTTCCGTTATAATCGATGTAGTGGTTACA
This sequence comes from Acanthoscelides obtectus, assembly GCA_963669975.1. Lineage (NCBI taxonomy): Eukaryota > Metazoa > Arthropoda > Insecta > Coleoptera > Chrysomelidae > Acanthoscelides > Acanthoscelides obtectus. The sequence continues at coordinate 21,155,921 of CAVLJG010000005.1, forward strand.
GAAGTTACTCCGTGACAAAATCGCCCATAGACAAACTGATGGGGCGAGTGAGTGACTTGATCTTTATAAAGAGAACATCAACAAATATTACATTTTACATACTTCCATGTATCATAAAAACATGGATCCTTGATCACAGATGTTGACTATCAAGTTATCATTATGGGAAATAATGTTGTATGCGAATAACGAGTACAACAAGTGTGTGGAGAACCTCGCGCGACCTTTCTTATACGAATATCTCATGTTTACCTCATTATCCTTCAAGAACCATAAAGGTGTCGAAAAAACCGTAAACCCTTCGTATCGAATTTTATTCTTCACAAATGACAGCAGTGTTTATTACTTGTAGATAGCCCAGGCCTCTCTAACTCAGGTGCCACCAGTGCAACGCCGAGCACCGCTCGCATCAAAGTGTTGCGGGGTGACTCCGTGAAGGTGGGGGAGGGGCTAAGCAGGGGCATACGCATCGCGAGGAAGGTGTTGTGCTAACCGTAGCACCCTGCGAATAGAAATGACCCGGGAGCTGCTGGCATTGAGCATACCTTCATCGCAGATTCGACTAAATTTAGTAATAGTAAGTAGTTTTTAAGTAAATGAACAAGAAGAGCCAGAAGTACCTGTCATACCGACTTAAAGATACAGCTTGACAAGAGGATTTCACCGTCCTCACCGAATCCAATGAAGCCTACAAGGTTTGATGGAAATTGTAGGCTCATTTGGAAAAAAATTGGTATGATAAACTGATTTCCGTCAGAAGTTTCTGTCGTACCGACTGAAAGCTAAGCAGGCAATGCAAATAGATAAAAATAATATAATAAAAATAATCATGTTTGTATGCTTCATGCTTGCATTTAAAAGCTCATTTGAGTCTGTCAGTTTGACGCCAGGCTTCTAGATGTTTGAAAGTATATGTAGAATGAATATGAAACGTCATGACCTTTGATATAGGTATAGGTTATGGTAAAATTCTACCGTCACGTTGTATCTTCAATTCGATATGACAGGTACTTTCATCATTGTTCATTTACTTAAAAACTACATATTATTACTAAGTTTAGTCGAATCCGCCATAAGGTTTAATTTCGCCGGCTCCCAGCCCCAACGGAAAATGAGTGGAGTGACATTCGTATTGACATTTGAATTGGTCTGATCGAGTCAACGCGCGGGTGATAAAATAAAGTTCATAATTTCGACGTAAACACATTTATTCTTAAGACGATCTTGGACAGAGTTTAGATTCAACAAGTTTTCTAATATTTGGTACAGTGGCTTGAGCAGTGGAGATTCTGAGTATCGCCTGTAAGGACACATCAGACAAAGACCTGTTTTTAGTTTTGTCCAAATTCATTAAAGAAAACATCTTCTCGCAGAAGTACGTTGTACCGAACATGGAGCAAGTTTCCAAGGCCAGTGCAAGAATTTTGGGAAAATCTTGCTGCTTAACACCATGATAAAACGAAATTAAATTACTATTGTAGTGGTAGTATCTACCCTTAGGGATCGTATCGATTTGAAGCTCAATCAGCTCAATTTGGAACTGCGGCGGTTCTGTTTCGAAAAGCACTGAAGATGGCGTCGTAAAAATCTCACTTGCATAAACATCGTCAATGATTTCAAAAAAAATCTTTAGCAGTTGCGTAACACAATAAAAGGGTATGTCACCGTAAGTTGCTTCCAGGTCTGTTAAAAATACTTCAAACTGCCGTGGTTGAAACCTTGCTTTCTGCAGAAATTGACACATACTTTTATTACATCCATAATACATTTGAAATTAAATTGCACATAGTTGTTCCTGATGATATCGGAGGTTGCCCAGCGTCGCGTACTTTTATTTTCATTCTCCCAGTTAAACCTTGTGCTTCCGATAATATTGCTGGCGCTCCATCGGTAACAACACTACGCAAACTTTTCAGTAGTATACACATGTCATTCATTGTGTATTATACAGCATCAAAAAGATCTTCTCCGGCCATTGTATCTTTGAGCGGGCTAACGTCTAGTAATTCGTCGGTGATAGTAAAGGCTAATTCGACGCCTCTAACGAAAACAGGTAATTATGCTGTGTCAGAAATGTCTTTACTTTCATCGAGAGCTATAGAATACTGCACAAAATGGGTACATTAACCCGCAGTTGTTCTTTTAAATCTGCACCAAGTTCAAGTATCCGACGAGAAATTGTTGGCTCGGACATACTAATTGTCTCAAAGTTGCTTACACGAGATGGCCACAATATTTCTGCACACTCCACTAAGCATTCTTTGACAAGTGCACTGTCAGTAAACGGTTTCCCACTTTTTGCGGTTTTCAAAGCAACAATATAACTTGCATTACGATACCATTAATAATAATCAACTACGACCAAATTAATAATTACTTCTTCAGAACTTAGAAGGGCTGGCCTCAATAACGTGTGACATTAAACATTTTGCTTTTCAGTATTTACCAAATATAGGCTTCTTCCATGCAGGATTGAATGACATCGTTTAAAAAAAGATGCACGTTAAGACGCTAAAAAACCTGTCCACTTTGTCTTGTCGTATTTAAGACAAATACACAAACTTTGAAAATAAATGCTGAATGTAGTCTGGTCGGAAATATTTCATTTTCTTTCTTCTATCAGACGTTGTGCGGTTTTCGGGTATTTTCAATAATTTGTATATACAAGATTACCCATGAGCTCAAATGTGCAGCCTGATATATATACAAGGGTTTTATATTCCTCATCCACTTCTTCCAGTCTAAAAGAATTTCAACGTGGTCTCTTTCCAGAAATGTTGAAGCTCTCCCAGTAGGTACAGATTACATGAAGGGCGTCCACGTTAGAGTATACGAAGCTACAATGGGAGACATGGAACACAACGAAGAAGATAAATGCTACTGTGCAACTCCTACTACTTGCATGAAAAAGGGACTCTTTGATCTATCTAAATGCATGGGAGTTCCTATCATCGTCACATTGCCACATTTCCTAGAAACGGACCCTTATTACTTGGAGCGGATCAGCGGCCTGGAACCTATACATGATGAACATATCCTCAAGATCATTTTGGAACCAGTAAGTTCTATGAAATCATATCAGATCTGTGTAATTATATACAGGGTGTCACACGTAGAATTGCAGCGATCGATTGCACAAAATTACTGTGATCCGTACCATCAGGAGTGCGTTTGTAAGTCACTTGGTAATGTAATACCGTACAAAGTCATGAGATGAAGACCGACATATGGAACTTCATTGCGAAATACTGTAGAACTTTATTTTTAGGACGCGTAAATTAGTACAGAGTCATGTAATGACACTTGATGACAGCCAACTGACTTCTATCCACGAATTTTTTAATATAAGGAACGTTATGGATACGTGGTAGCCCATTTATCGTGAAAAATATATATTTTTATATAAATATATATAGTAAAAATAACAATGACCCATGAGAGTGACAAGCGACTACACACTTTTTACCAAGGTTTTGGGCGTAGGAAGAAAAGCGCCTTCCAGAAGGGTTACTTTATTTCCGAAGGCATGGAACAGATACATCATCAGCAATTATGAAAGCTGAAATTATTACAGAGTAATACAAATTACACTATGCAGCAATTCATGAACGTAGCCCAGTATTCAACAATTATTCCATCAGTGTCAGTGTATTTGCACGTAATCTTATACATTCGTAATAACTGACTCGACTACATAATCAATAAGTATCAAATACTATGATACAGGCTGGTGGATCATAGTAAATACTGATCGCGTGACATTCGCCTTACATTGACGTACCTATTCCAGAGGATTTTTTCCGGATTTGTACATGGTGATCAGAAAAATCAAAACCTGACTTACAAGACTCAAAAATACGTTTTTACAAATAAACACCTTTTTTTAAAACCGCCTATATTAACGAGTGGTCTTTTGTTGTTTTTTTAGAAATAAATAATTCTTACATAATGTTTCTTCTATTCCAAGGACAAACAAGGTTTTTAGTTTTTGAAAACCGGCCCAGTGACGGCAGAGAAAAAGGCCAAAAACGAAAAAGAATATAAATTGCTCAAACTCCGTTCAGAAGATCCTGATCATTTTTGAAAAAAAGTTTGAGATAATAAGCTTTGGGATCTGGGTTGTAGGGGTGGGGAGGGATTATCACAATGTGTTGATAGTAAATTTATACGCTCCCAACCTCAGTAATTCTACGCGCGTATTAGACATATTTCACACAACATAAATTTCCTGTTAAAACTTTATAGTATTCTCAGCAGACGGTCGCGAGTGCTGCTTCCGGCGGCGTGCCTCTGGCTTTGGTGAATATTCTGCTGCGTTGGTATGGTACTCGACGCCAAGCCACAGCATAATGTCTCCAGACGCACTATTAGTAGGGCAGGGAAGGAATGTCTAAGTACTGATTGATAATCCTTAATGAACTGATAACGGCGTCGCGTGGTAAGTGCAGGGCTCACCTACTCGACGCCATTTCTTGTTTAGATTAAACCCAAAGGCATGCTTATTCCCATACGCAATATGTATAATATAAATACTTAAGCTGGAAACACTGAGCCACTGAATCCATGTCGACATTTGCTTATGATTCTAGATGACCTCTACACCACTTATTGCCAAGAAAAGAGCCCAGTTGAATTTAATGGTAGCAGCGGTGCCAAGGATAACTATTATGCAAAATATAACTGAAGCATTGCATCCAATCTTTTGGATGGAAGAGGTAAGTCTACAGCGAAAGACTCACGTGCATTGTTTATTACCACTGTTCGTAGGCCAGTACTGTTAGATCTAATTGCTCAGTCTCACCTCTTTGAGTGCTCACATGAGCGAATTTCAAGGAATGTGCAATACAGTGGAGGATAACTATCTTCAAGTAAAACGGAAAATGTCTACAAACCTATATTCATAGCGAGTTGAATGAAGTTCTTTTCATGGTTTTTGACGATTAAATCACAATATCATACGAACTAAGTAAACGGATAGTCTTAGCTATAGCAATACTAGCAAAACTGCGTACTGCCCAATCCGACTCCTTACGGGGATGATACTTGCTCTTGTACACGAATATGAATTGCGTCTTAATTCACAATTATTCAAAAGGACTTAGCGCAAACTGTCGACATGGTAGCAGTACTGTCAGGCATTGCTGCGTTTTATATAGCTCAACAAGAGGTAAATTCAAATCACACGCCAATGACAAGCAACTGGACATACTGACAGTATTAAGCATAAATATGGAAGACTTTTGTACATGTATGAGTGAGGGAGATGAGTGTATGAAAGTAAATCCAGTAATTTTAACATTTCACTATACATTTCCTACATTTATTGTATTTTCCCTAAATATGATGAACACTCATCATCACAACAATGAATGTCTGACTCAAATTCCGTTCACTTTGCTACGCTATACAATAGACGGAATTCACACGGCTGGATCCCAGACTCTGCCAACGACCACTGTACGAGCAAACCCATCCTTGAAAAGCAAGTACTTGAAATTATTGACACTTTAGATATCAACAAATCTGCTGGAATTGACAACATACCACCAATACTCATAAAAAACCTCTTACTTTAATTTACACCTCTTGAGATCCTAACACATTCCCCGATGCTTGGTAAAAATCCTCCATTACACCTATTTTTGAGAGTGGAAACAGGTATAAGGCAGACAATTAGAGTGCTAATTTAATGCTTTAAAGCTTTATAATCAAATAATGTTTCATGTAAAAAATGTAATCATTCAGCAACAACATGGATTTTTTTCCGAAAAGGTGCCTGGATATCAATTTGCTTTGTTTTACTCACTTTGTTAAGAATGCTTTGGGCAGAAATTTCCAAGTCGATGCTGTTTATACCGACTTCAGCAAGGCTTTTGATCGAGTTAATCATAATTTGCTATTGACAAAACTTGCTGAGGTGTTCGTAGCCCTCTTGTAATGTGGGTTTCAACTTATTTGCGGGATAGAGAATTCTTTGTGTGTATACGGGTAACGGGTATAAATCCAGAGTCGTTATTCCAATATCGGGAGTTCCTCAGGGTAGCCACTTAGGTCTATTACCCTTCTTAATTTATATAAATCATATCAGCCATTGTAAGTTTCTTCTTTACGCAGATGATTTAAACATGTCTCGTATAGTTGAAAGCCTTCAAGACTGCGTCAAAATACAATCTATTGTCAGAGAAATGACCTGCCACTTAACACTAAAAAATGTTTTTCAATCACATTCACGAAATAAAGAAACCTATTTCAGTATGCGTATCAGATAGAGAAAGTCAATATTAATTCAGTAAGCAACATTCGGGATCTGGGTGTTACTCTAGATACGAAATGGAGCTTCAATACTCATATAAATGGAACCATAAATAAGACAAATAAGATGCTTGGCTTTATCAGAAGACACTCTAGATACTTGAACAACCCTTCTACCATATTATCACTATATTATGCGTTTATACATAGTAATCTTTCTTTCGCGTCTATTATTTATTTAGAACCTACAGTACGAAAACCACATAAGGAGATTTGAGTCTGTTCAACATAAGTTCTTGCGAATTCTAGCTTACAAGGCGGGTATCATTTATACATGTAGCTTGGTAATGGAACATCGGATTTGTTTTCTTCACAGAATCTTGAACAATCGAATTGACTGCTTTTACATTTCATCGAAAACCAATATAAATGTACCGATAAGAGTGAATCCTAGACACTGTACATACTTCAACATTCCGTTTTGTAGAACTAGTATTGGTTAAACTCTCCACTGGTACGATTGCAAAGAAATCTCAACGACTATGGCAAATTCGCTGATATTTTTGCTTGTGAAATGATTAACTTTAAATACGCGATAAAAACAGAATGTTGGTCACTCCCTTGTAAGCTACGTTCCCATTCTTTGTAATAATTTTTATTTTACTGAATTGAATGTTTATATTTCATATATGTTATGTGGATCAATCCTTACATTTTAGTATGTTTAACTACACGGTGGATGTCTATTTTGAAGATTTTCTCTGTTTGACGTCCCTAATCTGTTAAATAAATTAATATACTGTCATCCTCCAACTATGCTAGTTCATGCTATATTGTTGTGTCGTGCATTCGGGACTGATTTGGTCAGCTGTGAATTCCACACCATCAAAAATTCATTGTCGGAAATAGCCCACTATTAGAAAATGTTTGAATCGGCAAGAATTTTAACCATCTGGGATCCATTGGTTAAGGTGAAATAATATCATAACCTTAGCTATGTTTTCTGATTGCTCTGATGTACTTGCATAAGTGTTTTGTTCCGTGCAATGTATACAATAGTTAGGTATAAGAGGTATGCCTCGAGATCGCTTTTTAGAAAAAAAAAATTTCGAAAATACGAAACACAAAAGTGTACTTTTACAAACTTATTGCAATATTATTATGATGTCAACAGCACAAAGGCTTAAATCTGGCTGACTGTAAAATGCGTTGAGAACAATAAAGTAAACTGTCTTCTAGGAAATTAGTAGCATGGTCAGCATTATTCCTAGCATATCAGCAGGAACGGCTAACATAACTCGTTGGATGAGAAATATTTGACCTCTACAAATAAATTCAAACAAAGGTTTTGAACAAAGATCTGTTATCTATTATCTAACTTGCAGTACAGCTAGATAATAACAACACGTGACTAGACGTCAGCAGCTGTATCGTAGACGCCATGATTTTAGTTTGGCCGGTGTAACTCTTTTTAATTCATTCGCCATGTCTTATTGTCTTCTCTTGGCACAACTACTCTTTGGCTAGAGCACGAAATGGCATCGTATAATAATAATATAATAATAATAATAATAATAAAGCATATATTGCCCAACAGTATACACCATTTACGGAGCATTGGGTAATAAAAAACAATGAATGTACTAAATTTACCTAAAACTAACTTTAGCGAAACTACAAATTAACACGACACTGGGTTCTTATTTCTGAAAACGTGCAGCAGATAATGTCACAGACGTTAGACAGTTTGTTCGCGCTTGCACACATTTGATTAATAGGTGATTTCATTAATATATTTGTTTGAACTCTTTTACATACAAACGTGTAATGATCTCTAGCATTAAGTCTCGGTACAAAGATATTTAGCTATGATAACAGGTCAACAGAGTCAATTTTGCCATTTAGTAGTTTATGCAAAAACAACACAGATGCCTGACCTCTACGGCTGTCTAAAGTTTGAAAGTTGAATCTGTTCACAAGCAGATCCAAAACGAAATTTTTGAATGCGTCAATTGCTTCTTCTGGTGACTGGAACGTTTGACCACGCAGTCTGTTTTTAATTTTCGGTAAAGTAAAGAAATCGTTAGGACTTAGATCGGGACCATATTATGGAGGATGGCCCAATAATTCCATGTTTTCTTCCGTTAAATACTACCTTTTTTTTGGGGCTGTGTGCGAACTTGCATTGTCTTGGTGGAGGATGATTCTTCTTTCGGGGTTGATTTTTCGAAGCTCGGTGATGACTTTTGGCAAAAAATGGTGGTATACCAGTCCGCAGTAACAGTTCTTTGCTCATTAAGAGGAATTGTTGCAATATGACCCGCTTTTGACACAAATGTCGCGACCATCTTTTTCGAAACACTTCGAGAACGGATGACTTTTGTTGGATTTTCTTCACCTTGGAACACCCAAACAGCCGACTGTCATTTATTTTCTGGTTTGTGGATATATCTCATCAAGCCTGAAAGAGTACTATTCTAATTTCGACCTGACTAGACTAGAATACAATAAAGTTAGTGACGACAGATCAGTAAAAAGCTTACAGCTTCTTATGATAAAGCCATATGATCGAAACGCATTCATAATAATTTGATTAATATGTGAATTGAATATTAATTGACTGTTAAAGCAAACGCCTAGATCTCTGATTGAGTCAGTTTTTGAAAGGTCTGTACCATTAATTGTATAAGGATGTAGTATAGTGGAACGTCGGCTAAAGGTTACTATTTTGCATTTGGATATACTTAAATGCAGATGATTTCTAAGACACTAGTCATGTAAAACATCGATCTGCGATTGTAGGGCAGCACAGTCTTCTAGGCACGCAATGGACACACAGCTGCACTTACATCATCTATATCTACCAAGACCTCCCAGCTTGTATCCAGCAGGCTGCTGTAAAGTGAGATGAAGTCTGCTTTTTTAAAATTGTAACGTTATGATGGTCAGTTGTTCTGTTAGTGTGATGCTTTTCAATTACTTCAAAAACTCTGATTGATAAAAATGGGTGGAATGAATCTTCATTTGCCAAAGGAGCACAATTGATGAGTTCATAGGAGGACAGCAGTATCATTAATGTTTTTTTCAGTTTCCGACTAGTGTGGGTTAAATGAGGCATGTTTTTGTTTTTCTAGGGCATTGTGCTAGAGGGCCCTTTACTGAAAAAGGTCCAATCGATCTTCATCGCGTTGAAGGTACTGAAGGTTTTGAACTGTGTAGGGCTACTGGCATCACTTGTAGCAATAGCATATGGAGCGTACGGCTATTACAAGAACAGAAAGAGTATCAGAGTCACTCCAAGTCATGAACCAAGCAACGGAGGTAATGAGGAAGTAACGAGAAGCACAAATGTCCTTATCGCCACTTTAAATGGCATGGAACAGAAGGGGCATGACAATCCAGCTCTTAGTGGCCATGAGTTCAGCAGATATAACATTTAAAAGAAATAAAATGATAGGTTCTTGTAATGCTATTCAAAGAGATAGTTCAAATAATTACGAGCACTCTATAAATAAAGCACAATATTATTCCGAAATGTAAAATAGAACATTTGAGAAGTTTGTCTGGTAAGTGGCGAACAATGGCATTGGGTGGCATTTTGACATGTGTACCACATCACAACTACATGAGTATGTTTTTCTTTGAAAGAATATAGTTTTTTAATACAATCCAGTCGGCTGTGATTTTTTTAGGGATAACGGTAATTAAAGGGTCCTTAGATACATTACCGCAGACTAGTTTCTGATTCATTCAGAATGTGAGATGTAGCTTAACAGAATTCAAGCAAAATTTGTCGGCCAGGCACCCTTATACTGCACACATAGTTCGCTATTATACAAATTCTTTTGGGCTACCTTTGGAATACTAGCTGCAGTATTAAAAATGAGAAAACGATGATAACCGAGCAAGAGATTGTGTTTTGAAGAGCATAAGTATGCATATCCATTTAATTAGTGGTTTTGAGTCCTCCCAGCCTTGTTCAAAGCTACCAAGCTCTGGTAACTTTAGTACGTGAGTTTGTGAGCGTTACAATAGAATTTTGAAAATGCTACAAACTGGATGGCTTTTTGTATGAGTGTGGGTGTGTCTTGACTCCCAAGCCGTGATATTTTTTGACAGGTAGTTGTGTGTATATTAGATCGGTGATTATTCAAGGATTCCCTACGAATTGACTTCAAATGAGGTTGAAATATCAATTAGTTTTCTAGTAGTAGAAGTAGTTCTGTAAGAAATGTATCTCATTTTATGAACGTGTGTACAAAATAATTATTGTGATCAATGTTTTAAAATAGATGGGGCGACAGAATACCTCTTGTTGTTTGATTCTCCAAATTTTCACGAAAAGAAAAATGGAAAACAAGGTCAAAGATATCGATAATAGGCATTGACGATACTTCACTTACCATCAATGGTGTTTGGAATTTTCGTGTACTTAAAATTTTAAATATTTTTCTAATTAGTTTGCGAGAAGTAGTGAGTCGATCTAACTGAATATATTGCGTTCTTGTTCCTTGTATTCATTAGAAATTTGCTATCGCCTTAAAGAACAGCGTAAGGTAGATTGACTCTATACATCGCATGCAATTCTTTACAAATAGACTTCGACGTACGTGTATTGGTATCTTTGCTACCTACTACTTGCTATGTTAACCCATGTACCTTGTCGTAAGGCTATAGTTTAGTGAATGAGTATCAGTGAAAAAGACTAATATTGATTTAGACAAATTAAAATTACGAACTTTATATACCAGTGCTAGCAAAATGTGGCTCCACTTTCTACTCAAATGGTGAAATAGCAGATAGTGTGAACCAAGCCCTTTTCATTTCTGAAAATAAAAACTTCTAAATTCAGTTTTTACGAATTTATTCAAGAACTCCAAGTTTTTTAACCGATTTCATTGAAATTTCTCATGACAACGAAGACATATAGGAGTAACGTGAGACTAGATGGGATGGCTTTACAATCCAGGACCGGACTCGTTTTTTTCATCAAAATTAACATATTTGAAGCCAGACAATGAAATATTAGGAAAGTAAAATGAGTTCGCCTCCTTTGGTGTTTTAGTTGTATTTTTTATTCATTCAAAAATTTATATCAACTTGAGTTTATTCACATTACACAAAATAATGTTTAAAATTGAATTGCAGGTGTGTTGGGAACTCAAAATTTTAAGTCCCGACTTATTTTTTTCTTTGTTTTTGATTTCAAGAAGTGCAATGATGCCCTGTAAGTTGCACTGTGAGTTTATTATTATTTCTTAGAAAAATACAGCAATAAATGAATAAAAAAGGCGAAGTTAACCTTACGCATATTACTTACTTTTTCGGTAAATTTCCTAATGGTTTAATTCTACCAACTGTTGTTGTACTAGTTAAAAAGGAAAACGACATTTAATATGCAACTCCACTAAATTACATCTTCCAGGCAAAAACGTAGAATGCAGGACCGGACTTAAACGTAACTGTGCTGAAAATATTATGCGTTTTCTTCGATCCTAGAATTTTGAGTTCCCAAAATACCTCAGGCTCAATTTCAAGCAACATTTTGAAAAAATTTTGAAGAAATAAAATTGATAATCATCAGAATTAATTAGAACCATTCGTTGGTTCTCTTGTACCTAGTCAAAAATTTCAATACTCAGCACATAAGATTGTTTTAGATAAAGAAACAAAAAAGCAAAGAAAATTTAAGCATGCCCTGCGTTTTTCAGCCATGTGACTATTTTTACGATAGAGCTACGTAATTTTGTTATTGTACAAAATTTCAATTAAATCCGCTCAATAGTCTCTAAGATACGTGATATCAAGGATATGGCACGACTATTAATACAAAATAAATTTAGAACTTTTCTATTTTCATCTCACTTTGGAACACGCTGCATACAGTCCACTCAAATATTCTAGCACGTATCATGTTTCAACTTTCGGTCGTTCAGGTATCTCTGCTATTGGCTGGCCATGGAAACTCCTACAGTTGCTGATACAGAATAAATATAATTAGTTAATTTAACTTTTTTTTGAAATAATCGGCTCTGCTTTATATTCTGCATATTATCTGGACAGCTTCCGTACGCCCTTGTATCATTACATCGGCCCTCGGCAGATAAAGGATTTTGCATGTTACTGGCTGGATGAGCAATATTTATTTGTTTCTTTTTTGCCCTTAGCTCCGCCGCTACTGGATCGACCTTCAAAATTTCAAAGACTTTTCTTCCTTGGTTTAGTAATCGTGTGTGGAAATTGAGTGAATCACAGTTTTCCTGGTGTACATGTTATAAAGCATTTTAATATTTTCTGACCAGTACCAGTGGCGTGGGAAGTAAAAACGCGTTTGAATTTATATTTTCAGAGAAGTGCAAGTGGACTCATATTAATATGTTGGTAGATACTGAGCCACATCTTAACGCAATCTTACTAAAAAATATACCAACTCGTATCTGTGTCATTTTTTTATTTACAATCACTAAGCTCACAACTATCAATCATTCCACTTTTTTCCTTTCGCAAGCGTCCGAACTATAACTATTCACTGCATGCTGAGTCACTAGTCTCAACAATAACTTCATAACAGAGTAGAACATAAGGGCGGACAGCATCAGAAGTGCGATGACGTCCACTAGGTAGTACTGCAGGACTCCTAAATGTCTTGAAGGTGATTGGAGGGCCATTGCACCTTTATGTCTCAAAACGTATTCTGTCCAGAAGACAGCACGTTCCAATGGGGTTTCTGATTGGTCCATCAGGAGGCGTTGACGCCTTTTGACCTCTTGACGGTACTTGGGGTCCTCAATAACCTAAAACAATAAGTACTGGTTGTTAAAAATAAGAACACATTAGGGAAGACGAGATATCGAATCGAAAGATTTCCGTTTTGTATGTTTTGTTCAGTTTACCCCAGAATAAATTTATTGTCCATATATTTTGAGTAACAGGTTTTAATGTTTGTCGGTTATATAACCATCATTGTGCTACTTTTTACAGTGATTTCCGCCACAGCAATGTTTTGTCCAAGTCTCCGCCAGGAACATTACGTATCTTGAAAGGTGGCATTGTGTTAGTTCTTTTTTGACATTATCTAGGTTTTTTGTGACATTATGTAGGTTTTTGCACTAGCCGTTGTACACTTGTGTACTCGTGCCGTAGCTGTACGTGTTGCCTATACTTCACGATGCTTTAGCTATCAATGTTTGGCTTTGATGTGATGTAGCAGATGGCGTCCTTGGAGGTCCCAGCTGTATGTTGTATGATATAGCTGCAAGTAAACTGCAGTGCATACATCGTGAGGATTTGTTTGATCTATGATGCTGATAGTTCCATTGGTTTCTTGTCTCAAATACACTTGAGATGTATGCCAAGAAAAAAATTAGTTACGCTTCCGCTTTTTCTTATTAAACCTGGAAATTACATATGCAAATTTGCTGATTTTCAAAAAAAAAAATACTTGGTTGGCGAAGTATACTAAAACTAACAGGTGAGAAAATATGGTACATACAGGAATATTTATGAAACGTGAAAAAGTTATTACATTCCACATTAATTTTGTTTCTAATCATTTATTTTATACAAATTCACTTTAGGATGTCAAGTAGAAAATACAAGTCAGTGCCTAGATGTGACCCAGTGCGGAAATGTTTTGTATGTGATACGTCATTCTTAATTTTTCTGTGCTGATTTCCCATAATGGTTCTCAATGTTTTTGAAAACGCAAAAAAGACAGGGAAAGTCGTTATTTATAATTTTGAACATAACCTCTCTTCACAAAGGACGACACAAATAACCCGTCTAGCACAGCTAATAGATATATTTAATGTGTAGCATATTCAGTAATAATTTTCTCACATAGCAGATATCACTGATTTTACAGGTATATATGTATGCAGATTAATATTCGCAATTCCTCCATAGATGGGCGTCGTCAACGCTCATAGCGAGCAAACGCTAGGAACCATCTAGGCAGTAAGTTGACATTTTGTCAGTTTTTCTGACGTTTTTAGGTTTCTTACTACAAAAGTAGATACACATGCCCACACATCCGGATACGGGTTGGCTCTTGTTGTGGACTTCGTGTGTCTTTTTTCCTCTCCATCTTCGTTTGCTCAGGTTACACCTGTATCCGGATGTGTGGGCATGTGTATCTACTCTTGTAGTTACATATGTGCATTCATTTCGGGCCTGATGAAGCCAACCAGCAGAAATACGTATCGCTCGGGTTACCTATCCTATTTTCTGCTCAAATCCACTTTTTGCGGATTTTGCCCATTATTTTCCTATTTTTGTTATACACCTTTCTCCGCATGATAATTTTCTCTTTGTGGATCCTTTGGGCTTGAAGTACCACAGCAAGTGGCTATAACCGGCCGCGTGGTTGTGGTTATTTGTCGCCTTGAAAATTCGAGGTCTTCTAGCCATTTTATACTACAATGTGTAGGTTGACTCTTGTTGTGGACTTCGTGTGTCTTTTTTTTCCTCTCCATCTTCGTTTCCTTAGGTTACACCCGTATCCGGATGCGTGGGCTTGTGTATCTACTTTTGTAGTTACATATGTGCAATCATTTCGGGCCTGATGAAGCCAACCAGCAGAAATACGTATTGCTCGGGTTACTTATCCTATTTTCTGCTCAAATCCACTTTTTGCGGATTTTGCCCATTATTTTCCTATTTTCGTTATACACCTTTCTCCGCGTGATAATTTTCTCTTTGTATATATTTATATACAGGGTGACTTCGAAGTTAAGTCATTTATTTTAACAGTGAGTAGATCTGATCAAAAGAAGTGTTTTTTTCCTTTAACATTTTTCTGGTAAAATTAAATTAACAAAGTTATAGCCCTTTAGAAGTTTGAGTACCGCCCTGTCTCAATACTAATATTATGTGCTCGTGTTTGGCAACAACGGATATAATCCGCCTTATCGGTTCATCGCATCGGAAACAAAAAAGCGAAAGAATTTGAAACGTTTATCACGATATCAGTCAATGTGTGAGTCGGTAACGCGTGAGTGAATAGTGGTGTTTGTTGTGTGGCTCAAACGAAATAAAAAATGACACATGTTTACGAAAATGGTGAACTTCTGGACATGATTCTTATTTACGGGGGGATTCTTTACAAAATGCTGCCGCGGCATTACGGATTTATGCGAATCGGTTTCCCTATCAAGTGCAACCAACCCCTCGTGCCTTTGTTAATGTAGTACAAAGGGCTCGTGAATCAGGTGACTTAAGACCTCACAGGGGAGGGTATGCCGGTGCTCCAAGACCGCACGATCAAATACAGGTCCGCACTGAAATAGCTGTCGGGAGGATACTTTATAAAACAAGGTAACATTTTTCTTTAATTTTTTTTTTATTTTTACACACATATTTTGGTTTATCTTTCTTCTACAATCATTATCTGAAAATTAATGACTCAACTTAAAAGTCACCCTGTATATAGATCCAAGGAGTACAAACCTTTCTGATGGCCCACAGGAGCTTGTCGGCTGTGAGAGTTTGAAGGTCCAGCTTCAAAGCGTAACCGTCGATTTCAGCTTTAGCTGCGTTGGAATCATGGTCACAAAATACGGGCATCGTGATGATCGGCACTCCATGGTACACCGTTTCGAACATACTCAGCAAACCGCCATGAGTGACGAAGGCCTTCAGTTTTGGGTGACCTAGAAAAGGAAATATTTTTAAACAAGACGGCTAGAAATAAACTATAGGAAAATTACATTATAGATGGAAGCAGATTTCAGAGCCCGGCGCTCGAAATATCTCACATGAAAAACGCCTGAAGGTGGATGACAAAATTGTAGTTATGAGACAGGATGCAAACGCGTACAGGATACTGCAAATCGATCAGGCTTTAGCCGTCAGTTTGACAGTTCTTAACAATTCGCAGTAGATTCCTATCTCTCTGCAGAAACATAAAAAGGTGTATATCCATACAGTTCTAGAGTCCCAGAGAGTTGAAAAGAATGGTGGAGATTTTTGCGGACGTTAAAAGACAGTAGTAGAAGCAGATGTTTTTATTGGTAAGTGTTGATATAGAATATTCATCAGCTTTGCGAAGGAGCATATACCTCAACGTTGGGATACAGGACTTAATTTCCTTGACTTTTTGGGTGCTGAATCACAATCTAAGATTTGCTAACAAAGTTTCATATCTAACATAATAATGAAACATGGAAAATATTGGAGATACATCACAATTGACAATGAGTATGGGTAAGGGACAACTGGACCTTAAACTTTGAGCCTTGCCTACGCTCCTTTTGAATCGAAGAGGTTTCATTCATGCTTCATCATTTTAGTGTTATCAGATTCTGCTAAGGAAGCTCAGTACGCCACAAAAATCGATTGTATCACTCCTAGGGATCGTTATGGCATCAATATAGTCACAATGATATACCAACAATAATTATCAGATAATATTTAACTAACTTAGCATAGATAGATATATAGAGAAACGTTCAAAAAATTATCCGAGATGAAGTTGACATATTCTGATTAATTAAAAATCTACCTTGGAAAGGTTACTGTCCAATAGATGCCGCTTTAGCCAACTATTAGTTTATATATGCCCATAACCTTAATAACCGCAAGCATAGATAAACGAAATTTGAAAAGATAAGAACATAAAAAACGAACGAAATGAATTGGTAATATGTAAATACACAGTATTTAGATACATTTCAATAAAAATAAGAGTCAGTAAAGCTGGGTTCAGTGGTTTAAACTTAAAAGCACTCCACATTCTGAATAATAAGAAAAAAAAATCGTTTATTGCCCAACAGTTAAGGAAACCATTTACAGGATAATCCTAAGAAGAGATAGATCAAACTAACAAAAATAGAAAACATACTGTGACGATAACAAATAAAACTGTTGGCGCCATCTGTTGGGAGACTCTCCTACTCGCCAGAGCTTCATGGCCAATCTTTGCTTTTACGCGGACCACGACCGCACAAGCCGCTTGGCGACATCGATGCGAAGTGACCTCGAATATTCTAGGCGCCGCTTTGTGGCTCGCCAGACCTTTCTCGGAGCAGCGATGGAGACTATATCGAACTCGATGGCCGGGAGATGGGGGCAAGGTACAGAGTACAGTAGAGGAGAGCAGAGTGGAGTATAGTCCAGTCAATGACGCGACATAAGAATTAGTCAGACATAAATACTGGAGAACATAAATGTTGTATGTAGTCAAGATACATAAATAAGTGCATTTCTTTTTGTGGAATCCAGTTTTATAATCCACATCCAAAAGAACCCAGAAAAACGCTACAGCACAGAAAGCAGGTGATTCCATCTAAAGGGCAACAACGCACCAAGACGAAAAAAAAGATACTTCATTCAAGTGAGAAACATATCATAAATTGCTTAGCATTGTAGCAATGATAAATTGGGTTCCAAATTAACGATGCATATTCTAATTTATATCTCATATCTGCAGAATACAAAACCAACAGCGACTCTGGAGCTTCTGCAGTTTGTCACAATAAAACCGTATGTTCAGGAAGCTTCACTCACCTTTTGAGCTATCTGGTGTGAAAAATTAAATTTGTCGTCAAAAACTACACCCAAATCCTTAATTGACTTATAAAGATTTATGTAAACATCCCTAACATTATAATTAAATTACCCTCAGACTCAATAATCCTGAATAATTTTAAGTTATCCGCAAAGAGGAGTTACTACTTAAATACTGCACAGTATCTTCGACAAATAAGATCAACAATGATGGAACAAGGTCTGAACCCTGAGGATGAAATGAAAGATTTATCATTCATTAATTTCTGCAAGGGAATTGAGGTGGCTAGACTAGACTAGAAATTTTATTTTGCAAATCTTTTAGAGCGATGAAAAGTAAGAAATCGGATTACATATCGTCGCTGATCTGACAAATGGGCGTAAGCGACACAATCTCTAAATAGGAGATAAACCACTGAGAAACTCTCGAGGGGTATACCTATGTTCTGACAAATGGACGTATCTCCATCGCCCATACCCCGGAGTATACATCATAGTCAGTAAGGACGGAAGCGACATCAATGGAAGATAGGGAATCTGGCTAAGAGGCGTAAATCCATAAATGGACATACGCCTGTTCGTCACATCATCTATTGCGCTTTAGTGTCGCTTTCGCCCATAGAATGTAACTGTGATAAACATAGCCACCTATATCTAACGTAGTTCTAGGTGGCTTTGGTGATAACCGATACTGTTGCGCCATCTCCTGCATGTTTACGGGTTTTCTAGAACGTCTAGGTATCCCCAGTTATCATAACAGATGGTGAGGTGTATGTTTAAGTGAAAGCTGAAAGTCTAAACTTAAGGTAAGCACATTTTTGTTGACTTAAAGTAATATATTATTTGAGATAAACATGCGTCGTGGTTTGGTGCTTCTGACATTTATAGTTGAAATGTGAGGTTATGAACGAAGTCGCGGCGAGAAAACCTTCGCTGCCTGTCAATTATTGAGATGACGTCCGCGAAATGAGGCAAACTATTTCAAACTAACCATAGATTTTGTGTTGGTTGGGGTTAACTTTTGCTATGGTTATTACAACTGTTTGTTTTTATTGCAGTAACTTAACCAAGGCAGCATAGATGTGTTAGTCAAGTGAGACGACGGTACAACTAACGTCGTGTATTAAATATAAAAAACCTCAACACTGTACATAAAACTCAGACTTTACGCTCTGGTGTTGGGGTGAAAATGTACTGGCCCCCCGACAAGAAATATTATTACGGAGTAGTAATGACAACTTCGACGGAATTGAATCCATCAGAAAAGATGCAGAAAATACAT
Organism: Acanthoscelides obtectus; assembly: GCA_963669975.1. Lineage (NCBI taxonomy): Eukaryota > Metazoa > Arthropoda > Insecta > Coleoptera > Chrysomelidae > Acanthoscelides > Acanthoscelides obtectus. Next base: position 21,174,960 of record CAVLJG010000005.1, read on the forward strand.
CAGCTGGAAAGCAACGATTCAGACGATGACAATATTCCACTCAGTGTTTTAAAGAAGGCTATCGAAGAAAATAAGGAGCCTTCCACTTCACCAAAATCAGTGTGTCCAATAAAGAATATTGATTTACAAGACGAGGTTCCACCAGGTCCTAGAGAACAAACTCCAGATCAACCTGAAGCTGTTGATCCTTTTGAATGTTCTGACAGCAGTAATCACGACCCCACTTATACCCAAACCTGTAATTTTGAAAATTGCAAACAGGAAATATTTGCTGCTTGTCACCGCTGTCCTGCATTGTTGTGCTGGGATCATTTCAATAACAATAGCGACTGCAAATGTCACGATGATATTTACTCATCTGATTCTGAAAACGGAAAGGATAAGGCAGAGATCGAGCGCCATCGCTTAGCTGCTAGGTATGCCGTAGATGGTGTGCAAAGAGAGGTGCCGTTTGCTAAGACAAAAAAAGGAAACAAAGGCAATAGCACATGCGCAAAAAAGTGAGGGGAAAGCTTACGTGAGTTCAACTTCAAAAAACTTATGCCACCGAAATTAATAAACTCGCGATGTGACACAAAGAAGTGTAAACAAGAGTGCAGCTTAATCACGGAAGAACATAGGCAAAAGATTTTTGCTGCTTTCTATGAAACAAAAAGCCTTCAGTTACAGAGGGAGTTCGTTGCGCGTCATGTTACAGCTCACAATATTAAAAGAAAGCGAACAAGCAACATTGTTTCACGTAGATCAAGAACATTTACTTATCGTCTTGCGAATGCAAATACATCAACAACTGTTTGTAAAACTATGTTTTTAAACACGCTCGGAATTTCTGAAAAACCATGCGGACGGTGCTAAATAAATTAAATGATGAAGGGATACTACGTCCTGATGCACGTGGTGGTCGACACGAAAGTTTGCGTGAAAAAGATAGCGCTACTCGGTCTGCTGTATTAGCCCATATTCAACTATTTCCTCGGATGAAATCACACTTTTGCAGATAGTCCACCACCAGGGAGTATTTGCACCCAGATCTGACTATTAAGAAAATGTATTATTTTTACGTGCAAGAGGGACGTCAGCCACAGTGTAGTTATCACACCTATCGAAGGGTATTCAAGTCATTGAATCTTTCTTTCCATCACCCAAAGTAAGACCAGTGTAGCCTTTGTTCGTTCTATAAAGAAGGCAGCACGGAAACGAAGGCCAAACTCGAAGATTCTTTTGCTGCACACATTGCAGAGACGGACTCTGTGCGAAAGAAGAAAAAAGATGCTAAAGAATCATCACAAGAAAACCCTGAAGTAATAGCTAGTGCTGAATTCGACCTGCAACAGGTAATTTCGCTTCCAAGAAGCAATGAAAGTGGAATTTTTTATAGCCGTCGTCTATCAGTGTTGAACCTTACGATTTACAACCTAGTAAATAAAAACTGCTTGTGTTATCTTTGGAACGAAATTAATAGTAAACGATGGTCCAACGAAATATCAACATGCGTGGCAAACTACCTTATTCAGCTGGATACCAGGGAATAAAAGAAGTGAGACTATTTGCAGATGGTTGTGGTGGCCAAAATAAGAACACGATTGTTTTAGCCATGTTGCTGCACACCATAACCAAGACCAAAAACATTAAAAAAATATCATTATCTTTCTTCGAAACAAATCACAGCCAAAGCGAGGGCGACTCTGCCCACAGTTCTATTTCGACAGCTTTAGCCTTAGCAGGAGATGTCTTTATTACTGCTCAGCTTCCTCCTATTCTTAAATTGGCAAGACGGAATTCTCCATACACTGTTATCCCTATGGATAATGCTGACTTTCTGGATTACAAGTTTGTGGCTGAACAACTCCGCATTCGACAACTGAGAAAATTTGACACGGGGGAAAATGTTAATTTCACCGCAATCAAGGAAGTAATGGTAAAGAAAGATGTTCCACAACTGTTTCTAAAAGCCAGCCATCTTGCTGATCAGTATAACACATTATCTCTGAAAAGAAACACTCTTGAAGTCCTGAAACAGCCGGTACGTAGACTTAATAATGGTCCAATTAAATTAGACAGCCTGAAATACGAAAACCTTGTTGAGCTATGTACTGGACCTACACCCATAGTGCGAGATCTAACGTTTCAACAATACTTCAAGAACCTCCCGCATCATTAAACACCTCAGTTTTTATAATTTGCATACATCCTCTGTTTAATTTCTATATTTTGAAGTTTTCTTTGTTTAAATAAAAATGTCGTTAATGATAGGAACCGTTGTGTATGTTTAAAATTACTAATGAAAAAGAGCGTAAGTGACGTACCTCTGTAAAGTAACTCTGACGAACGGGCGTATGTCCAAAGTGGCCATTTTGTAGGACAATATCGTGCAAGCTTTGCAATTACGTTATGACAGATTGAAAGTGTCCCTGATGATTCACTTTGATACAAAATTGTAAAAAAATATCGTTGCTAGTTGCAGAATCATCAACTCATCTAAGATACATATTTTCGCAAAATCGCTCTACTGTAAAATTATGTTATTGGCGCTTACGTCCATTTGTCAGAACAGCGACGATATGTTGTGAATCAGTCACCTCATCGGTTTTATACGGTTTTGTACAACATCAACAACTCCTACCCAAAATTAATTTTTAAGCGTGGGAAATGAAGTGATCAGACTTGTGCCATTTCATTTCCCAGATCTCTTATGTGCGATAAAAAAATAAGTAGTCATGTTACATATCTGTTGCTACAGTGAATTCCTCGGTTTTGTACTGCATTAACAACACCTATGCAAAATTAATTCCTTATGTGATTAAGATTTCCTCAAACCACGTGTATCGGATAACCAACCATAGAAATACGCCATTCTTATAATAACAAATGTTGCATAATGAATCAGGCAGCGTGGCTGTCCTAATGAGCTAGCGATTTTAGGTTAAAAGACGTCGTTATATGTCACGCCAAGAGGTAATAAACTGGTTCTTTTTTGCATTAATCGAAACAGCTGAACGAAAAGAAAGTGCATTGTGTAATTTTCCGTTGATATAACAACAAAAGAAAGTGAAACCAGCTTGCTCGGAGTCCTCGTTTGCGCAATGCAAATACAATTTTAATAAAAGAGTTAAAACTCTTCCTCCCGTCACTGCACTGCACTGATGATGCTGCTACGTTCAAAGCAATAGTCCGGTGATCTTAGGTATAACGATACACTCGACAACTACAGCATTTATTGAAAATACGACGTGTCGATGACTTCAAACGCCATCTTCAGGTACGTTATGAGTTATGTCAGGTATTAACGTATTATGATTAGAGTCATTGATGAATATATTTTCCAAGAAGGCGCACAGCTCTATGTTATATTGCAAGCTTACATTTTACTATCTTCACATCAATATTGTCAATTTCCCATTAGCTTTACAAGCAAACGACACCTCGACCTCCCTCGTGATCACTGCTAGAATTGTGTAATGTCAGGATCTCTCAACGACGGAAAAGGAGATGGCGGTACAACCCGACAGGTAGCAACGCGACACCACAAACAGGTGGTCACCGCATACAGGGTATCCCAAATTACTTGCAGCGGTATACCTCATGAGAACAATTCAGCTGGGATATTCCCAAAATCCAGACTGTTGCAGTTTAGCTAAACCAACTTGCTTCTCTTAAATAGAATATTCTATGCATTAGTCAGTTTGTGAATCGTACGCTAGATCCGGAATCGTGTTCGAGATATCTCAGGCCAATTCATTTTTAAAATTTTTCCCACATTTTTGCCTTTGCTATATGATTTGCTACGATTTTCTGATAATAGGAGACCTAGTTGATCTTATTCCAGATTAGGATAACAAAGAATGAAGGATGGTGAAAAAAGTATGAAATTTAGGTTTTAAGAACTCAAAAAGTCAATTTTCTGAGAAGAGAAGCTGCGTTTTTTATAATTTCTTAGTATTGAGCAATGAAAATAAGGTTAGCTCTGTACACAGTTGTCTATTTCGCAAATTAGCAATTTCTTAGATATATCCTTAAATGCTCGATGAGACTTTTTCGATCAGCTGGTCTCAGTTGGCCACGGCCCTTAGTACTTTCCTTCATGGAAAAATGACATTATTTTATACAAAAAGCCGCATGGAGCATTTAAGCAAACAGATAGGCCATATTGCGAAGCAGACAACCTTATACAGAATTAGCCTATGGTCAATGTCTAGCTTTCATTCTTTTTTTGACTACCAAATACTATCCTGGAATAATCACGTCTACATTTCTATAAACAAATCGTAAAAAAATTATATTATAATTTGTTGGCCGGCATTTATCACTTCTTACATAAAGTTTGAGACATGTAAGAACACACAGTTATACATATAAGAATTGGTAATATAGCAGATTCTAAAAATGTAATAACATACGAGGCGTTTCATTCAAAATGAACAAGTTGGTATCCACTTGCGGTACAACCGGAAGGCCAGCATTTTAATGTTTTAGTTGAATAGTTCTCAATTCTTACACTATACCCCCAAATTTTCATATTTGTCTTTCTCTTTCGAGTAATCGGTTGCAACTCAATGTGTGGGACACCCTGTATGTAGCTATATGCATAGGTGGTTGGTGGCGCCACGATGAGTACGCTTTCAATTAAATTGGGTACCTCCTGGCGCAATATATTGAGCAATGTTGAAATATGGTGTAAAGTTTGTTTAAAGTGAGCTTAAGATGACTGTACTAATAGTAAATTGTTGTTTACGCCAGGAGGGCAATGTAGCGTACCAGCATACATAATAGTATGCAGCACTGTGATTGAATCATTGCGCATAACTTCGCCAGATTGACTCGTGTATCTGACCTGCAGTCACCCAGATTCACTACACAACGTAGCTAGTCAATCAAGAGCCCATATTTCACCAACATACGTTTTTGCATCTGACACTGGTGATCTGTGGTTTACTACTGTAGCAGCCTCCGATGTAGAAACCTCAAAGCATTCAAGAAATCAATTCGTTTTATGTATGTGTACTCATGTGTACATGAGCAAGAGGAAGTAGAGAATGTTTTTGGAAGTGCAAACATTTGCTGTATCGTCGGATTTCCCTACCCAATGCATGCTTCCGATGAGGTTATTTATACCTTCTTCAGGTACCTCATCCTGTTTGTGGAAAACTGTAAGAGTTTGTGGAGGGTAGTTAAATATGTCACTCGTCTTTCCATCATATCTCACGCATGTTCAGTGAGCGAAAGGTCTTGAGATCTAGGAGGTCAAGGAAAGAGACGGACTGTTATTGCCGTAGTCTATTCCTTGTGGCTCTAGTATTATGGGAACGGGCATTAACTTGTTAGAAAATAGGGTCTCCAAGCGTTTCGACGATTGGAAAAAAGTAGAGTTGCACTATTTCCTGAACATACCGTTGCCTCCTCTAATGAATACTAGAAGTGACTCAGTACCGTATTTAACGGCGCCCTCATCTCTAACTGCTAAACTATGCTGCACGTGATGTGCAACTGAAAACTTTACACTCCGCCTTCCTCCATGACGCCTTCTGACCAGTGCTTGTCCATTATTTATCACTACCGAACAGAGATTCGTCACTATAACAATATCCTAGAGTTCATCATCCCGGTCTCAGCTCTGTCGTAAGGGTCTCGAGTCAGCAGCCGTCGCGGCGAAAAACATAAGGTAAGGCTTGTATTTGTATGTCACTTGCTACATACTATAGGGGTCATGGTTTGAGGCACCATTTCATTTGTCACCTCCAGTTTCCACTAGGAGGTCATATTAGAAACCTATCCTTCACAATATCTCCGAACGCTTGAAAATTTTATTTTCCATCAAGGTAATGGCCAGCCCATATTGCTAGAGCTGCAACAAACTGCGCCAATAACGGTCAAGTGAACCTTCTTCCTTGGCTTCCTAGATCTTCAGACCGTAAGCCAATTGAACATATATGTGATATAATGATCATCCACCAATATGAGCAGCTCTTAGCAACCACGCATGGTTAACCCGAGACAAGATATCTCAAGACGACATAAAATCACCTTTTTAAGAAGGACGAGCGGACTCCTAAACTATGGCGTCAAGGTGGCTCAACACACCACCACCGAAATCTAGCAAATGATCAAACTTCAAAACTCAATCATGACTACCTGTTGTTTATGTCTTCACTGTAAGCAAAATATTCTGTTTTCGTTGTCACTAAACTCAATCACGACTACCTGTTGTTTATGTCTTCACTGTAAGCAAAATATTCTCTTTTCGTTGTCACTGAGTATAATTCTAACACTGCCGAATTCTTAAAGTTGATGTACGGAACAAGCAGCTGGGCTGATAAAGGCAGTAATGGGCTTTATGACCTTCTTGAACCCCAAGGAACTTTATTGAAGAAAAGCAGTTTTTAATTAACTGAAGCCTTATCAAAGCACCCTTGAGTATACAATGGCTGGGTAGATACTTCAAGATTACTTTGATAAAATAATTTTTGTGCCTTTTGTTTCAGTTTAGCATTTTGTTACAGTCAGCATTTTACAATAGTTTCATCAATATTATCAGTAGGCTTGGAGGATTAACAACTCCCTCTACTAGTCTTTTCACTAGATTCTTCCCTTCGGGAGCCGTCAGACCAAGTCCTCCATGATACTGCAGCTTTTTGGGCCTGTTGTACCTTGCTCCTCGAACTTATGTCATATTAGAAGGCCTATAGCTGCACAGAGTTGGTTTATACTCAGATCTGCTGCCGTATTCGGTCATGGCTCTGAGATAAATTCTTTCCCATGCCTACATTGTTGTGTTCCGTCAGTGTGTTCAGTTATTTCCAAATCAGTGCAGATGCCACTATAGGGCTTCTTGATGCCTTGAGTGACCCCCGATGGCCAGTGTTCATGGAGATCCCTAATTGATATACTATGCTTAGGATTTAACATGTTCCCTGGTCAGTTTTTGTCTCGTCTGTGTCAGCTTATTTCCCCTTGCAGATTGTGCCTTCGGTGTCTCCTATTTTGGTCTCCGAGAGAACTATGTGGTCCTTGTTTCATCGTAGATTTGTAATGATAAGAAAAGTAGAAAAATAAGAGCAAGGTAATTAGGTAAAAGTAATTAAAAGGACAAGATGTATCTGGAAAGAGAATGGTAAACTTAGGCCCAATTTCACCATTAATATTATGAACCAATGGGAAAATACCTTATCGAAATGTAATTTGACAGAAGCTGTCAAAGGTCTCTGAATATTAGTAATTTCTATTGAAATACTGAATAAAATCGTGAAAGTTCGACTTTATTATAAGCAAGACCACTTTTTGATTCCAACATGAAGCTTTTGTACAGAAAAAACAGGACAACCTTCATGTATTTTGATATATGTTATAGGTTTACATTTAACATTCCGTTATCCCCCTCAGCGAATGGGAAGGCGGCAAATAATAGGTAGATTTTCTGGCTGTTAAATTTGGCAGCAGATTTGGACGTTTGTTAATGCATGGCACTCTTGAATTTACCAACTTCAATATACTGAAAGTTATCATTACATACCTGTTGAATAGTGAGGATTTGTCTGTATTTTGCAAGAAAATAGAATATAAAATACATTCCATCCAATACCTCATCTTCCTTTACGTCATAATAGTAATCATTTATTAATTTATGGAATGATGAATTTCTTCAAAGCAATAAAAACATTATGTCCTCTCCATCCTAAAACACAGATGATATGTGTAAGACGTGTCAAACCCTACATCTCCCTAATGCATAATGCAATTACTATGGACATAGACAAAAAATTATGAAAGATGTTTCACAAATAATATCTTTTAAGTCCAAAAATCATAAAACCTAGTAATGTTTATTGTTTGTCTTTTTTTGACTTTCGATCACGTCCCGTGGCGGAGGGTGCGAAATGAATCTTTTAAATTTGCTGGTTTTGAATTTTTTTCGTGAACATTTACTAGGTATCATGATTATAAGCATCTTTGATAGATTGCTCGATCCGGAATGGGAAAGATCTCCTATTTATGAAAATATTTTTGGTATCATCTAACCGTTGCAATCAGCGTGACATATGATTTATAGCATAACCCGCTGTCCTATCAATACAAATTTAACATACAGATCGCCTAGCCGTGGGAATGCAGTGGTCGGGATGAATATCACGGCAGCAACTGATGATTTGGGCATGTCTGGTAACAACGTATGAAGTGAAACTCGCTAGCTTCACAAATTTGAAGATTTTGAACAATTTCTTTGAAAATGATGAAAGATATGTCTGGTTTGGCAGGGTAATGTCGCAGCCAAATGGCAGTCACTCTTTCTGACACAGTCCGGATCGAAAGATGACGATATTCGTAAAATGTATTGATACGTCTAAATATAGGATCGTATCAAACATCCCTACTATCAAGATGTATAACCCAAGGTACCGACGGAGCTATTTCGCGGCGTCATGGAAATAATTTCAAATTTTCATTTGCATTTTTTCAAGTGTTGTGCAATGATTTTGGGAAAAATGTCACGAATAGTCTTATAAAGCATAGTAGAGTATATTTCAACAGTTGGCGGAACTTACTCCACTGGGACCAGGAGGGTGAAACGGGATAACAATCTGGCAACCTTGTCACACCCTCACACAAGTCACCGTGTTGTCATTGAATAGTATGGAATTAAACCTTCAGAGTATATGTTTTGTGACTGGTACCAAGAGTTGACAGATCCCACACATGTGTCACTCGTTGAAATGCAATAATCAGCTGTATTCAAATAATGTCTAATAAAAATATAACCTAGAATGTATACTCGTGAGAAAAGAAAAATATGGCAAATTTGTAGTTTTTTTTTGCAGGGTTTAGGTTTGCTGGTAGCTTTAAGGCATATATTTGGGAATTTCTTAATCGCTGTGAATATAGTGTGGATGTTTGTTCAGTTCCTGAACAACGAAAAATATTCAACTTTATGGGTGTATGGATATCAAAAAACCTGAATGGTTTTGTGGAAATATCAATCTAAGGTGCCATAATGGTTCTGATGAATGGCAAGTAAATGAATGAATGTTTTAAAACGAGCAATATCTTTGGGTAGAGCCTGTCATCAAGTAGGTGCTTAATGGCTATCTGCAAGAGGTTTATAGGAAAGAACACCCAGTATCGCATATCAATTGAAGAAAATAATATAAACATGAATAAAAAATCAACAGTAGTAATTAAAACATGAATTTTATTCAAAAATTCAACATTTCTTTAAATTTTGACTGAATTATATGTAATTTCTTAATATTCGATGAGCTGGTGATGTTTCAATGACAAGCTGTCATCTCATACTTTGACAGTATTTTGTTTTCAACATTTCATAGCTATTGGTTGCTAAAATATGTTGATTGGAACTTGAAGCTCATTCGTTGTATTTGACGGTCTGTTACCCTATAGGTGAAGAATAACGGACTGTTGTTGGTGAAATTGGACTTGGGGAGAGGCAAAGAGGCACCCGGAAGACTATAGGAAAAACGAAACTAGTCAAATTATCTGTCTCGATAATAAAAATGGCTTAGCTAAGCCGTGAGTAAGCTGACCAAGCAAAACGCTTGACAATGAACCTACCCAAAATATCTTGTTGGGGAAGCCACCTCTCCAGCAGGACGTTGGACGGTAGATCCGACATATCATCAGCACTTTCGTATTTCCACAGCACCCTCTGGGGTAGATTTCTGAACACGACCATTAGCATCTTTCGCAAGTAAACAGGCATATTGGCTGCCTTCACCGATGAGCCCATGCTGAAGTAGATGAAACCTGCATCACCTGAACCTCTGATGAATTCTTCCAGGTGCTGGAAATAAGTAATCCTGTCACGATTACAAAATTATTGGTCAACAAGTAAGATATTTTGTAGATAGCTTTGAGTGAAGTTTCAGGTACAAATGCTGTTGTATAGCATAGTCACTACATTGTGGAATTTTTAAAAGCACTACTTGGAACAGCTTCTAGTTCAACTGATGATTGTAAGTGTGATATCAGTTGTAATGTTTTGAAGCCCAAATCTTTCAGAAAGTGAAGATCCAAAGCATTTTTTTTCATTGATGACCCACTAGGACAGCGTTTTTCAACAGTTTTGAAGATAGTTACCATGTAAACCAAAGAAAACATTCATACAAAGTATTTTACACCATCCCGAAAGATGAGAAAAGGCTGTGGCTATGTAGATATGAAATAATGTGGTTCGATAGGCTTCCAAGGAAGACTCAATGATCTGTAACAAATCCCCACGATTACGAGTAGTTTACTCATATTAGATAAATGTCATTTGTTTTCACTCACCTCGGGTAGCGGTTTTGCTTTCTTGCAGTGAATGCATGCTATTTCCGCAACATTAGGTAAAAATGGTCGGGGGTAAGTCACTGTAGCGTGACCGTTCTGTAAAATGAAGCTGACGTTCTTCGAAAGGTCGTACACGAGCGGAACATCGTCGCCAAAATGTTTTCTGACCACGTCTTGCACGAACCATCTGACCTGGAGTGAGAAGAAGATGCTATCGGTTTCTGAAGTTATTCATGGGTATAGCTTTGTGAGGCCATAGCTTAGTTCAAGATAATAATAATAATAATAGGATTCGTTTTTAGCTATCAGTATCAAGAATTGCATTTTTGTACTAAAATGAAAAAAAGCAAAAAAAAAACAGCAAAAGGAATCAGTGCGCAGCTTACGACTGATCATTTTACGAGCCCTATCATCATAGCGCATTAAAGTAGTACATGGTAATTGCAAATAACAATCATCACCAAAATCGAATGATAACAAACGATAAAATATAAAAAAACAAGGGAAACAATCTAAAATCATCTAGATCATTTATACAGACAACTCAAATAGAGTATACACATAATATCGCTCGACTAACTGGAGTCAAGGAGCTTTTTATATTTAAATTTCATAGTTGACATTGGAGCTTCTTTGATATATGTGGGAGCTTGGTTGTACAATCGACAAACATTAAAGAGAAAGACTTAGGCCCGTATCGTCAGTCGTCCCTACAATTGTAGGGCTCCTTTATGGCCTCCTTGATTGTCATAGTTTTCTACTTCTCCGTGTCAGAACTCTATTTTGAGGTTATGTCACAAACATCTATTTGCATCAAATTGTGCTTGCTTTTGAGTTATATCATGTTATATCAACCTGAAATTTCCTACAATTTAAAAAGAAAACATATCTTCACAATAGGAGAGCGCTGGCGCTGACGCGGGACAAGTGTAATCTAGAAATTTTGAAGGATAGAAAGGAGTATGACAATCAAGGAGGCCATAAACGCGCCCTACAATTGTAGGGACGACTGACGATACGGGCCTTAGTGAAGATAGCTGATTTATGTGATGGCTGTGGAATAAGGCCTCTAAGCCTAACATCAACATCATAAACATAAATATACTAAGTGACATATAAATCCGAACACCCAGTTTAACCCTTAACTGGTCCGGCGTCGTCTGAGAGACTACGCCGTAATAACAAATCCTGTTTACGCGCCACTGGAACCGCCTACAGACGCATCACTCCGTCTAATCCTTCCCTATTGGTCACTTGAAAATAGGCGTATTTCGGTAAATTTTGCTCATTTGTGTCCTAAGTTAGGAGCGATTATGTTTGTGCGGTAGTCTGTCAGACTACGCCGGACCGTTTGCGTTACTTTAGTACGTGGTGCACAGATACGAAGTTATGGCTGGGCCATCTAAACGGGTACGTTGGGGCGATCGGGATTATGAAGAAACTCTAGCTAGGTGGAATGACGAATTAACTGATGGTAGTGATATAGATGACGTGTCGGAAGACTATAATATTGAGTCAGAGCATGACACTAATTCTGAATTATCTGAATGTGAGGAGGACAATGGGAGTGATGAGTTGGACTCACCTGAAAGTGAAAAGAAATATATATATGGCAAAAATCGGTACAGGTGGTGCACTTCAGAAGTTCGTCCATCATCTAAGGTCCGAAGACACAATATTGTCATGAAGGTACCTGTACTGAAGTCAAAGGCAAGTATGCTTGGCGAGACAGCAGACCCCCTGGCTGTTTGGAGCTTACTTTTTAGTGATAATATTTTGGAACATATTACTCAGTTCACTAACAAAAAACTAAATTCAATGAGTGAAAAATATTCTGCTGTTTCAAAACATCACCTAAGGGAAACAGATATAACCGAGTTGAAAGCTTTTTTTGGATTACTTATCTACACAGCTGTATTCAATTCAAGTCATGAACATCTGGACCATCTATTTGCAACAGATGGAACAGGTAGGGACATATTTAGAGCAGTTCTCAGTAAGAAAAGATTTGCTGTCCTTTTAGCTGCTATAAGATTTGATAATCGGGACGATAGAGAGGAGCGCAAAAAGGATGACCCTGCTGCAGCTATATCCTTTGTATTCAACAGTTTCATAGAGAATTGTCAAAGTGTTTATGGATTAGGGCAATCTGCTACTGTAGACGAAATGCTGGTTAATTTCCGTGGGAGATGTCGCTTCAAGATGTACATGCCAAACAAGCCAGCAAAATATGGTCTCAAAATTCAGTGCTTGACAGATGCGCGTAATAGCTATTTATACAATGCTTACATCTACTGCGGAAAAGACTCGGATGGTTTTGGTCTCAGTGACGAAAATAAGAAACTTTTAAAACCTACGCAAGCAGTATTACGCCTAGCAACACCACTCTTCAACAGCAATCGCAACATTACAGCTGATAACTGGTATTCATCAATACAGTTAGTGGACGTCCTTCTAAAAAAAAATTAACATATGTAGGGACCCTAAAAAAAAATAAGGCCGAAATACCACAGACTTTCCTACCCAATCGCAAAAGAGCTGCAGGATCAACACTCTATGGATTTAGGGAGGAATGTACAATAATTTCCCACGTTGGGAAGGTTGGAAAAGCCACAATTCTGATATCTTCCATGCACGACAGAGAATACACTGACCAAGTAGCTAACAAACCCGAAATAATCACTTATTATAACGAAAATAAAGGAGGAGTCGATTCCATTGACGAAAAATGTTCTAAAAGTACATCCAGTCGTCGTAGTCAAAGATGGCCATTGACAATATTTTTTCGTATCTTGGATATTTCCGTGGTAAATTCCTATATTCTCCATCAGTGTTATAAAAACAATCCTAAAATAACAGAAAAAAGCGATTTCGGAAAACAGTTAGCTATGCAGTTGGTGGAAGATCATATGAAACGACGCATGACAATGATGAATATACCACGGGAAATTCGAACTATGATTAGAAGGATACTTAGAGTCCCGGAAGAACAAGAAACTAATGATGGAGGAAATCTTGTCCTTCAAAAACGTAGGATTTGTCATATATGTCCTAGCAACAAACGGAGGATGACCAAATATCTATGTATTTATTGCAAAAAACCAGTATGCTTGACTTGCACGAATCCCCTCTGCAAAAACTGTACCGCAAATCTATAAACTTACGGCCTTGCTGGAATGAAAAATACCTTCAACATTGCATATCTGCATCTGTCTTATGGTTATATATTGCCTTATAAACGAATTCTTGGAAAAAAATATCAGCTCATTTAAACTTCTCTTACTGATATGATTATTTAGGAAATAATAAGTTTTTAGTTGTAAAATTATGTACCTTTTTTTTTCTTTTATTTATATGTCCTCAATTCAATGCCCAATCACTTGTATTTTGACGAAGTATATATCATTTATGTTCAAGCTATCGACAGTTTTTGAATAAATAATTACATTCTTTTTTTTGTGTTTTATTTTTGCGTTTAAAACGTCGTCGTCTCACAGACTACGCCGGACCAGTTATGTCACTAGTCGAGCACCGGACCAGTTAAGGGTTAAATGGTTTTATTTTAATAAAATTTTGTATAAGTAGTTAATAAAGCATAATGAGTAAATGATAAAAATTTCAAAATGATTGCACTGCTTTAAAGCCCTTTGACCTTTAATAATGTGTGGATGCACCCTGATGTGCTACGCATTCTCCAACGCGCCTAGGCATGCTTCTGATCAGGTGGTCAATATCCTCCTGTGGTATCTCATTCCAGGCAACCACCAACGCCTCTCGAAGTGCTTCTAGAGTCTGAGGAGGACGTTGCAAATTGAGCAATCTCCTACCCATCATATCCCACACGTGCTCAATTGGGGATAAGTCGGGAGATCTTGGTGGCCATGGTAACAATGTGACATCATTATGTTGAAAGAAGTCTATTGTGACTCTTGCAACATGTGGTCGGGCATTATCTTGTTGGAAAGTTGTATCTGCCAGGGTGTCAAGATAGGGTAAAAGATGGGGTTCTAGAACTTCGTGGATATAACGCTGCGCGTTCATGTTACCTCTGATGAAGATTAAAGGTGACCTGGAACCATAAGCTATAGCACCCCAAACCATAACTCCAACAGTGTGATGAACATGTCTTTCAACAAAAAGCTGTGATTCCTCCTTTCACCACGTCGCCTTCTAACCCTGGCATGACCATCGTGCATGCCTAAACAAAATCGACACTCATCACTAAAGACAATACTGTTCCATTCCTGATCCCAGAGTGACCGTTGTCTGCACCACTCAAGGCGATTACGTCGGTGTTCTCGAGTTAAAGGGAGGACCCAGTGTGGCCGGTACGAAAACAAGCCAAAACTTCTCATTCGTCGGTAAATACTTCGCATGCCAATAGGTCTTCCGTGTTCTGCAAACCATTCATTTGCAATGGACCTGGTAGTGGAGAAACGGTCCCTTAAGGCCAATAATCTTAGGCGGCGATCTTCACGGTATGTTGTTCTACGGCGGCGTCCAGTGCGTCTTTGCGTACGGCCTTCTCGAAGCCATGCCTGACAACACCTAACCACAGTGTCTACACTTCTTTGCACTCTAACTGCAATTGCCCGAAAAGAAAGTCCAGCTTCCCGAAGTCCCACTATACGGCCCCTATCAAACTCACTAAGTTGACGAAATCGTACAGGTCTCCGTTCTCTAGGCATCGTAACCGATCGTAAAGGATGTCAAGAACCAAAATCCGCCAACGTTGATTCTTTACTGCGGCTGAAATATTCATTTTTAGAGCGTTAGTGAATTAAAAAAAAAGCAGTATAAAAACCGGAATGTCCAACTGACGCTATAGTAAGAAAAGCTAAAGGGCCAAGCCGTTTGAAAACAATAAATCATTTCTCTTGAGACCCTATAAGTTTGTCGTTGGAGAGGGGGGGTTGTTAATCTGAAAAAAATAGAAGTAGATGGCGCTAGCTGGGTTAGCAGTCATGTCTAAATAGCTTAGGGCTAGGTACCCTGCATTTGAGAAGAATATTGAAATTAAAATATTTCCTAACCTCAAATTCATTCATTAAATCTACCAACACTAGCACTATCTAGCAACAGCTGTCGTTACAGCAAACGCCAAGTGTGTTCTGATAGTTGCGACTTTCCTTTACATAACTTAGGGTTTTTGTAATAATAACCAAATTTTCTTACTAACACATAATAACCAAAACATTTAACTCCAAAAACAAAAATCTGCGATGCTACTGAGGCCCTGCCTCTAGCATATGATTATGCACAAAGCTGCTGCGTACATCAGTAGCCAAAACAAGAGCCACGTGCCATGAGCAATATGTCTACACATGTTTAGATTGTTTTCCTGGATACCTCCATCCTACGCAGTGCAGGTTTATTCATCTGGTACAAACGCCATTTGTAGGAATGTCAATGTTGGCACATTGGAAGACCTCAAATTGTTATAAATTGGGGGAAAGTTAACAAACATGCGTTTCTGACACCAAAAAATAGAGTAGATTTATAGGGAACATGTAACGGGACGGTAAAACTTAGTTTCTTCTACAAAATCGCGTTAAGTAGATTGACTCTGTACTTCCTACGTAACGCTGTCAGCAGTTCATAGAGAATTATGTTCAGCACAAGTTAACTCCTCTGACGCCTATATAATGAGTCCATGGTTTCGACCTATTTGATAGCTCTGCGAATTAGAAATTTCTCCCCAACCTCACCGACGTATTGACCATTTAGCAGCATCACTGAGTAACGGTAGTCAGCCATGAGCCAGTACCTCCGATGAGCGGTGAGCGGTTAGACGCGAGACCACCACACGTGTTATGTGTTATACTACAACCAAAACACTGGGATAAACCCTCCACTATCCCCTATAACCCCAGCTCCGACATTCAATGGCTAAAAATATATAAGTGGATCTAAATGTCAGAAAACGAAGATGCGATTCTTATTTCTCACTTTTGTTGTCTGTAACAACGCTCCCACTGATTTATCTTTCAAAAACTACAAAGCTGTTTCGTCACTGGCTTAGTAGTAGCTTTGTGTCATTTCATCAAATCCAAAGCAAGGATTAGCGGAGAGACAGACAGAACGACGGAAATGAGTGACACTATTTTTCATGTTACTTCCAATAAGCATAAATCTTATTTTGACCATTTTTCGCCACTGAAAAACAACTTTCAGGGCACCCTATACAGAGATCGCGCCTGTCTGGTCTAATTATGGTCGTACATTCCCAAACTCGAACTTTAGTAACGGTTCGGCTGTCTGCTGTTTGCTTTTGCTCCTCTTACTATGCTCCAAATTAACTCTAACACTTTACTATGAAGCAAATATAAATAAATAATAGGTCAACTTACCGTAACACTATGCAACAAGTTAGCCGCCATATACCACATGGTATTTCTAGTCCTCTGCAGAAGGTCCATGTCGTCCGTAAGGTCAATCGACAGGAAAGGGGTGAAGGAGTACGGCAAAGGGTTGCCGGCTAAGGACAGGCTGCCCGTGTAGAAACCTACAGTGTTGATGTACATGAAGGGCGATTTGAAGTAGTGTGCGAAGCCAAGGGCGCATTCTGGAAACGCTCCGTCCAGGATCAGAAGGTCGAACTTCGTGCTGTCGTGGAGAAGGGATTTTGTTTCGGTGTCGGACAGAAGTGCATCACATGACTGTAAATTTTTTTAAATTAGTCAATTGGCTACAGTATAGTTTCATAGTGAACAGTACCAATATCCCCCTTTCGTCCTTTCAATTCACTTTAAAACTGTACAAATAATAACAAAATTCCGATCACCAAAGAAAGCACATACCACACAATTAAAATTTGATTCCAATAAAAAGTACTTGACAAGATCCTGCTAGGTGCCTTAGCAGCCTGAACTCACATATTTATTTATTTCTAAATTAGATTTAGTAATACAATCTATTTATTAGCTTATGCTGCAATTGACACACACTCTCTCCCACAACCCCCAACGTCCAACCTTTAACCCCTGCAAACATTTTTCTGAAAATGATCAGGATCTCTTGAAGATTCAAAAAACAAAGCGATTTTAATTCTTTGTTTGTGGTGGTCTTTTTCTGCGTGGCGACTGGACTAATTTTTGAAAAGTATAGAGCCTAATCGCTCTTGGCGTATTAGTACCATTGTGTGAAATTTCATCAAAATTCGAGCAGTACTTCCCAGGTTATAGATTAGCGGACAGACAGGCTCACAGTGGCGTATGAACTAAGAAGTAAGGTTCTTAATGTCACATTTATTACCTTATGTCTTTCAATGGTGCTGCGGACATACATAAATAACTACATTGCTTCTATTGCTTTAACCCGATTTGATTGCTTTGTCCAAACACAAAATTAATTAAGTTTTTTCTGATATAATCCAGGAATTATTACGAAGGTCTTGTTACAAATTAAGCCTTACGGGGGCCATCTATTAGCGTACTTATTCTACTTCAAAACAGTTTCTAAACTCAACTGCATCTCGGAATTCTCAGGCAGTCTGTGAGTTCTATTTTCAAGTCATGTATCCAAGACGTAGATTTATTTATGTTGCCTAATAATTTATTCTCAGGACGTTGCATTCGCCACTCTTTCGTGGCTTCACGTTTGAAAGAAGTAATTGCTCCGGGGAATAGTGGCCGCCGTGATTTTAGACACTCCGAGGCACGATTGTTTGCTGCAAAGTGAACAGATACCAGCAGTTATGCTACTAACGCGGAGTGGTCCGATTATCGTGGAAAACAGTAATGAAATAATTCTTGTACCCCGACCCCTTCCCGATTTTTGAGATCAAGGATTTCGTTTCTGCCATTGCTAGAAATGTATTTTTCATATAAAACTGATATGCCTACCTAAATATTTCGAAAACTAGGCATCCTAGAAAAAAGTTTCAAATACAAGTTGTAAGGTTCCGAGGGGGCAAAATAATGGTGACCATGACCCTGACCGCGACCGTCAAGGTCATTTTCAGATCAAGCGAATATTTTAAAATGTAACTCCCACTTTTTACACCGGAATTGGAAAAGCTAAGGAATCTTTGAGTACAAATATAACCTTACCGTGACCTTCAAGGTCGAATCAACATATTGAAAACAAGTTGTCCTAGCAAAAAGGTTCGACAGCAAAGTTGTAAGCTTTGTAGAGGCCGCCCAAAGGTTACCTTGACTAGGCTGGGCATAATAAATCCAAATACATTCCTGTTCAGTGCCGTTTTTGTATTTATTTCAGTCCAGTTACGAATATTTCTCAACCAGGATTTTTGCCTCCTTCTACATAGAATCCCGTTTACCCCAAATTTCGCATTTTATGATCAGCTTAAGCAATCTTACGTCTTTTACTTGTGGCTAACAGTTTTCGATTTTGTTTTCGGTTGCTTCATTCTAAACGAGACCTGTCTATGGTATTTTCAAAACACTTCCTAAGAGCCACATCTCAAAGGTTTCTTTCCTCAAGAGAGCAATATTTAATGTCCAGGCTTCTATGCCATGTAACAAAATAGAATGTATATAACACTTAACCATCCGGCATTGTGTTTGTACAGTTTTGTTATACCATTGATCAGGTAATACACACTACCCGAAGACACAGAACACAAAGATGAATGTTAAAATCGACTTTGAAAAGGGATACTTGACGTGAATCGTGTGTAGGTACAGAAATTATCGCAACTTGACAAGATCTGTTCTCACTAGCACTGTTCTTGAGCGTACTTCCAACTCAAAATTGATATCTTGTCGTGTGTGACACTTGAGGACTCTGTTTTGTCCACCAGTTCAATAACTTCAGTCATTACTTTGATTCGTGTCTTAATTATGCCCCTCTTACAGAGGACTGCTGTTACTGTTTCCTTTATATTTGACGTACGATCTTCCAGTTCTTGCGTGGCACATGCCCTGTTTAACTTTCCAACTTGTTTGCTGAACAGTGTTATTGACTTCAACTAATTTTTTCTGTAGCCTGTTAATTCCAATAAAAATCAACTTTTACAATTTTAATACAATACGCAAGCAGGGCGCCTTCAGCTTCGCCGTCACCAGCCTTCTTTAAAGAAAAGTATGGTTTTGTGAAGGTTGCGAGTACCACATGAGAATTATGAGTATGAAATGTTTTCGATTCAGTCACCCAAGTATTCGAGATATGTAAGCTTTGATTTTCAGTGCCAGCTACAATTTTGCGCTCCCAGCAATTATTGTAATTGTTGAGAGAATGAAGCAATCATTGCCAATCCTCCAGCGAATTAGTAGGTGAATTATTGAGAACAGTAAAATATTCTATTCCGTATACCTATATACCATTTTCAATATACGTTTTGACGTCTATTGAGGCAAGTTACTGATGACATCTATTGAAATCTGTTGTGTTGGTAATATTGAATAAGGTGAGCCCCAGGGCTATATCTAGAAATGGGGGACGGTTGAACATAATCAAAGACTATTCATTTCATATTATTATTACCTAACTTGAAATATAGCCATAGCCACTAACACCCATATTGCTTGTATCGTTTTTCCCTTCTACGTAGGAACTTTTCTAAATAAATGGGTTGTTGGAAAGTATGAATCCGTACATACGGGCCCGCAGGAATTTTTTCAGTGGGGCCTATCAAAGGCAAGAGTTAAGTTTTTGTGAAAATGTACCTGCCCTCAAAACTTTTTGAAGAGAGAGGGATAGCAAATTTTCTCAGGACGAGGGAAGTAGGGATCAAATCCTAAAAATCCTCAAAATTGTCCACAACGTCATGTCCAACCAAATTCCCAGGGAAAGAAGGGTAGGCCCACCAAAAAAAAATCGATTCCGCGAATCTGGCGTTGACAGGTCTGTCAAAATTGTTTGTCACTTGTCGATATGGGGTGTTTTGAATATTACAAGATATTCAGCTGTTGCTTGCTCTCACGTTTAACGTAGGTAATGAAGCATGGAAAAAATACCATACGTGTATGGTTTATCTGAAGTCACTTGAAATAGCATAAAAACATGGTCGGCGCGTCCTTTATAATTTCATGACGTATCATAGGCGTGCGGTTATTTATTTAGAACGATAATAATAATGTTTTTATATCACAATAAATGGATTTTACTATCTTCTTATTTTTTTGATTTGTGATAAAAAATACTTGTATTGGGAGTTTAATTTATGTTGACTGAAAGTTAAGAAATGGAAAAATTACAGAAGTCCAACGTTTGACATAGGCAAATATTTACATAGCAGGTAGGTATATAAAAAGGTATATAAAGACTTACATTATAGGTATTTAAAACAAGAGTTTCAAGAGAAACTAGCAGACCCTCTATCGATGATCGCTTAACGACATCGATAGAATGTGCGAGGTAAAGGGAACCAACCCGGCGTTCCCAGAGACTGAAACACATGAGGAGAGGTTGTAGCAGACCGCAGGTCACGCACAACACATGGCCTACCGAGACGCTGATGAGTCGGGCCACGCGGAGGTTTAGGGTTTAGTGAGTATTAGGTGATCTCCTCAAGACCCTGGAGCCCCACACACGCCGTAGCTCGTGCTATGGTATGGTGCGTAAATGCATTCCCCCTCGTTAAAAAAAAAAAAAATATTTATATATCATCCTCGCCTTCGGAGCTGTCGCTAGAGTCATCTTGTAGAGGAATTACAACGGGATTTACAGGAGGCAAAACACAATATTCATTTTCTTTTTCAATAATATGCCTAGAACACTGCTTCCATAGGTCTGTGGCAGCAATATGAGATACTGCATCTCTTATTGTGGCCAATAGCGATTCACTTAATTGAGGGGTCTGATTATGTTTTCTTACTTTTTTTTAAAGCAGCCCAGACCAACTCAATCGGGTTAAAAATGCAGTAATAGGGAGGTAGACGTAATACTTCATGGCCATTTTGCTGAAGCAGATTGTCAACAACATACTCTTTTTCAAATTTTTGTCTTTCAATAAGATCCAATAATATGGTTTTGGTTGATTTTTGTGGTATTTCCATTTCCTTATCCTTCATAAAATCAATAATGTTTTGTTTTTTTGTGCCTGTATTCGGAATTTTGTTTTTCTGTTGGGAATGGTATGGCGCATTGTCCATAATAATCACTGAATTTGGGGAAATGTTTGGTATTAACTGCTGCTCTATCCACTTTTCAAATAAGTCGGAGGTCATGTCCTCATGATAGTCGGCACATGATTCTTTGATATTTTTGGCAGATAACAGCAAGGCATTAGGTATAAATCCATTTTCACTGCCAGCATGGAGAATAATGATTCGTTTTCCACGGTTGCATGGTGCATTTAAAATGCACTTGTTGCTGTCGTCAACCCAGCCGTACTGCACCACATCATGGGTATCATACCACGTTTCATCCAGGTAAATCAGATTTCTTTTCTGCTCTCTATAGATTTTAACTTTGTGCAAAAATTCTTGGCGCAATTCAACGATTCGAGACGACTCCATAATCACCATTCTTTTATCTAATTTTTTGTATTGAAAACCATACAGTTTTACTATACAGTGCAGTGAGTCTAAGCATTTGTAATTATAAAAATCTTCAGGATGATCTTTTAATTTATCCCGTATCATTTCTAACGTGGGCACCAAATTTTCTTTATAAAATCCGTATATTATACGACGAATATCTTCCTGAAAACCCACGTCTATTCTTTTTAATTTTTGCCCTATGCGCTTTCTGTGGAAGGAATGGTTGACTACATCTCCCCTTTTTATAACCCGATAAATGGTAGACCGACTGATTTTTGTCAGGATACAAATTCTGTTTAAAATTTGATTTTACGAGGAATCTGGATTTTCGTTTTTCAGACAATCATACATATTTAGGATTACTCTTTGGGTCTGTTCCTCTAAATCTTTATGAAAGAATTCTGCCTGCACAGGTTCATCAACCATCTCCTCGTGGCTTGGAGCATTTTCCCAAGGTCTCCAAAGAGCCATATTTAGGACACACAAGAACAATCAACACAACAATTAAATCAACAAGTAAACTGAGTATTCAAAAGTCAAAAACACACAAACTAATAAAATCAATGAAAAAACACGGACAGACTAAAGAAAACACGTTTATTCACCGCTACACGGCACTGGCTAAACTGTTTCAATTTTCAGTAGCCACCTGCACTTGTTCAGAGCTCTGAAATACACGCTTTCTCATTGGCTATGTCCACGCATAGGCGTGCTTTACGCCACGTGGACCGGTGAAACTGCGTTTGATCTCTTATACGGGGGGATATTTGCTGCGAAATTTGGTGATTTTTGCAACAACAGAGCGTGTTAAATATAGATATATAAAACGCACCCGGTATTTCACAGTGTTTCAAGTGACTTCAGATAAAGTATACATAGGTCATCCGTTTATCGTCTGCTTATAATCGCATTGATTTAAATAAGTCCATGAGGAAAGCTGCAATATTCTTATTTTAACATCTATTATCTTAGAAGGTTCTGTTCAGAATTAAGGACAATACACAGCTTTGTTGTGGATAAGCATGTTTTGAGCTAAGGTTATAACCAGTGATTCTTAACGGATGGCGTCACGACATTTGTATGTTGCCGTCATATCCATTTGAAGAAAATTCTGCTTTAGGCTACACATTCTTGCAAAAATAGACCAACAGTTATGATGACGCCACACCTGTCGTATGTCATAACTGTGAATGATCTCAGATTGCAGTGCTTTTAAGTTTACATACGCGTTTATACTGTACATTCTTAGTCTCTGTACCAGATGGCTTATCCCAGCTAAGGCATTAACCTGTTGTTCTTGCTGAAAGATTGCAGAAATTGATAAGGTCGATACAATCTGGTTCATAAACTTGCTCTCCAATCAGGAAAAATAGCAGAAAATTTGGGTTTCTGGACCACCAAGAAATACGACAGAGTAAAAGGCTGTGATATATCACACCGCTGCCAGAGAATAAAACCTCAAATATCTTGTCATAAATAGAAATGACGCCACTTTACGCTCCACTTGAAGCAACTACTAATTATTCATATCAATTATTGTTAGATAGAACAACAACATTACAATGGCCCTTCTTCTATAAATATTTTTCATCTTTAGTGAATAGGTCACACTGCCACATATGAGTAGTTTTCCAAACGTGATACTACCGACGTCCATGTCGCAAGCAGTTTCCTGATATGTCTGAATGACAGTCCGCTCCAGTAAAAGTGACAAGTGTCGCCCACTCAAAGGAGTACCAAGTACTCCCCATGCTACTATGCAGAAAATTGCATAAACCTCAGTATAGTATAGGTCAGACATGAAAAGTAGACAGATGGGTTTTTACATGTTCTCTACTCAGATGGCCGTTATGATCCTGAATGTGACCCTCGGAGCTCCTGCTAAATGCGGAAGGGCCTATCCTGTTTTCTCTTTTGCTTAGTCTCATTTAGGCATAATTTGTGAAGCTTCTACCATCACCTTATCAGACCCAGCTCCATTGAAGCTCCCGGCAAATTGAAGGAAACGTATATTTTCGAGCTTTTCCAATCCTTTGTTCTATAACTAGCTGATTTTATTGACTCACCTCGTGTGCATATCTGAGCATATCCAAAGGATGGACAGGGTCTTCACCTCGCATCCTCGCTCCCACTAGGTCCCAATTGGTGAAGTTCTTCACATAGAAGACCAGACCAGCAGGTGTGATTTCCTCCAATCCGGAAATGGAGAAATCTGCGGGGAAGGCGTTGAGGAAGGTGATGTTGTGACCCCTTGGGATCAGGCCTCGGGCCAGTTCCCAAAATGGAATCTTGTGGGACTTGGTGCCACCCATCGTTATCATCAAGATGTTGGCGCAGGTACATGGGTTCGATATCACAGCCAGCAACGTTGTCGCTATTGATAAGCGTACGGTAAACATTTCTGGAAGGAAGAAAATCTGTAAGTTGTTTGAACGCATCTTTTTCTTTGTTGGAATAGTCACTCTCACATGGAGACAGCAAGGGTGTGGGGTATTTAAATCGCAGTGAGTTTTTGGGTGTAATACGTACTCAGTAAGAGTACTCATACGCCCAACTTGTAAGGTGCATCTCTCAACGATTGTCGAGAAAAAAAAAACCATATAGTTTTTTTCTAGAAAATAAAATTCTTATAATTTGATAATACGTGATGACCCCTTTTTCTAAAGCATCTACATTAACGAACAGGTAATTAAACACTTTTTGATAATTGAATACATGAAATTCAAAGAAAACACATACCAAATACAAAGTTTCTCAATTGTTAAATATTATCATTCATTTTTAGTATATTACCAAATACATGTTATAGATACGACATAATATTTATAGCGTTTATAAAAAAGGGTCATCATGTATTATCATATTAAAAAGACTTTTTTCTTGAAAAAATTATTCCAATTTCATCTTTACAATGGTTGAGGGGTCTAACAACTTAAGCTAGTGAGTATTTTCAGTGGGTACCTATGACACCCAAGAACTCACCATGATTATACGCGAAAAAAAACTTGTAGGAGTATGGTAATTGACTGTTAATATTCAAGGGAACGATTTTGAGTCCAGTTTGTGGAGAAAACTTCTAAAAAAGGTATGTCCACAACGTCCCAACTTTTGAGATACAGGGTGGTAGTGCTTTAAAAAATAAATCACTTCATTTATTAAGAACTGCAATACTACTTTAAAAATTTCAATGAAATGTGGCATACTGTATATTAAGAGGCATTTTTTAATGTGCTGCAATTTTCACAATGTTTATTGAAACCAGGCATTTTTTCTTTCACTTACTAAAAATGAGAGATATCGTCACCACCGCACCCACCACCTGATTTGAAATTGTAATTTCGATTATATTTGTTTTGTTGCTCCCAAATTAAAATCAAAATGGAGGAATTGCTATATTGTTGACAGTCAATAATCGATCGTTACCGTTTGTAGTGTTTCATTGTTTCTAAAAGACAAAGCATAAGTCATGAATGCTTAGTGGATTAATAAATGTAAATCTTTTATATTTTACAATATTCTGTATCCCAGTTTCACACATGCTGATACAAAATATTGTTTTATTTGTAGACACATTCAATACCGTGCGACCCCACTTCTTTACAGACAGTAGAATTTATTTACCTCCATGAAACGAAGTAGGTAATTAAATTGAGCTGGATACCTACATTGGAAACTATAGACCTGTATCAGCTTTTTCAAGTAAGTGGATGTTTCTCAATATTCCTATTTTTGTATGTTATTGGATTATATTGTTCAACAATCCTGCAAGGCAGTTTTAAGGATAAGTGCTCGTCGACTGAATAGATGGGAAAAACTTTGGAAAGATTGCCTCGTCTTTTTCGTGTAATATTAACATCATTTTCTCAACCAACGATGACTGTACTATCAGCGGATGCTCTAAAACGTAGCGCTCGTCGGCTTCAGACGACAACAAGGTTCCATGGTGTAATGGTTAGCACTCTGGACTTTGAATCCAGCGATCCGAGTTCAAATCTCGGTGGAACCTCGATTTTTTTTTAGTTTTTATTCTGTTATAATAGCTTGTACACAAACATGTACTATATGCGTCAAGATTTTTGGAAATATTCATACTTTTTATACATACGTGTAGTTATTTACGCACGTTTTTGCAGTCTAGACAAAATCGACCGCTTTTTCTTGTGATAATTCTAGAAACATTGACATGCGCTTTCACAACAAAATTTCCCTCATTATTTCGATCCTCATGACAAACAAAATACAGAAGTTTAAGGACGGATCATGAATGAAGCATGAGAGTCATTAAAATGGTACTGATATTCGATAATCTTGAAAGAAAATGCCGTCAACTTTTTGGAGAAGTAGAAGTGACTATTGTGATTTCTCTCATATTGATGTTTTATTCCACTGCTTCTCAAGCCCGGTCTTTCAGTCGCAAATTTAACCTTCAAGTCCAACTGATCTGTGATTGTTGGTGCAGCTCATGGATGCCCGCAGAATGGGGACAGGGGGCTGTGGACCCCCCTGGGAATCCGATTAGTCCTTAAAATTTGCATATTTGGCACGATTGTGTACGATTTTGAGGAATTTTAAGAACCCCACCCTGGGAAAAATTTGCTACCCCCTGCTCTCCGAAAAAAAACTTATAAAAAATTGAATCGAAACTTGCGCAAATGTACAGGGTGATGCATTTGAAATTTTTGAGAAATATTACAAATAAGATAAAAGCTGAGGTGTGTAAGATTTCTTCGATATAAAATTCAGCACTCCAAATTTCAAAATGGTGAACTGAGAGGTTGCCGAAGTGGTAGACGAATAACCTTATATCTCAGTAGCTAATTACCAAAACTTTTTAGTATGTTAAGTCAATTTTCTTCTTTTGAATTGGTTTATCCAAATATGCAATAAAATTTGAGGCATTCCAGTTGAAAAATCACAACTTTGATATGTAGGTAGAAATTGGGACACCCTGTATAACGGCCAATATTTTAAAAATGTGCCCTCAAATTTCATGTATAACATCCTATAAATAGATTTTCCCAAAATGTATTTGTTTATGAGTAATATTCCGTCCACACATGGATGGGCCACCTTGTACTGGTGCTTATAATCACTAGTTAATGAGATGTCGGATAAGGCGTCATTTTGAACACGATAGGCACTAAACAATAAACAGTGCAAATTGGAAAGTAAGCTACGCACTTTTCAAAATCCTTGGCCTGCAATCCAGTTCCAAATTCGATACTACTAAGCGTGTTGTGTACTCGGCCGTGAGTATCCTCAATCATAAACATTTGATGGCAGCTCTTGCTGAGGGCTACTAAATAGCCTTATCTTTGCAAATTACCTTAGGTTGGTGAGCAGCAACCATTTGCATTCAAAACTATATTAGTATCATGCTGATTATACATATATGGTGACTTTAGAGCAAAGCTACCGAGTTTACCTCTTCAGTTTACATTTTTTCATAGCCTAATATTCCTGGGCTATTTAGAATCGGAATTTTGAATGTGTGTGGTTGACCTATCCCTTTTTTCGTTTTTTTTTCAACTTCCTATTTAGAGCAGTACTGATTCTAAATCCTTTTCATCTGATAAATTTAGGGTATGTAAAGAGATAACTAAGAAACAATGATTTCTTTTTTTTGTCAAAAAATGCATTTCTAGTGCATTTTATTTTTTCTTCATTCGGAACTTCTTAACAAATATCAGTTCAGCTCTGAAATTGTGTCTGAATATTCCTTTTGAAGAATGAAACGAGTGATTACTTTTGTTCTTGTAACTTTTCCTTTTCGAAAAATCTTTGCTTTTCTTGAAAACTCAACTTGCTGCGAGACGAGGTTTCAAGAAAGTCAAATATTTTTCGGAAAGGAAAAGTGATAAGAACAAAAGTAATCACTCGTTTGATTCTTCCATAAAAGAGGAATATTCACACACAATATCAGAGCTGTACTTATATTTGTTAACAGTTCCCGATTGAAGAGAGAATGCCCAATGGAATGCACAAACAATGTATTTTTTGACAAAAAAAATTAAAACATTGTTTCATCTCTATACACACCATGAAATTATCAGATGAAAAGGATTTAGGACACTGCTGCAAACAGGAAGTTGAAAAGAAATCTACAAAAAGGGACATGCCACCTTAAAGAGACCTGGTACTGAGAAATAGGCATTTGATACACCTTGCTCTACCTACAGTTCATTTTTCGTATTTTTTACTATGAAAATGTAAGAAAAATCAATACTTGTCGTAATTCCCCATAATTCACCGCAATACTGTCAATTGTTTGTTATGCCTGAAATTTCCTGTTGTTTGAATACTGATATCTTTTACACACGGTATAACAATTGTCAGAAAAGCACAACAGCGATGTCGTGGAAAATATAACGTGTCCAAATTCGGTTATTTGGATTGGCACCAGATATTTTTTCGATTACTTTGGCAGTCAATATTATGATGGCATCTTTTCCAAGAAAATCAAGGCTTAAGTGTCTCAATAACAATCAATTTAACATCCCGCAAATGCTAATCATGTAAACAGTATGTACAAATTTGAACTTTCAGTATCTGTTCACGCCACACACGTAATTAGCTAAATCCATTATCCCAGGAGAATCGTTGCGTAAAGCCAATATACAAAGGAATTTCAGCTAAATTTAATGACATTGTTAAATACATAACGTTTCATAGATATGTACATTCGGGTGTATAGGAATTAGTTTATATAAACGCGTAGTTATGATTGTTATGTAACATCCATGAAATCTCTTTGACGACGAAGTTATCGTTGTGGAAAGTAATTGGTACTGCTTGACCCGACTGAACTCTGCAACTGAATTTCGAATCATTGAGCTCAAATTTGGTACCTATACACTGAAGTGGATTTACTGTGCGCGACGCCACTGGCAGAGCGAAAAATATTGTTTTCTGTGATGCCGACCACACAATATGAGATACGCCTGAACAAACGCGTGTTAGGTGTACCTGATACTACCAGGAGCACACACACACTCTTCATGTATTCCTGTCAAGTTTGTCAGCTAACATCATGGATTCTCCAGCAGATGATCTGCTCTTTCTCGCTTTATTTCTTGTAATTTTTACGAAACAACAGACGAAAGAAACGCAAACAAGGGTGTAAGGAATGGTTGAAGAGAAGAAATAGATTTACCCATATCAATCTCCTTAATGAATTAAGACGTGAACCATCCGATTATAACAATTTCCTGCGCATGAACGAATCAGTGTACAACGAGTTGCTGGCACTTGTATCTTCATTGACTAAGAAGAAAGATACACAAATCAGAGCAGCTATATCCCCACACCAAAGACTGACAGCTACTTTAAGGCGGCTAGGACGCAGTGAGTTTCAAGCCATTTACAAGGGTTCAGCTGCTTCAAAACTGACACTCCATTTTTCAATATTTTTGAATGAATTTTTTACAGTATGTTGAGAAGATAATTGTCCAGGGTGCTATATGACCACTTTTGGAAATTTTGTTTTTGCACAAGTTTTATGGTGGGTTGAAGTGCACACTTTTTCTGCTCAACTTCGCGATTTTTTTAAAAAGAACCTAGTGAAAAAAATGAAAAAATGGCTCTATAGCATCCTGTGGGGTTTTGTTTTCTGCACTCTGTGAAAATTTCATCCAAAAATATGAAAAAATAAAGCGTTAATTTCGAAGCGCACAAACCTCTACAAATCGTATTTTGGACGAATTTTGTCTACTGTTTCGTGCTGTCAAACCAAGCGTTGCGGCGCAATGTACGGACTAAGAAAGGAGGTATTCAGATAATTTGGTGGCCATATTTATTATTATTATTATGATAATTGAGATGAGCAGAGTACACAGTACTATAAGCTCATGCAGTAAATATAGTGTACGGACATGTAACACAAATACATCAAATAGAAAAAAATAAAAAAGACAGTTCATAGCTATAAAGTTTGTACACTCCTCCAGCTATCATACTGCACTTTGAAGCTATTAACTGAAGTAGCATCAACCACACTTTCAGGTAAACTATTCCAGGTGTTGAATATGCGGTTGGGAAGAACTGTCGGACTGTTGTTTTAAATGGCTCCTTATGCAGTTTGAAGCTGTGTCCGCGGAGATTGCTGCGCGACAGACGGTATAGATGCATGAGGTTGGTGCCCATCAAACCATGAAGTGTCCTGAACATAACTATAAGATCGCCACGAAGTCTTCGCTCAGAGAATGAGGTCAGGTTGAATAATTCAAGGCGATCTTCATAGCTTGGTCTTCGTGCTCCAAAAGGGATATGAGTAGCCCGACGCTGTACTGATTCGACGAGATTTCTATCGCGCAGAAGCACAGTGTCCCATACCGGGCCAGCGAATTCAAGAATTGGCCTCACGAATGCCTTGTAAATGTAGGCGCAAGTGTTGAGATCGGATCCTTTGAAAGACCTCTCCAGCATGTATAGAAGTTTCTTGGCTTTTGATGTAACGTGGTGAATATGCTCTGACCAGGAAAGACGATCGTTGACTACAACGCCCAGATCAGTGTGGCTGGAAACTGCTTCGTTGTTGTGGTCAGAGATCTTGTATGTAAATCGCGGATTTGTCTTCCCGAGGTGAAGGACACAACACTCAGTTAGATTTGAGAGTAAAAGCCAACTGACTGACCATTGACAAACAATATCAAGATCTCGTTGAAGCATAGCAGAATTTACGGCAGTATTGTAAATCTTGGTGTCGTCGGCATAAACTGAACATGTGGAGGAAATCAATGCGGGCAGGTCACTTGTATACAGAAGGAACAGCACTGGCCCCAAGACAAAGCCTTGAGGAACTCCACTTGCTACATGATGAAGGTGAGACTGGCTATCATTGACGCGCACAGAGAAAGTCCTCCCGGTGAGAAAAGCCTTAATCCACAGTAACAACTCGCCTCTTATTCCCATACATTCCAACTTAAACAGAAGCCTTCTATGTGGTACGCGATCGAAAGCCCTAGAAAAATCTAAGTAGATTATATCAACAGGAGTCTTTGTGTCCAGATACCGAGTCCAATCGTTGAGAGAGTGGAGAAGGTTGGTCATTAATATATAATATAATATCGCGTAGATAAGTCGTTCTGCAAATAGGTACTCATGATCGGGATCGCTGATTCTCCTCGATTTTAAAGCCGTTTTACTTCCCACGTCATTGGCGAAGAAGTATTGTAATCGCGAAAAATTTCTAAAATGAGATGTTATGTTTTTTTAAGTTATATGACATCTACATCACGAAAAACTGTATCATTCATCATCAACTTGGAAATTACCGCTCGGATTTTTATCAGCAGATGGTGATCGTGATTGTAGCGGCCCGTTAAGGTTCTTAGCAATCGGACGACCGTATAAGTGCCTCAAATATTCAACAATTTATTCACTAATCTCCTGTATGCAGCATCTCTCTTGTCTCTATTACGATAGACATTATCTTTTACTTTCTACAAGCAAGCTTCGCTTTTATAAATTTCAATGAAATCACCACGAACTTCATTATTTCGTTGCGAGATTTTTCAAAATCTACCTAAGAATTTAAACTGTCCGCATAGATTGTTAAAAACTGAGACCTGTTCAGGTTTCACCGCCACGCACGCATCAGGTCTACTCGCCTGTCAGGCAGAAGTGATCGAATTTTCATCAGCTGTTGGGTCGCCTGAGAGGCCAGCTATTCCCGCCACGAACTATCAGGTACACTTGACAGGTTTAAAAATTCAATTGTTCAAAAATAAATTCTGTCCAATAAATACTGCTATACTCATTGAACGAGCCACTCCCTCGGGTTGGTCTGTAAGATCAACCCGTTTCAACACGTCTCGTTTGCGTGAAAATTGAATATGAATCAACTGCCGCCATTTTGAATCCAATATTGCGAATGCTGCAAAATTACGATTTATCACGTTTATTGTAACCAGTATGATATGGATACCAAATAATAGGCCTCTATAAGAGAAATACAATAATATTGGTGACGACATGCTAATTCCAATATGGCGGTCGCCGAAAAAGGGCGATTTACATTTCTAATAGTTAGCCCTACGAGATGGGTGTCAAATGGGCTCAATAAGAGAAGTGTAATAAGCAAGGCGGTATCATTCTAAATCCAATATGGCGACCGCTCCACCATGGCGTTTATAATCACCATAGTCACTCAACCTCTACGATATAGGTATCAAATGAAATGGCTTGATTAGGGAAACATAGCAAGCAACAAGAGAAAATAATGGTGCAACACAGATATAAGGGGTTTTCGTTTTTCCTCAACGCGAGTTATGTATTATAGAATCCTATAATTCCTTTCTCTCCATCCCTCGATCCGTTTTCTGTATGGAATATGAATACGAAAGCAACAATGCTGCATCCATTTTCGGTTACCGCTTTTAGAAAGCACAGAGTGAAACCTTTCTGCTGTCTGAATCTTCAAATTACGAAACTTTATCTAATTCACGCGAGTTATACAACTAGCGCTTCAGGTGTTTATTAGATATTCATGATTATTCATGGTAGAGGGAAAGCCATATATGATGAATGTTATGTTTTAATTACTACATAATCTTCGGTAGATCAGGTAGCATGAAAAGGAGAATTATTAGACAGAGTTATTGGAACATTAATTAGACGGTCAACTTCAGGCGCATTCAGAAAATCACTAGGCTGTATTCTTTGTCAATTCTCCTTAGGAGGAGCAGCGTAAAAGATTACGAAGGGATTTGTCGAGCAGGCGTTCTTGCTGCATTCCAATGGAGTATTTATGGAGGAAGCTTGGGACCCTACTACCTTATATGTTTTTTCGTCAAAGGCCGGCTTACGAATCTGTCCAGTAGGGGGGGGCGCAGCGGTGGTTGCAATGTCCATGTTTCGAAAGATGTTGGTTGGTCTTGGAGGGGGGGGGAGGTGAAAACGGCGAATAAAAATTGAAGAACGGAGAGTGGGATACGTCTAGGGCTGGAACACGCGTCCCACAAGTCAGGTCTAGCAAGGGAATTTTAACACTAACATACAGCAGCAATATACAGGTTGGCGCATCGAAAACGAAACAGACGCATTTATTGGCAGCTCAGTTTTTTTTTTGAAAAACGCTCAGTCCCGTCGATTTTGCTTTCGACGGGGACACAAGTTTGGCAAAAAAACACGTTAACACGTGCAGCCCCCTGGGCGGGGGTGACACCAACCTTAAAATCTTAAATGGAAAGGGGGGTCGAGTGATACCTTATTTTAAAGGTCCTTCGATTCCCTTTATAATGATGTAAAATACATGAGCTTCAGTTTAGTAGTTTTGAAGATTTATTGATTTAAAGCTTAAAGTAGACTTTAATAGCTACATCAGATTAGTTTGTACTACTTTCAGAAGAAATTTGACTAAAAGAATTTACTTAATAAGTAAATGCTTTTCTTCACTACGCCCATTGTTTCTTTATCATTTTGTTGTTCAAAATAGCTATTGGAGCGTTTTTTGTGGCAAAAAAGTTATTTCTTGAAGAAAGATAAGGAAATATCTCGTACTTATTTTAAATAGGAATTGAGTACATAGTTTGCGATTGATTTGACCAAATAAATTGTAACGCTTTATTAGATAAATTAACCTTGGTATATTCTACAGCAGAAATTATCGAAATATTTTTCGGAAATAATCACTGCGCTAATAGAACAGCAGAAATATTCAATGAGCGACATGAGAACAGTAACGTGCATAGAAAATATGTTCTAGAACTTGTAGATAAATTTCGGGAAACTGGGTCACTCGCCAATGAAAAACGCGAGATTGAAAATCCCATAAGGAACGAAGCAATAGAAGAGGGGGTTTTAATGGCAAGTTTATGTAGATCCCACGTTAAGTACCCGCAAACTAGAGACTGTGTAAAGGCCCATAGTTTTCATCCGTATAAAATTCACCTGGTACAAGAACTTAATGAAGACGATTTTGATCGGCGATTACAATTTTGTGAAGATATGAGTGAACGAATTATAAACGGTGAACATTTTCTATTCAACACTTGCTTTTCCGACGAATGTTCCTTTTTCTTAAATGGCGTAGTAAATCGTCATAACTGCCGATATTGGTCCGATTCTAATTCCAGAATTTATCATGAGGTTCATACACAGCAGCAATCAAATGTTTGGGCTGGTATTTTTGGCGATCATTTAGTTGGTCCTTTTTTCTTACCTGGAAATTTGACCGGTGAAATGTATTTGGAATTACTGGAAGACGCCATAGATCCTGCATTAACAGCCATAATTGAAAATCAGCATGATCGGCGGTACATTGCGAATAGGTTGATGTTCCAACAGTATGGTGCCCCACCACATTACTCATTACGTGTTCGACAATATTTAGATCAGACGTTTCCAGATCGATGGATTGGTAGAAAAGGTGCCATTGAATGGCCCCCAAGATCTCTAGATTTATCACCTTTGGATTTCTTTATGTGGGGTCATTTGAAAAGCAAAATCTATGCTACTCAGCCAACATCATTAGAAGACCTGCGACAAGGATGTGAATGAGTGCCTTCAAATTAATCCTCAAATATTGCAAAATGTGCGGCAACGTTTTGAGCAAAATCTTTATTACTGCATGGAGAGTCATGGTGGCCATTTTCAACATTCATTTTTAAAATACTTTGCTGCCAAATGTATTGATCTCCACTAATGATGATGTATAGTTTTATTTAAGCTTTAAATCAATACTTCTTCAAAACTAC
Source organism: Acanthoscelides obtectus (assembly GCA_963669975.1). Classification (NCBI taxonomy): domain Eukaryota; kingdom Metazoa; phylum Arthropoda; class Insecta; order Coleoptera; family Chrysomelidae; genus Acanthoscelides; species Acanthoscelides obtectus. Next base: position 21,209,380 of record CAVLJG010000005.1, read on the forward strand.
TGAACTGAAGTACATTAATTTAATATCATTATAAAGAGAATTGAAAGACCTTTAAAATAAGGTATCACTCGATCCCCCTTTTCATTTAAGATTTTGGGGGAGATGTCACCCCCGGTTAGGGGGCTGCACGTACTAACGTGATTTTTTGCCAAACTTGTGTCCCCCTCGAAAACAAAATCAACGGTCTGAGCGTTTTTCAAAAAAAAAGCTGAGCTGCCAGTAAATGCGTCTATTTCGTTTTCGATGCGCCACCCTGTATATCATTTTCTTGAAAAAAAAATGTCTGACTTGTGCGTCTAGGGGGGGGGGTCATCAGCGTCACCCTTGCCGATTCTAAACTAACCAACATCTTGAGTAGTTCTCCAAACACGTTAATACCGATACTTCTTGTCACCTCTCAGCAAACTACAATACCCAATTTTTTTTTCGATATCTGTCAACAAATGACTGCTACATCAATACCGCACCGATTATTGCTAAGAAATATGAAACGCGGTATTTAGTCACAAATACGAAAAGCAAACATCAACTTGCCCAGATATGTTACAATTCAAATGACCAGGTTGAGCCATTTAGGCATGCACTACTGCAGAATCTCAATGTGTTTCACTTCTATTTGGCTCAAATGGCATAAAAACGCCGATCGTTTCTAGCAAGTTCTCATTGTGTTCAATTTATGCTAGTTTTAGTTTTTGTCAGTCTATCTACTTGTCTGCATTAATGGATTTAGGGAAGGGGGACCGTTGGCAGATCTGAATTGCGGAGACGTGCGCGCTCCTCCTTGAAGCATACCCCCCGCCCCCCCCCCCCGTTTTACACTCAACAAGAGAGCTTCCAATCTTCAATTTTAAATCATCTGCGTTTAGTTTCAGAAGCGCATAACCGCCCCCCACCCTTGCAATGCAACTTTTAATTCCCGCCAATCGTCCTCTCTTACAAATCATGCCAGATTCAAGATATTTTACGGATCTTTTTGAAGACAGATGCACACTTGCCGCTTTAGAATCAATACCATTTTGTATAAAAGAAGTCTTTATTATTTGACGAGTTCAATATCATCACGAAAACCATACAGCATTTTTTAGAGATGCAATCAAGCTCTTCTTCGCTCACAGGCCATAGGGAAGATATTAACAAAAAGTTGAAACTTCAATATTTGGATATCTCTGAGACAATTTTTATTCCGATGAGGGGTGAGAACGTAAACTTCAATTCAATTCCTTACCAACTCAGTTATTACGATGAATATGTTTGATTTATCACGATACACAATGTTCACTGCAACTCATTCGTTTTGAATGGCTTTACCTAACTTCAATGCCGCTACTGTGCTTCATAATCATAATCATAAACACCACTTAAAACGTATTATAGTGAACAGAGGTTCCCTGTACCCCAAGGTGGCATTCATACTTCATTAAACACAATAATCATTATCACATATTTACTCAAGCTCGGTGTGTATAAAAGCTTTCTTAACATCTCTATATGAAAAAATGATAATTTGAAGACAGGGACTTAGCACCTTACTTAAAAATGTGTTTGGTTGAATACAAATCATACAGTATTTTTGAACCGAAATATTTCGAAATTACATGGTCGCTCGCAGGAGGAAGCCAGTGGGGGATGGTCCCCCTCTCCCCTGGATATGGGTTTCCATGTAGAATTCTATAAACAGATGGTATGACAGAGAATAGAAAAGGGCTAAAGTGCACCAACCAACACAACGGGAAGACTTGGTGATATGTGGCAGAAAACAATACCTGGTGAACAAAATAATGATGAAACTGTAAGCTCGAAAAAAGCATTTCAAAATGAAAAAGTCTGAATTTGCTTTTCATTCACTTACCACAAAATACACGGGTCCTAACGAATTTATCGCTTGATCTGTTGCGGGGTCTGTGATCGTCAGTGCAGCCCCATAAAATTCCATCTCCATGGGCGCTGACGTTTCAGGTGTCGATAAAAAATCTATTGCCTTTAAAAATAGATTAGGGGATACATTTTTACCACTCGTGATTATTTTCATTGAAATACAAAATGCCACTCATCAGCTATATAAATAAATATCGCTTACGGCTGTTATACTATTTGCCATCGCGTATCAAGTTTCTTGCAAATGCCTGACTTCAAGTCAAGTATAACGATAAAAAAGTCAAGTCGGGTCAAGCATTAACGTTTTAAGTTATTTTATTTTCACGTAAAGTCAAATAGTCTATAAAGGTATGAGGCCACTCAACTTAATGGATCCTTACGGGAAGTAAACTTCAAACATAAGGCCTGGCGTGCACATGCGACTGAAAAATGGTGATCGCGGAGAAATTTGCTTACAATTTTTTTGGCGCGCACTTGCGATGCATTAGTCGTAACTACATTCAGTACCATTATGGGGTTTACTCAAACTACAACACTATGAAGCTGACCATATTATCAAAGCATGTTTTGTTTTGCATAATTTAGTGCGGAAAAAGGATAGTATACGAGTTGAGGATGAGTTAGATATGAGTTACCTATGCAAAGCTGTCAGCCTAGTGGAACACGGGCTAAGGGCTACGACACACCAAGCTGCTGTTGCATTAACAACTATCCACCCCTCACACCGTGAGGTAAGCAACTAGGTTTTCAGCAAATTGTGTGCCCGAAGTAGACGGAGAGAACCGAGGATGACCGCTTTCAGCATTCTTCCGGCTTGTGTGATCTTAAAATCGGAGATTATTTTGCAAATTACTTTACATCCCCAGAAGGTTCAAGAATGCGGTAATAACATAAAATTTGAATTGTACCGCTTTATAACACCTGAGAATAACAAAGAAAATAAACGGCATGAAATATTACTTTTATTTTCGTGTGCAGATAATTCCAGCCAATTGCGCATTACATTCATACAAACATGTCGCCAAAAATTTTGTTTGAAATTCCAGTCACTATACTCGTTCAGTTGCTTGTTGTAAACAGCAGGCATTTTTTACACCTCGTTTAATATTTTTTCTGTTTCCAAGACACTATCTGGACGGTCAACCCTGGTGGACAATTCGTCACAGGTGCGTACACGTTCATTCGTGTTCATGTGACTTATTTTTATTTGCGAGAATCGCGTCGTTTCCTGAACAGAACTGGTTGCATATTTTTAACTGCGGCGGCTATTTATACTAAGTGATATATAAATCCGAACACCCAGTTTAAATGGTTTTATTTTAATAAAAGTTGGTGAATGTATTTATCTTACTGTAAATAACAAGTGAAAAAATGTTCAGCCTTATCAGTTGGACATTCCGGTTTTTATACTGCTTTTTTTTAATTCACTAACTCTCTAAAAATGAATATTTCAGCCGCAGTAAAGAATCAGCGTTGGTGGATTTTGGTTCTTGACATCCTTTACGATCGGTTACGATGCCTAGAGTACGGAGACCTGTCCGATTTCGTCAACTTAGTGAGTTTGATAGGGGCCGTATAGTGGGACTTCGGGAAGCTGGACTTTCTTTTCGGGCAATTGCAGTTAGAGTGCAAAGAAGTGTAGACACTGTGGTTAGGTGTTGTCAGGCATGGCTTCGAGAAGGCCGTACGCAAAGAGCAAGGGGCACTGGACGCCGCCGTAGAACAACAGACCGTGAAGATCGCCGCCTAAGATTATTGGCCTTAAGGGACCGTTTCTCCACTACCAGGTCCATTGCAAATGAATGGTTTGCAGAACACGGAAGACCTATTGGCATTCGAAGTGTTTACCGACGAATGAGAAGTTTTGGCTTGTTTTCATACCGGCCACACTGGGTCCTCCCTTTAACTCGAGAACACCGACGTCATCGCCTTGAGTGGTGCAGACAACGGTCACCCTGGGATCAGGAATGGAACAGTATTATATTTAGTGACGAGTCTCGATTTTTTTTAGGCATGCGCGATGGTCGTACCAGGGTTAGAAAGCGACGTGGTGAAAGGAGGAATCCACAGTTTTTCGTTGAAAGACATGTTCATCACACTGTTGGAGTTATCGTTTGGGGTGCTATAGCTTATGGTTCCAGGTCACCTTTAATCTTCATCAGAGGTAACATGAACGCTCAGCGTTATATCCACGAAGTTCTAGAACCCCATCTTTTACCCTATCTTGACACCCTGGCAGATCCAACTTTGCAACAAGATAATGCCCGACCAAATGTTGCAAGAGTCACATTAGACTTCTTTCAACATAATGATGTCACATTGTTACCATGGCCACCAAGATCTCCCGACTTATCCCCAATTGAGCACGTGTGGGATATGATGGGTAGTAATTTGCAACGTCATCCTCAGACTCTAGAAGCACTTCGAGAGGAGTTGGTGGTTGCCTGGAATGAGATGCCACAGGAGGACATTGACCACGTGATCAGAAGCATGCCTAGGCGCGTTGGAGAATGCGTAGCACATCAGGGTGCATCCACACATTATTAAAGGTCAAAGGGCTTTAAAGCAGTGCAATCATTTTGAAATTTTTATAATTTACTTATTATGCTTCATTAAGTACTTATACAAAATTTTATTAAAACAAAACCATTTAAACTGGGTGTTCGGACTTATATGTCACTTAGTATAGTTGCATATGCGCGAATTTATATTGAAATACCGTGTGCTTCATTTTTGCGATTGTTTCCCTTTTTTTCCAATAGATTCCCGTAAGTCCAAAAAATTCTATTAAATTCACCTAAGCTCCTACTAGGTGTTACAGCAAATTGAAGTGGAATAATGCCTTTAGCGTCTGTTTGTATGATAATTTTTTTTATCTGCCTACCTTATCCTCTCTACAAAATCCCTATTTAATCCTCATCTATGCCGCGTTAAAACAAGCAAGAGAAGTCGGCCTACAATTCGTCTAGGGTGTCGTAACATTTATAACGCACTAGACAATTTAGACAAATTTAGATTTGAAGGTCGCGGCTGGTATGTGTTTTCACAAGGGTTAAATCAGGATTACAACACAATGTAGCTATGACCACATAGCTGAAGTAGATATGTATACAGGGTGTTTCAGTTTATTGTTGCATAACTTTAAGATTCGATAGAACTTTTAAAATTAATGCATAAAGTCTATATATACATGGGTCGAAAAATGCGTGGCATCCGAAATACAGGTGTTTAAATTTACTTTCTAAAATAGTTTTTTTTAAATATTTCGAACAATATTTGATGAATAACAGTGAAAATTGGTATACAAGGGTTTTTTGGTACGACAAAACGAACCATGGGCACAGTTTTACTGTAGCCGCTAGAGGGCGCTCTCTACTGTACCTGTAGTGTATTAAAATGACCGAAAAATTTTTCCTAGTGCAATTTTCTGCTTTTTGAATCAAAAAATTGATTCGTCGCACTTTTCAACATAAAAAAGCTCTTTTGTGAATTTTCGTTATAGTTAGCCGTTTTTGAGATATTTCGATTTTTAAGGTTTGATGCATTTTTAATTATTTATGATTAAATAACGTTGCCTGCAACTATTTTTGAAATTGAAAGCAGAATAAGGTTAAACGTCAATTATTAGTTGACAGTTAGTTTTGTTGTCTGTTGAAACCTGAAACGTTTTCTTGCAATTGTGAATGCACGAAATCTAGTTTCTGTTACCTGTTTTTTTTTTGTAAGTTTTATAAAAATGCCATTTTTATTCTTCAATCAAGAGTTAGCGGATATTCATTCTGTGTATGGCTTTGTAAATGGAAACGCAGCAGAAGCAGCCAGAGAATACGCACGAAGATTTCCAAACAGACGACATCCAACTCGCTCAGTATTTGTAAGAGTGCATCGCCAAATAATTGAAAATGGTTTTGGAAATCTCCAAAGGGATCAAAACATAAATGTTCGTCAGCGCAGATTTACCCGTATGATTCTGCGTGAGTTTGATAGAGATCCGACCACAAGTGTTAGGAGAGTTTCTGGTGCCTTGGGAATTTCAGCAAGCCATGTTCACCGTGTTCTTAGAAATGACCATAGACGTCCTTACCATTTGCAACCTGTGTAAGGACTACAGCCAGGGGACGGAGAACGAAGAATCACATTTTGTCAGTGGAGTCTTGATAGAACTGATAATAATAGGGAGTTTTTAAGTAACGTTTTATGGACCGATGAGTCATGCTTCACTAGACGTGGAGTGGTAAATTTTCATAATCAACATACATATTTGGTCGCACGAAAATCCGCATGCAGTTCGGGAAAGAAATTTTCAGCATGATTTTAGTGTGAACGTGTGGATTGGTATCTACCGTAATCGAATATTTGGACCCTACCTTTTGCCTGCAAGGTTAAATGCTGCGACCTTCTTGGAATTTTTAAAGGCTGAACATGCAAATATGTGGGATGATCTTATGTTGGATTTAAGAAGATTGGCCTGGTTCCAGCTTGATGGTTGTCCAGCTCATTATTCGAGAATAGTTAGAAACTGGCTGGAAAATTATCCAGAAAGATGGATCGGCCGTGGAGGACCAGTCGCCTGGCCTCCACGATCCCCTGACCTAAATCCATTAGATTTCTTGGTGTGGGGATTTCTAAAAGAAAAAGTGTACCAGACTCCCGTAACCACAAGAGATATGCTAATAGACAGAATCAGGAATGCATGTGATGAAATAAGGCCTTATTTGAATAATGCTATACCACGTTCGATCATTCGTAGATGTGAATTGTGTATTGAACAATTGGGTTTACATTTCGAGCAACTACTTTAGATTTTGTATGTTTGTCCTAACTATCCAATAGCATTTTAGTTGTAAATAATTAATATAATTTGTTAAAAATAATATTGGAAAATTAAACAAATTAATATTCTGTTTTTTTTGTGTTTATTTGGAGTTAGGAATTATTGCTGTTTATAAAACACAATCTAAACGATCATCTTAATTACGTATACTTGTAATGCCCCAATCGAAAATGTAAAAAAAAATATTATTTTCCCATAAATAATTAAAAATGCATCGAACCTTAAAAATCGAAATATCTCAAAAACGGCTAACTATAACGAACATTCACAAGAAAGCTTGTTTATGTTGAAAAGCGCGAAGAATCAATTTTTTTATTCAAAAAGCAGAAAATTGCACTAAGGAAAATTTTTCGCTCATTTTAATACACTACAGGTACAGTAGAGAGCGCCCTCTAGCGGCCACAGGAAAAGTATGCCCATGGTTCGTTTTGTCGTACCTAAAAACCCTTGTGTACCAATTTTCACTGTTATACATCAAATATTGAGCGAAATATTTAAAAAAAACTATTTTAAAAAGTAAATTTAAACACCCTGTATTTCGGAAGCCACGCATTTTTCGACCCATGTTTATATAGACTTTATGCATTAATTTTAAAAGTTCTATCGAATCTTAAAGTTATGCAACAATAAACTGAAACACCCTGTATAATAGATAAAAAAACTCCAACCGTAAGACTGTCAATTAAAGTATGCTACTACTAGTAGCTGTTACTGAAATTCATATCAGCATACATTAGTGGATATCCGATATACGATATGTCTTTCAATAAAAGGCCGTTTTCGTTTCTTTTGATATTTTCAGATATACCTTTTTCTAGAATATATCCGTGCTTTTTGTCCGCCTGTCGTGACAACTAAAACTGATATAATTTCTTACCGTGAAACGTCTTATAGAAAAACTCGTGAGTGCTTGCAGATAAATATAGTTGCGAATCTTAGCTTCTTGAAATATCAGCAAAATGCGTCAACCAAAATATCGATATTTTTTCAATACTGTGAGCATCGTTTCTTGTTGAATACCTTAATGAAAAGGGTTACCGAAACCGTCAACATTCCTTTATGAATATTGAGGTTTAACTGTCTACTTAGCTTGTCTTTAGAATTCCAAGTCGAAGTAGCCTTTTCTCCTAGAAAATTCCACCTTACATTTTTTCGCATGTAAAATCCAGTACCGCTGCGCTATTTCCGCTGGTCGGAGTCTACTTCGCCGAGGACTTGATCTGGCATGGCTATTTGCATAGGGCTAAAAAGTACTTTTTTCCACATCACTTCCTCACCTTATATAAGGTCAAGATAAATTCGAATTCAAAATATTTATTTCGTCAAGAATGAACATTACAAACAAGGAAATTTTACAATATTGAACAATGAGGAAAAAGGACATCGATTATGGAACCGATACATGGGTCCCTTTAATAGAAAGAGTCCATGCGAGAAAGCGATAAGATAAGACCTAGCCTCGAATACTGCTCACACGAGTGCTGCCCGACTATACTATCCATACTCGATGCTGTCCGACTGATCGATGAGTCTCCTCTAACGGAGAGTCTCTGGACCCTCTCGCACTGGCGGGTCGTCGGCGATTTTGCTCTCTTCTACCGCAACGCCAATGGACTTTACTCCTGAGAGTTCACCTCCAGAGCCCTCAACGACGACGTACCGTGATCATCGCATTGTTTTGGAACGATATTTTTCGATTTGCACGGCGGTGTTTTTATATAATTTCGTGAATGTTTTGATATATTTGGTCAATAACATGAATGATGAAAATCTAATTGAACTTGTGCGCGTACATCTTGTGCTGTAGAACCAGTCAAATCCAAAATACATGGCCTTCCGTTTTCTTCTCGTTTCTTCTCCTCCAAATTTTGCCATTTTGACCTCACGTGAACACAACTGCACTGTCAGAGCACGGAGACAAATACTGACCGGTGTGAATTGAAAACACTGTGAGCTCAAGTCAGCGAGAATCACTGGCACGTGACGGCTGAGTGTGAATGGACCTTAACCGTTTCGTACTTAGTACATAGAGTACTGGCCGATACGACCGCTCCTTTGTCAGTTGGTTATCGAGAGTGAGGAACAATCTCCATGAGGCGACTGTTCCCAGTTCTACTAAGCTTAGGCAGTTCAAAAATCAGATCAACAAACTTTCTTTGAGCTCCTCATAGCAGCCGCAGTCCCTTGGCATTTAGGCTTCTGCCTATTCGGCTGTATCGATTTAAAATGCGAGTGACTATACAGTGTTCTACAGGTGGAAGTAGCACCAAGAAACCGGCGTTTGATACATCTTGCTCAGCCTAAAATTGAGATTAAATAATTTTTACTATTAAAATGTAAAAAATTTATTCCACGTCCCGCATACGTCATCGTAATTCCCCGTGATTCATCGAAATTGCTGTCACGTAACCCGAAACGATCCCTCGGTCGGAACTCTTCCTGGAGCACTACCAGTAGATCGCGTATTCCCAATTATAGTACCGGGCCTGTTTTTAAAAATCGTGCATGAAAAATGACGTTTTGGATGCCATTTCTACCAAAGAAACTTGGAAGACATCTGGCACCAACTTCTGACAACGGTGGTATCTTAACTAAGCAAATACCGAACTACTAAGCCCTATCAGAATGGCGTGTGATGCTTATAATGGAGTTCCCCCTCATTAAAGGGGAACTTGGCTTTTACTCGGTTTCAATTGCGAATAAAAATATCAGACCAACGTTACGTTCCACATAAATTAAAATCTGATTGTGGTCTGAGGCTTGCTCTGCCAGATGCTTCAAACTACACAATAAGCACTGCCTTTTCGTATAAAACATCAGTTGAAGAATAACGGAAAGTTAAAGGAAGACTAACCAAGCTAGTGTCTAGGTATTGACAAATGATTCACACTTCCTTGTAGTGCAAAACTGCTCATTTGTCGTACCGTGTGTTTGAGCATAATGTGATACGTCTGTTATAGAATAGTAATTACCATTATTGACTCCTCGGTTTGGCCAAGCGTATACAATCCATAAATAATAATGGCATTTTGCTTGCCACTTCTGCCTTGGATGGTTGCGACTGCTCATGCATAAGAATTGGACCACCAACTAAATTAGTTTGTGAAAACGCAATAAGCTACGGAGTCTGACGGGAGAAATATTGCAAACTGAACAAAAATATATTCAGGGTTCTGTAGTACTGGTGTAAAGATGCACGTTCCGACCATAGTATTTCTAGTCAAGTTGGTGGTAGATATCGTACCTACCGTATACGTATAGGTACGAGTTATTTGTGGAAAAAAGTAACTCTAGGTTTTGAGAGCTAGACAAGTTACATATAATGTGAAGTAGCAGATCGCAGCCATGTTTTCGTTATTGTTTATAACGGCATTGGTATCGTATAAATGTATTCACGTCAAAAAATTGATATGCGCCCTCCCCCACTCCCTGCAAGTTCAACCCTTAATTTTTCAGTCACTCACATTTTTCGAAGAACGGGAGACGTAGGTGGTTTCTACTTTTCCGTTTTTTACTTGGAGTCTCAAACGCTCTAGATCAATTCCCAAACACTACAAAGCTTTTCGTCCTTAGCGTAGGTGTAACCTCGAGCCACATTTTTCTCAAAGTTAAGTAGGGACTTTCCAAGTTATAGAAAGGTCAATGTCTCTGAACAAAAAATTTAACTAGCCATGAAGAAAACAATTAAAACGCACAAACATGATATATCAAATACTGGCCCGTTCTAACCTTACTTGCAACATTTGAATTAATTTTGATAACCGGTTTCCGATGTATAAAAAGAGTTGTGAGTAAAAATGAATAAATAATAATAATAATAATAATAAAGCGTCTTTTATTAGAAATACAAATTACAGATAATGCATATATATATATACAGGGTGTCCGCAAAGTTGGGGTTTTCCTTTTCAGAAACAACTACCCTTGAAATAACAAAGGTAATGTGTGGTGAAACGAGGGCGTCCAAGTAAAAAAAAAATAAAGGAAAAAGTACTCACTCTCCAGTTGACGAGAAGGGCTAAGTACGTCTCTGCCCGAAATCATACCGCTCCAACAGAAAATGAAATCAGCTGAAGCGCTACCGAGCAGACGCAGAAACCACATTGATTGTCTTACACTTAATGGCACATCTTCTAACAAGGAAGGCAAAATGTTGCGTAAAAAGCCTAGGTATTGCATCCCGTCCAATCGATTTGGGAGAATAAATGGTCCAATGAGCATACCGTTCACCATGCCAGCCCAAACATTCACCGAAAATGTTTGATGAAAATGTGCCCGACGGACAGCGTGCGGATTTTCTACTGACCAGAAGTCAGTTATTCACCCCATTACGCGTGAACGTAGATTCGTCTGTCACCAATATGCACTTCAAAAAGTCCGGATTATTGTCATGTTGATGCAACAACCACTCACAAAACCAGCCTCTTGCTGGAAAATCGTCAGGTTGAAGGGCTTGTACACGTTGGACGTGAAACGGATACAGCCCCTCTTCACGCAGCGTTTGCCACACTTTAGTTTTTGATACTTGCACTTCTCTAGCCACGTCTCTAGTGCTTATTGAGGGATTCTCGTCTACGCGATTACCTCTACATGCGTGACCGTAACCGTCGGTTGAAGGTTGCATACTGACCTGACACACTGGCCACGATCCAGTTCTGCCGTCGGGTTGAGACCTTGTACCAATCGGTGATGTCCCGGGTCGGGGCTACAGGACGGTACTCAGATATTTTTGATGTTGCAGAGCCATTTATCTCGGTTCCCTTAAGACATTGGTGTATATGGTACTAAGAAAAATTGCTTATGTTTTCAAGATCTACACGTCATGTAAAGGAAAACCCCAACTTTGCGGACACCCTGTATATATATATATATACAGGGTGACTTTGAAGTTGAGTCATTAATTTTCAGATAATGATTGTAGAAGGAAGATAAACCAAAATATGTGTGTAAAAATAAAAAAGATTAAAAAAAAGTTTACCTTGTTTTATAAAGTATCCTCCCGACAAGTATTTCAGTGCGGACCTGTATTTGAACGTGAGGTCTTGGAGCACCGGCATGCCGTCCATATGTGAGGTCTTAAGTCAAATGATTCACGAACCCGTTGTACTACATTAACAAAGGCACGAGGGGTTGGTTGCACTCGATTGGGAAACCGATCCGCATAAACATGTGCCATTTTTTTTTCGTTTGAGCCACGCAACAGACACCACTATCCACAACCGACTGACACTGACTGTATACAACTGAATGAAATAATTGTAAAAACATCGTTCCAAATTCTTTCGCTTTTTTGTTTCCGATGCGATGAACCGATAAGGCGAATTATTATATCCGTTGTCGCCAAACACGAGCACATAATATTATTATTGAGACAGGGCGTTACTCAAACTTCCAAAGGGCTATAACTTTGTTACTTTAATTTTACCAGAAAAATGGTAAAGGAAAAAAAACATTTCTTATGATCAGATCTACTCACTGTTAAAATAAATGACTCAACTTCGAAGTCACCCTATATATCACCCTATATATATATATATATATATATATATATATATATATATATATATATATATATATATTATCCATAATTAGATTAGTCAGCAGCTTAATGGCGAAGTTTAGCTATAACAGCTATTCTTACACTTAACCATTTACTGCATAAGAATGATAGATGGTAAAAAAGTACAGCTGTAAAGAAAATAAAAGGAGGAAAATGCCCATGTAACTGATCACAACCTAAACAAAAATTAGCTTAAAAATATAACGCTGGAGAAAAACACCTTTAAGAAGCACCATTGAGTAGAAGAGCTTTAAGTGTTTTTTAAAACTATACACCCAGGCCTTTTGTTCTGTAATCTAAGCTATTGTACAACATGCATGCATTATATGAGAAGGACCTGTTAAAAACAGATGAACTATGAAGTGGCATTGTTAAACCGAATGTGTTACGGATATGTCGTTGATGAACATTATACCTAAAAATTAGTTTTTCACGTAAATAAATTGGAGTTCCAGAGTCAAGTAACTTATGTATAAAGGTTAGATAGTTGTACTTAACTAAATCTGTAATCTTTAACCAATTAAAGGATAACGATCCGAAACATGATAAAATTTTCTTAAACTAAATATAAATCGTACGCAGCTATTTTGTACTACAGATATTCTGTTACGACTTGCAACATCCAAACAAGGATGATAAACTAGATTGCAATAATTAAAAATTGATACCACAAAAGATTCACACAACTTTTTTCGCACTTTAAAACTCTGCAAATTATTGTTCGCATACAGAGTTCACAGACGGATGTAACTTCTTTGTAAGAGGTTATTTAAATGTTCACGAAGCCGCACGTTTTCATCAATTAACACACCTAGACACTTGACACTTTCAGAAAAAGGAAGATTTTGATTGTTAATAGATATACTCAAGGAAGCTTTGACTTCGGCTCTTCTGTGATTTGGACAAAATAACACAGCAGAAGATTTAGAAGCATTAACGGCGAGGCTGTTATTGGCTGAGTAGGTGCAAATAGCGTCAATATCCTCGTTAATTTCCATAGTAGCAGTCTGGAGGTTCTCAGGATAAAAGAAGTAAAGCAGTTGAGTGTCATCCGCATAAGATTGTAGCTGTGAATTTTGAATGGACTTAGCAATATCGGCTACATAAATTAAAAATAACAAGGGTCCTAAAATTGAGCCCTGAGGCATACCAGGAGTAATAAAGTGCTCATTTGACAAAACTCCAGAAAGTGAGACGCGCTGAGAACGGTGGGTTAGGTATGATTTGAAAAACTGCAGTGCTATTTTATGAAAACCATAAAATTTTAGCTTAGCACACATCAGTGCGTGATCAATTCTATCAAAGGCCTTGGAGAAATCCAATGAAACTAAGGCGACACACATTTTTTTATCAAGGGTCCTGATGATGTTGTTCACTAAATTAAGAAGAGCAGTTGTAGTACTTTATGATTTTCTAAACCCAGACTGATGTACTGGGAGTATGTCACACACTCAAAAGACTGTTGGGCCTAAGATCCGAGAAATTGGTGGGCTTCCTGACCTTAGGTATTGGCCTTACTATTGCTCGTCTCCAAGATTTAGGAAAGTATCCCTTCTCAAGACACAGATTGATAATATGGGTTAAGTAAGGTAGTATAATAGGGAGAGATAACCTAATCATAAAAAGAGGTATACCGTCAATACCCTTTGCATTTGACTTAAGGCCACTCACAACAGTTTTGATAGTAGTAGGCTCAACCAGAGTGAAGGAAAATTTCCGATTGCCGAACGTGTTATTGTCTCCTTAGCGTAGGTGTAACCTTGAGCCAAATTTTTCTCAAAGTTAGTAGGGAATTTCCAAGTTATAGAAAGGTCAAGGTCTGTGAAAAAATTGTTTAGCTAGCCATGAAGAAAACAATTAAAACGCACAAGCATGATATGCCAAATACTGGCCCGTTCTAACCTTACTTGCAACATTTGAATTAATTTTGATAAACAGTTTCCGATGTATAAAAAGAGTTGTGAGTAAAAATGAATATCGCAGTATCATAAAATTTGTGACTGAAGTAGGGCATCAGCCGAAAATAGTTGTTGAGGGCATGGATTTTGTTCGAAACAGTTTCGATTGAGGCGTGAATTAATAGAAGACGATCCCAAAAATGGAAGACACAAAACAGCAACAAACAATGAGATGACTCCAAAAGTTGAGGCCATATTTCTCGAAGATCGTCGTGTAAAGGTCTTTACCCTAAAGTCCGGACTTGGCACCGTCTATCATTTTGTGTTTTGTTCTATGGCTAGGTAGATTTCTTTTCGTAAATTTTCGCCATTACAATAATTCCTTGCCACTTCGCATGGAAAGTAACCAGGCTTTCAAACGAATAGCTAATACTATGAATGTAATAATATCTCAAGTTCTTATACGGATAATCCTTTCCCCATTCTTGGGCTTCTGCACGCAAAAAATCACATTATACCCTCGACTAATCACTGTATTATTTCAATAAAGTGCTTAGTGGAAACCTTTAAAATCACAAACATATAGATATATGAGGTTATTAAACTGGGTATTAGAATTTGAAGTGAAAACTAATTTAAAACCTTTGGCTAATTGGTCCTCTTAATGAGTAATTATTTATGAAAATTGTCATGACATATTAACTCTGCATTGGTTAAAATCAGTATACAGCTGCATACGCATTATCGAAAAGGATTAATACTAACACAAAATAGTAAAATATCTGTACTCAGCTGATATGCTTAGGTGACACAATTTGGAGTATAGAAGCAAAGATTTCAGTGTATTTTTAACGTCTGTAAACATTTTGGTTGCAGTCGGGACGTTCATGGCTTGATGTTCAGGTTGCTTAAAAATTTGTAAGTCTTGATATCAGAACCATCCCTTTAAAAGTGCTAATTCACATTTTGTTATTGATTCTACAGAAATCATCTACCGAGCAGTCGAAAGAACTGGATCATTTCAGAGCATAACGAGAAACCAATTTTTGAGGGATGGGTGTTTAAGAAATCCTCCTAATATTATTTTTATCACTTCCTGGGAATTCTGATGATTCCAAAGTGTAGCTAGCACAAGCCTCACGCATACACGTTTTTTAAGCATCAACATTGAAAACGTATTTTATATCCCCACACATTCTGCTTGTTGTCGACGTCAGATTTTTTATATTATCGGGCCTTTTATACCAATTTTAGAATGTGTTCCTGTCTTGCTTTTTTGAAGAAAAAATTAAATTCGGGATAGTCTCGTGTTAGTAGATTATCACTTATATTAGGAAGTTTCTTTAAAATATGCTCATAGGCGTTTTTGCATATATGACGCTAAAGTGGCATTTTGCATTATGCTTACATAATGATTTTTTCCACAGTGAGCTATGATAAATCAATGTATTTTACAGGTTATATAAGGCCACCGACTAGGTCGTTTACATAACCTATAGCCCATATTGCAGGTATGTTTATACACGATTGCACCAAGCAAAGCATTCAGATAAAAATAGTTTCTTGGAATTTCTCTCTTGACATGGATAACCAGCGAATAAACATTCTATCGAATGACGCTAAATTCGTTGTGATTGGGACACAGTCTGACGTTGTCGAACGACAAATACAGAAGCTGCAGACGTGCAAGCACTGGTGTTGTCTATTTTAGCGCGTTTTAAGAGAAATGTGAGATTTGTTCTCAAATAGAAACAAAAGGAATACCACCAAAATGGTGACACGTAAACGCAGCAAGTCCGTGTATGTGTATGTGACTGAATAGATGCATGTTTTGATTATTTTCAATTTTTGTTCCCTTCCCATTTTGCTAC
Organism: Acanthoscelides obtectus; assembly: GCA_963669975.1. Taxonomy (NCBI): domain Eukaryota; kingdom Metazoa; phylum Arthropoda; class Insecta; order Coleoptera; family Chrysomelidae; genus Acanthoscelides; species Acanthoscelides obtectus. The sequence goes on from CAVLJG010000005.1 coordinate 21,225,418, forward strand.
CAACGTAAGGTCTCTGTTTAATGAAACACTGACGTAGATTGAAAAATTATTACATAAACTAGTAGCGAAACGTATAATAAATAAATAATTATTTCTGAAAATCCGTCAGTGACTAAGAAAATATTAAGATTAGTCAGCCATATCAGGACAAGTTTCATATACTCATGTTACATTCCCATAAGCCAAATGCTTTTTCCTATTTGGGTACATCATTATGTAGTCCGATCTTCAATTCCACGTTTTTACGACCCTCGCAGGAGCAAAATTTTGAAAAAGAATGGATGCAGTGATGAAGAGGCTCCAAACGCATTAAAAAGCTACAGCCATACAAAAATAGTATGACAATATCAGGAGTATTGGCAGAGACTGGTAGAGCAATTCCCTCATGAGAGCAAACTTATATTGTAATAGCTGGTAATGAAAGACGAAATCGAGCATCAAAAGAGTTGGGATTAAGCAATAGTGTAAATAAATGCTGAGGGAAGCTTGATGACCAACCAAGAACCAAGATAACGAGCTTCGAAGAGTGATTCAATTTTTGAATAACCACTGCAGTTGCACCAAAGTCCCTATGAAAGAAAAGGGAGAGACAAAAGTGCAAAGCTTGCTTTTTCGTCTGTCCTGCTCCGAGTAAGCGGGTCACTAATTAACAAATCAAGCCGAAGTACAGCAAAGTACAATCTAGAAGATTTAAAAGCCCACTAAGAGCTTAAATAAAACCCTGAGCCCCTTGTAATTAAAAAGAAGCCCTCCAAGAAAATTACAATTTCAAATTTAAATTCTAGGTTGATTACTTACAAGACAATGTGTCTTTCCTTTAGAGTTAGATTCTAATTCTTTTTTTTTTCACCTCCCTACTGATGAGAGAATATCGAAATCGAGAAACATTTCTAAAAAGTCATATCCCAAATGATCAATATTTACTGTATATCGAATAGAGAAAGAAGATATTGAATTTGCTTATGTGAAGGTTATTTTCTCTGATTTGTGAATACGCCCATATAAAAACTCGACCCTTCGGAGAGTGCATAATGAAAATATTATATCCGTGCAAAAATCTTCTATGTGACATTATACTCATATATGAGATTTCATTATTTGTTTAGACAGCCGCATTCTTGGATCACATGGTACTGATATTTCGTGTAATTTCGATATTAATTTTGTGATTTTTCTTTATAATTGTTTCCGAAATGGATGATGGGTGAACCTTTCCACGTGCTACACGTGCAGGACTAAGATGCTTCTGAATTTGGCCGTATCGAGTGAGAAAGGTGAGTTCAATATACTTCTAGCAAGCTTTGAGGTGAGGTTCATCCTGCTTTGCTCTCGCTCTTAATATTTAACAAGTGCGAAATTATTTGAAGTAAATCAATTTGACACATTTCAACTTCACTTCTCTGACACATCGCGCGCTGCGATCGATTTGGTGGTCCCGACCTCCCACCTATAACGAACAAGCATACTTGAGGAAGCAGGAAAGTGAAATGAATTCCTCGTCAAACTCGCTGAGCATTTTTACAAAATGTTAATTATGCGCCCTAACAAAAACGTAATCTTGGGAAATTTACGTATTCGCGTTAGGCGAAAGAAAGCGAAAGTGATGAAAGATGAAAGTATCAGCAGGCAACTAGGCGGCGAGGAGCTCCATAAATTGTTAGGAATATGGTGTACAGACAACAAAAAGTAAGATCGCTCGCGAAAAAATCAACCACGCCACAGCAATTCCGCAGAACCTTTATGCGGAATGGTCGAGGGTAATTTTTTTCAAATCGCATGTTGTGCAGGACTAGTTTCCGAGATACAAAGCTCCAAGCTGTGAAGCAGACATGTGGTTACTGCGTCTATACAGGGATATCCAAATTAAGTGTCCACCATTAGTAACTTTGTTATTAGTGAAAATACAAAGTTGTTTGAATTAGCAAACTAGTAGCATTTTTAACGCTGGTAAAAATGATAAATAAAAAAAACAATTGAGAGTCGTTATTTTGATTTTTTTCAGTAAAATAACATTTTTTTAAATGGAAACCCCTGTATATTATATTTTTTTCTGTTAAAGCATCAAATTTTAAATAAAAAAGTTCATAATGACTTTTTCGCTAAAGTCAAAAATAAAGTCAAAATAACGATAAATATTTTTAATTATTTGCAGTATTATAATATTAAGACGGCTATGAAAACAACATGGCGTTCCCGATTTGACAGCATTAAGATAAGCGACAAAATGTTAAACTGGACATACTCACAACTAGAAGGCTTTGGAAAACAATGATAAAATCAAATAATGTCAAACATTAGTGTAAATACTTGTTTATAAGCTTTATTGTGTCATTAATTTAAAGAAAAATGTTCTCCCATGAAGAAAAGTGTGATATGTTAGAATGCTATTTAGTGTGCAGAAAATCCTCCTTGAGAGCAAGAGAATACTACAGTGAATTATATCCCGCTCGCATTCAACCGTATGAACGATATTTTCTGAGACTTTATCGAAAATTTAGGGGCAACGAAAATGTTTTTGCTAAAACAAGGGCAAAAAAAGAATTCATAATAAGCGAGGCCACGGAAATTGCAGTTATTGGATATTTTGAAGCTTATCGTGAGAATTCAATAGCAGATATTCTCAAGGACTCTAATTTTAGTTATGGTACTGTTCAAAGGATTTTAAAAAAATACAAATTTATTCCGTATAAGTACCGACCAGTTCAAACGCTTTGGGCAGGGGATCCAGAGAGAAGACTTGTTTTTTGCCATTGGTATCTTAGCTTCTGTCGCCAAAATGTAAATAACTTTCGTTACCTTTTATGGACAGATGAATCAAATTTTTCAAATTCTGGAATGTTTAATAGAAAAAACCACCATTATTGGTCAAGAGAAAATCTTTTGTTAGTACATCCAAGAGGCCCACAAGTCCGTTTCAGTTTCAACGTTTGGTGCGGTATAATTGGTTCAAAAATTGTTGGCCCGTTCTTTTATGAGGGAACCCTAACTGGTGAAAGATATGTGGAATTTATGTCAGAAATTCTGACTAATTTCTTAGACGAATTGGATCTTATAAGTAGACATCATCTGCATTTTCAGCAAGATGGCGCACCTGCCCACAACTCCAGAGGTACTTATCATTTTCTAAGTACTACTTTTAATGATCAGTGGATAGGAACAAATGGCCCAATACAGTGGCCTCCCAGATCACCAGATCTAAACCCACTTGATTACTTCTTGTGGGGTTACTTAAAGAACCAAATTTACAAGCGAAGGTACGATAACCTTGACGCGTTAAAGACTGCAGTTAGGGAAAAGATAACCCAGATAGATGGTAGGACCATACTTAAGACAGTTCGAGCAGTTGAAAAACGTATTGAAGAACAAGGTAGTGTTTTCGAGCATCTTCTTTAAAAAAAAATTGTTATTGTATTTTGTAAGATTATAAGTTGATGTTGAAAATAAAGTTTGTCGATACAATTTAATTGTTTCAGATTGGAGGCCATAACTTCAACAATTTGTAACCTAGGAGAAAAGTTATTGTAAGCTTTTTTGTTTAAAATTTGATGCTTTAACAGAAAAAAATATAATATACAGGGGTTTCCATTTAAAAAAATGTTATTTTACTGAAAAAAATCAAAATAACGACTCTCAATTGTTTTTTTTTATTTCTCATTTTTACCAGCGTTAAAAATGCTACTAGTTTGCTAATTCAAACAACTTTGTATTTTCACTAATAACAAAGTTACTAATGGTGGACACTTAATTTGGATAACCCTGTATACCTGTATGTATATTCTGTAAAAACAAACCTATAGCCTTTTTCCGTAGTTTTTATATCTTTATATTCTTTTATGAAAGGAAAAACGGAGTAATGCAGAATTTTACTTTATTTTAATATAATTTATTCATCTAGAAACTGACATAAATAACACACCGGTAGACCATTTCAACATAGTTTGAAGGCTTCTACCTTTTTAAGATGAATTGTTTTACTGCTTTTGTGCTTAGGAAATGTATACTAAGTGACATATAAATCGGAACAAAAGTTGGTGAATGTATTTATCTTACTGTAAATAACAAGTGAAAAAATTTTCAGCCTTATCAGTTGGACATTCCGGTTTTTATACTGTTTTTTTTTAATTCACTAACACTCTAAGAATGAATATTTCAGCCGCAGTAAAGAATCAACGTTGGCGGATTTTGGTTCTTGAAATCCTTTATGATCGGTTACGATGCCTAGAGTACGGAGACCTGTACGATTTCGTCAACTTAGTGAGTTTGATAGGGGCCGTATAGTGGGACTTCGGGAAGCTGGACTTTCTTTTCGGGCAATTGCAGTTAGAGTGCAAAGAAGTGTAGACACTGTGGTTAGGTGTTGTCAGGCATGGCTTCGAGAAGGCCGTACGCAAAGAGCAAGCGGCATTGGACGCCGCCGTAGAACAACAGACCGTGAAGATCGCCGCCTAAGATTATTGGCCTTAAGGGACCGTTTCTCCACTACCAGGTCCAGTGCAAATGAATGGTTTGCAGAACACGGAAGACCTATTGGCATGCGAAGTGTTTACCGACGAATGAGAAGTTTTGGCTTGTTTCCATACCGGCCACACTGGGTCCTCCCTTTAACTCGAGAACACCGACGTAATCGCCTTGAGTGGTGCAGACAACGGTCACTCTGGGATCAGGAATGGAACAGTATTGTCTTTAGTGACGAGTCTCGATTTTGCTTAGGCATGCACCATGGTCGTGCCAGGGTTAGAAGGCGACGTGGTGAAAGGAGGAATGCACAGTTTTTTGTTGAAAGACATGTTCATCACACTGTTGGAGTTATGGTTTGGGGTGCTATAGCTTATGGTTCCAGGTCACCTTTAATTTTCATCAGAGGTAACATGAACGCGCAGCGTTATATCCACGAAGTTCTAGAACCCCATCTTTTACCCTATCTTGACACCCTGGCAGATCCAACTTTCCAACAAGATAATGCCCGACCACATGTTGCAAGAGTCACAATAGACTTCTTTCAACATAATGATGTCACATTGTTACTATGGCCACCAAGATCTCCCGACTTATCCCCAATTGAGCACGTGTGGGATATGATGGGTAGGAGATTGCTCAATTTGCAACGTCCTCCTCAGACTCTAGAAGCACTTCGAGAGGAGTTGGTGGTTGCCTGGAATGAGATACCACAGGAGGACATTGACCACCTGATCAGAAGCATGCCTAGGCGCGTTGGAGAATGCGTAGCACATCAGGGTGGATCCACACATTATTGAAGGTCAAAGGGCTTTAAAGCAGTGCAATCATTTTGAAATTTTTATCATTTACTTATTATGCTTCATTAAGTACTTATACAAAATTTCATTAAAATAAAACCATTTGAACTGGGTGTTCGGATTTATATGTCACTTAGTATAGTTGATATGAAATATTTGACAAAGTGAACAACTAGCTATTTTTATTGAATAATATGTTTTGTAATTGTGGTCGTAAAAGAATTGACAATTTAAAAAAGACTGTAAATGACTTTTACTGTCTTTTACCCAACTATAGCAGAATAGCTGTTTGATATTTGCTTATGTTCGTGTTTCAGCGATATTGCAATTCTGAAACCTATCTGAATGAATTTCCCATTTTAAATTCAAGCCATGAAAGGCTGTCATGAAAAATTCATTTCGATCTTCTTCAATAATAGACGACCGATAGCCACCTGTTTATTTGACGACCACAGAGCAAAATGTGTTTTTCACGATTAATATTATGTAATTTCATTTTTATGCTATCAATATCAACTGGTCTTCAAAATATCCTGCGGATATTTGAAGGACCTGCTCAGCAAATGAGGGGCTGGGTCAAAGGTTCTGGTAGGAAACAAGAAAACTTACTTTTATAAATAGTGGATTTCATATTGGATCGTTTGTACAGAAAGCACATACACCCTTCTTGAATAATCTAGAATCACTAATTTCTTATACTCTCTATGGTATATCTATTATACAGGATGATGCCGTTCTAGTACTGGGCTTTTCTGACATATGTGGTAGCCTGTATATAAATTTCTTTAAATTTTTTATGTCTAGTGCTATATCCGTGGTAAGGGTTAGTGTTTGGAAATATGATAATAGTAAGACAAACACTTTCAAGTTGATTTGAGCTCTTCCCTGCGTTCAGTGACTTCACGCTATAAATTAATCTAATAATGTATTTTGTGCTACTCTTTCAATTTCGTGTGATTATCTCCAGTTTTATATCAATCATATTAAATTGATTACTACGGGCTTACTTCAACTTAGAGTAATTTGATTTTTTGACACCAAGTGGCGCAATTTTGATATATGGATGATCAATGGTTCTTGCGGTATCGTCTGCAAACGTTGTACTTTGTCCCTCAGAGATATGATTGGTTAAGTCGTTTACGTATAAGATGAATAACAATATCCCCTAATACACATCACTGTGGGAGATAATATTCAACGTCGGATATTGTACCATTTAGCTTCAGTTCGTATCTCATATCTTCCACGCAGGATATCAGCCAATTAAAAAAAAAGCCTTTTATTCCCATGATATATAATTTTTGCTTCAATACACTCCTGTCGATCGTATCAAACGTTTTCGATAAGTCGGTGAGTATAGACCCTAAATATTCATCATTATCGAACTTGTTATAACATAGTCTAGTAAATGAAGAAGTGACCTTACTATTCTCAGTCCTTATACTTTTGTTAGGAAGCAGCAAGTGCAGCCACAGTAGCGTTGTTGTGGCACCTTCACTTAGTAACCTCGATTCTGCGGGTAAGAGTTTGACGACCTTGGATGATCTGGTAATCGACTTTTGTTTGCAGGCTTATTGGTATTATCTGTTTGGCATATCATATCAGGTGGAAACATAAATCAGTTTCCGCCATTCGCCAATATATTGTACATTTCAATATAGGTCAATCAATAGATCTGATTGCCAATCAAAATTAAAAAGTTTTAGCAATGATTTTCAAACGGTTTGTATAGGCTAGTTGATACTTGCTTCAAGTAGATATTCAGTAGCCTATATTTGTTCTACTAGATCAAAACAATTAAAACTATATATTTCGCACCTGGAAGACCGTAAATCTTTAATTAAAAAACATATTTTTTTAAACAGGCGAAAACGCTGTCCGCCATATTTGTCCCACATTAATGTTCTTTGACATCATACTACTGGTAATCAGCAGCTGAAAACTTTCAAACGTATAAACATGACTTCTATAAGTTTACTTGAAAAACATAGTGGTTATTGTTATTCTATCGCCAGAGAACGTAAATACACATCTATACAGATCCTAAGCAAGTTGTGGGATAGAGTGCCCAGGGCAATAAATATACGCAACACTATGTATTGCTTGAAGCATACCTTGTGTTCGGGACATATTTTACATTTTACTGTACATATTTTATCGTCTAGTTTAAGTTGGACGTAATATACGGCATCATCCCCAAACGATCATGTTGCAGATGTGTAGGTAGTTTGTTAGATAAAATTATTCTGAAGTTATGACGCATGAGCTTAGTTTTGAATGACTTCTTAAAACGAAGATCATGCAAGTGTATCACTTATGCACTGTACTTACATAGATGTACATATACTAAGTGACATATAAATCCGAACACCCAGTTTAAATGGTTTTAATTTAATAAAATTTTGTATAAGCACTTAATGAAGCATAATAAGTAAATGATAAAAATATCAAAATGATTGCACTGCTTTAAAGCCCTCTGACCTTTAATAATGCACCCTGATGTGCTACGCATTCTCCAATGCGCCTAGGCATGCTTCTGATCAGGTGGTCAATGTCCTCCTGTGGTACCTCATTTCAGGCAACCACCAACTCCGCTCGAAGTGCTTCTAGAGTCTGAGGAGGACGTTGCAAATTGAGTAATCTCCTACCCATCACATCCCACACGTGCTCAATTGGGGATAAGTCTGGAGATCTTGGTGGCCATGGTAACAATGTGACATCATTATGTTGAAAGAAGTCTATTGTGACTCTTGCAACATGTGGTCGGGCATTATCTTGTTAGAAAGTTGGATCTGCCAGGGTGTCAAGATAGGGTAAAAGATGGGGTTCTAGAACTTCGTGGATATAACGCTGCGCGTTCATGTTACCTCTGATGAAGATTAAAGGTGACCTGGAACCATAAGCTATAGCACCCCAAACCATAACTTCAACAGTGTGATGAACATGTCTTTCAACAAAAAACTGCGGATTCCTCCTTTCACCACGTCGCCTTCTAACCCTGGCACAACCATCGTGCATGCCTAAACAAAATCGAGACTCGTCACTAAAGACAATACTGTTCCATTCCTGATCCCAGAGTGACCGTTGTCTGCACCACTCAAGGCGATTACGTCGGTGTTCTCGAGTTAAAGGGAGGACCCAGTGTGGCCGGTATGAAAACAAGCCAAAACTTCTGATTCGTCGGTAAACACTTCGCATGCCAATAGGTCTTCCGTGTTCTGCCGACCATTAATTTGCAATGGACCTGGTAGTGGAGAAACGGTCCCTTAAGTCCAATAATCTTAGGCGGCGATCTTCACGGTCTGTTGTTCTACGGCGGCGTCCAGTGCCCCTTGCTCTTTGCGTACGGCCTTCTCGAAGCCATGCCTGACAACACCTAACCACAGTGTCTACACTTCTTTGCACTCTAACTGCAATTGCCCGAAAAGAAAGTCCAGCTTCCCGAAGTCCCACTATACGGCCCCTATCAAACTCACTAAGTTGACGAAATCGTACAGGTCTCCGTACTCTAGGCATCGTAACCGATCATAAAGGATGTCAAGAACCAAAATCCGCCAACGTTGATTCTTTACTGTGGCTGAAATATTCATTTTTAGAGCGTTAGTGAATTAAAAAACAGCAGTATAAAAACCGGAATGTCCAACTGATAAGCCTGAAAATTTTTTCACTTGTTATTTACAGTAAGATAAATACATTCACTAACTTTTATTGAAATAAAACCATTTAAACTGGGTGTTCGGATTTATATGTCACTTAGTATAGATGACTTGATGTTCCTCAGCTCAGCAGAGCAAAAATCTGGGTTGAAGGCAAAGAAATGAATTACCAACCACGAATGTGTCAATTCTCAACAAATGTGTGCTTTCTGCTATTACGAATGCAATGTCCGTGGTTATTTTTTCAATAAAACTACAAAAAAAATAACAGTTTATACTTTATCTGAAGTCACTTGAAACACTGTGAAATACCGGGTGCGTTTTATATATCTATATTTAACACGCTCTGTTGCTGCAAAAATCGCCAAATTTCGCAGCAAATATCCCCCCCAAGTATAAGATCAAAGGCAGTTTCACCGGTCCACGTGGAGTAAAGCCAAGAATTTTTGCACAAAGTTAAAATCTATAGAGAGCAGGAAAGAAATCTGATTTACCTGGATGAAACGTGGTATGATACCCATGATGTTGTGCAGTACGGCTGGGTTGACGACAGCAACAAGTGCATTTTAAATGCACCATGCAACCGTGGAAAACGATCATTATTCTCCATGCTGGCAGTGAAAATAGATTTATACCTAATGCCTTGCTGTTATCTGCCAAAAATATCAAAGAATCATGTGCCGACTATCATGAGGACATGACCTCCGATTTATTTGAAAAGTGGATAGAGCAGCAGTTAATACCAAACATTTCCCCAAATTCAGTGATTATTATGGACAATGCGCCATACCATTCCCGACAGAAAAACAAAATTCCGAATACAGGCACAAAAAAACAAGACATTATTGATTTTATGAAGGATAAGGGAATGGAAATACCACAAAAATCAACCAAAGCCATATTATTGGATCTTATTAAAAGACAAAAATTTGAAAAAGAGTATGTTGTTGACAATCTGCTTCAGCAAAATGGCCATGAAGTATTACGTCTACCTCCCTATTACTGCATTTTTAACCCGAATGCCTTGCTGTTATCTGCCAAAAATATCAAAGAATCATGTGCCGACTATCATGAGGACATGACCTCCGACTTATTTGAAAAGTGGATAGAGCAGCAGTTAATACCAAACATTTCCCCAAATTCAGTGATTATTATGGACAATGCGCCATACCATTCCCGACAGAAAAACAATATTCCGAATACAGGCACAAAAAAACAAGACATTATTGATTTTATGAAGGATAAGGGAATGGAAATACCACAAAAATCAACCAAAGCCATATTATTGGATCTTATTAAAAGACAAAAATTTGAAAAAGAGTATGTTGTTGACAATCTGCTTCAGCAAAATGGCCATGAAGTATTACGTCTACCTCCCTATTACTGCATTTTTAACCCGATTGAGTTGGTCTGGGCTGCTTTAAAAAGAAAGTAAGAAAACATAATCATACAGAAAAAGAAAATGAATATTGTGTTTTGCCTCCTGTAAATCCCGTTGTAATTCCTCTACAAGATGACTCTAGCGACAGCTCCGAAGGCGAGGATGATATATAAATACCTATAATGTAAGTCTTTATATACCTTTTTATATACCTACCTGCTATGTAAATATTTGCCTATGTCAAACGTTGGAATTCTGTAATTTTTCCATTTCTTAACTTTCAGTCAACATAAATTAAGCTCCCAATATAAGTATTTTTTATCCCAAATCAAAAAATAAGAAGATAGTAAAATCCATTTATTGTGATATAAAAACATTATTATTATCGTTCTAAATAAATGACCGCACGCCTATGATACGTCATGAAATTACAAAGGACGCGCCGACCAAAGGTTTTTATGCTATTTCAAGTGACTTCAGATAAAGTATACGTTGTTTAATAGTTTTTTGAAAATATTTAAAGAAGACCACGTTAGTCCACGACTGACATGCGGTATTTTCGCAGTTTTCTCTATGAAATTAGATGTGAGTCAAGTAGCCCGCCATAAAATTCAATTGTCCAAGTAAATTAACAAAAAAAAGTCCCTCAACTGTCTGTTTGTATGAGAATAGTTATTTATTATACAAGGGAAAAAGTACTAGATTTTAGCGTCGGGAGACAAAAAACCGATAGCCAAAATCTAGTATTTTTCCCGTGTATAATACACAATCTTTTTCTGAGACGGGAAAATCGACGAATTAATATTGAGAAATTATATTATTACAATATTTAAGTCCGAAAATTATCGATGTGAAATTTTAATTTTGAAATTAGTAGACTGTGATGTACTTATAGCGGCAATCACACCTGCATTGCTAAGGAAACTATTAAAGTAATCAAATAGCTGTGAATTTAATTTTGTGATTTGATTTAGGAATTGTGAACTTAGTGGTTGTTTAGAAGCTATTTTAATACCATAAGTGAAAAATGTCTGATTCCGAGTTTTCTTTGACTTCACCGGAATTAGTAGAAGTCGTCAAAGTAGCATCACAGAAATTATTGACAGCTGAATCGCTGATTTCGACTGTTGTACCGAATAGATTAAGGAACATGTCATGCATGCAATACACGTTTAATACTTGTACTTTTGATATAAAGGAAATGTAACTTTATTGTATAATAAAATATTCCAAAATTAAATATCTACCTTTGCTTATGTGTTTATACAATATCCGGGGAAAAGCACTCATTTTGTTTTTCGGGGAAAAAGTAATTTCAAACCTAAAAAGTTACATTTTGTTACGTGTTAACAGAGATCAAATGTTCAAACTTTTTCCCCGTCACAGAAAAAATATATTTTTGAATTTGACTTATATCTTGTGCTGTTAAAAATTAAAATCAATATATTCCGTTTTTCTAAGGCAACACGCGTATTCTATGAAATTAGATGTGAGTCAAGTAGCCCGCCGTAAAATTCGATTGTCCAAACAAATTATCAAAAAAGAGTCGCTCGACTGTCTGCCCGAAAGTGAATTGATTATTTAGGCTAGAACATGTACCATTGTTTGAAAAACTGTAGTCATTTTTCTTAGTTAAATAATGAGATTGAGAGTTACATGAGGACAATCAGCACGATCATAACCTAAAAAGGCGTCAGTAGCTAGTAGTTATTGTTATTATAATTTGGAATAATGTTATGAGTGCAGTATCAAAATAGTATAAGGTAAAAGATTGGATCAATGAACTTATATTCGCTCAGGGTAATTATTCGAAAAGTTTGTATAGATTTATGATTGATTCTTCGGCGTCTTCCAAGAGTTAACTTTGATCTACATCTGAAGATATCATTCACTGGTGATGGCGAAGCGGAAAGAATAAGGAATCACAGATGGAAACGTTGGTCGAACAGCCCAAAAAGCATGAATGACAGTGACCATGAAAGCCTTACGCAATCTCACAGTAATCCGATTTCGGAATTCAGATCAATCCATCTAACGCATTTTGCGCTTATTACTGAAATACTTCCATCGACGGCTACAACGTTTCCACATGTATTTGTTTCACGCAGTGTTAGTCAATCAACTAGTTACGTGATCGCGTCTTCTGTCAGTCTACAGATTGATTTGTGCTCTTCATTATAATTTGTAATTCAGCGTAAGACGGCAAATAGTAGAAATCATTAGCTCCGAACCGTTCATTCAAGCGCGCTGGATTGAATTAGCAATAGTGGCCGGACAACGGTCTGTTGTGTCGCAAATATCTACGAGTCAATGGACAATTGGGTCAGTCTGCTTCAAACCAGAACATACTTCAACTCAATAATGACCAACCTTCTCCACTCTCTCAACGATTGGACTCAGTATCTGGACACAAAGACTCCTGTTGATATAATCTACTTAGATTTTTCTGGGGCTTTCGATCGCGTACCACATAGAAGGCTTCTGTTTAAGTTGGAATGTATGGGAATAAGAGGCGAGTTGTTACTGTGGATTAAGGCTTTTCTCACCGGGAGGACTTTCTCTGTGCGCGTCAGTGATAGCCAGTCTCACCTTCATCATGTAGCAAGTGGAGTTCATCAAGGCTCTGTCTTGGGGCCAGTGCTGTTCCTTCTGTATACAAGTGACCTGCCCGCATTGATTTCCTCCACATGTTCAGCTTATGCCGACGACACCAAGATTTACAATACTGTCGTAAATTCTGCTATGCTTCAACGAGATCTTGATATTGTTTGTCAATGGTCAGTCAGTTGGCTTTTACCCTTAAATCTAACTAAGTGTTGTGTCCTTCACCTCGGGAAGACAAATCCGCGATTTACATACAAGATCTCTGACCGCAACATCGAAGCAGTTTCCAGCCACACTGATCTGGGCGTTGTAGTCAACGATCGTCTTTCCTGGTCAGAGCATATTCACCACGTTACATCAAAAGCCAAGAAACTTCTATACATGCTGGAGAGGTCTTTCAAAGGATCCGATGTCAACACTTGCGCCTACATTTACATGGCATTCGTGAGGCCAATTCTTGAATTCGCTGGCCCGGTATGGGACACTGTGCTTCTGCGCGATAGAAATCTTGTCGAATCAGTACAGCGTCGGGCTACTCGTATCCCTTTTGGAGCACAAAGACCAAGCTATGAAGATCGCCTTGAATTATTCAACCTGACCTCATTCTCTGAGCGAAGACTTCGTGGCGATCTTATAGTTACGTTCAGGATACTTCATGGTTTGATGGGCACCAACCTCATGCTTCAAACTGCATAAGGAGCCATTTAAAACAACAGTCCGACAGTGGTTTCTTCCCAACCGCATATTCAACACCTGGAATAGTTTACCTGAAAGTGTGGTTGGTGCTACTTCAGTTAATAGCTTCAAAGTGCAGTATGATAGCTGGAGGAGTGTACAAACTTTATAGCTATGAACTGTCTTTTTTTATTTTTTTCTACTTGATGTATTTGTGTTACGTGTCCGTACACTATATTTACTGCATGAGCTTATAGTACTGTGTACTCTGCTCATCTCAATTATCATAATAATAATAATAATAATAATAATATCATAGCCCTTCTTCAGACCAGTTCCTTAGGGTTCGTAGTAGTGGTAGTAGCACTAGCAGTAGTAGTGTAGTAGTAGTGGTGGGGAGGAGAAGCAAGGCTAGTAGGCTACCTTTGACCGTTTTCGATGACCCCGAATACACCAACGCTCTACTACACATGTTAATCCACTGATTTCGAACCTCTTAATGAACATTAGTATGTCCAACCATTCCGCTGAGTAAGCAGCTGCACCATCAATCTCGATGGAAAGAATATCTCGGCACTTTGCCTGCAATATACAGGGCAAAAGCCCAGGAAGTGGAACGCCGTCTCGTCCTTAAAAGGGATAGGTGACTGTGACCGATCAAAAGTGCGTCCGGGGTCCGCTAAGTACCTCTTGGACATCTCTCTCTCTCTCTCGATTTCTTAGGTCCCTATATCACCATTCATTCAGCACCTAGCACCTGCTTATGTCCAGACTTTCACGATACCCGGCATAGGACACCAGGTTGTAGATAAAGCTCTTGATTGTAATAGAGCAGTCACTTGACCCAGCAGGCTCAAATTTAGGAAACTTCTTATTCCAGGTCTGAAGAAGGATATTTGTTAAGAGTATGTCACGATCTTTTGAATGTCAGTTTTCTTCATAGAGCCCTAGATTTAGAACAGCAGTTCTTATCTGCCCCTGCAAGGTACGTCAATGTTCTTTGAACACTAGGGCCATTAATATTTATTATGCTTATTATTCCATATAGGAAAGTTATCGTAATCACGCAGGTGTAATATAATCGTTTTGATGCGTTTCATTTATTGAATTTTTATTTTATTGATATTATACCTCCATATCTCCGGTGCGACCCACCTGATCTGTTTATGCAGTTTTAACATTGTAGTGTAACTGACTATGGAAAAAATATAACACTGATAGGAAGTAAATGGGACTTACGGAACGTACAAGGATAAATAAGGTAGTTTCTACAACCGATTGAGTTTCCTAAAGACTTGAACAACCCTGAACTGACATTTAATGCGATGAATACAGAATCAAAATTCAATTTTCTTGACCCTTTGTGTCCGGAATTGAATAATTTTAGGATTTTCACTTCATAAACCTAGTTCCGAACCTAAAGGATGTAAAAAAATGTCAAATATTTTTTGAAAAAAATGTATTACACATATTTTTTTGAAAACGTGGAGGTCACCCGAACGAACCAGTAGGACCACCAAACAAAAACTTTTACCAAAGAAACAAAGCATTATCTTTCCACAACATAAGGCTACTCGACATTATGATATGCAAGAAAACAATTTCTCTTGTCATTCAAGCATAAACCTACAGGGCAAATCGTGCAACTCCACATATTCCTATGAGCTTCCTTTTTTGTGCTGTTGATGGCGCATCGTCTGGAAGTTCCATATATAGGTATGTGAGCAGATTTTTCTGTCCTTTTTTCAATGGGAACGTATTTTTTATAATGATTTATGGGTTCCATTGATTTTCGACCTTTTTTCTTGGTAATGCATCCCGACGCAAGTCCTGAAGAGACATTTATCCTGAACTGTTTCAAATCGAGAGTACGCGTTGACTACCGTAGTATCGACAAAGTGCCAAACTATCCTATGGTACCACTTCTTGCTTTTTCGATCTATGCGTAGCATTCTTTTAGCATGTCCGCCTTATCGACGGCATCCATTGATTGTTATGGTAATTTGACAAGAAATAAACAGCTTTTTTGTCTTTCCATTTTAGACATACCAACATATCATTTGTCATTCTCCAGTCATATTGGCCTCGCGCTAGTTTTTTATCATCGATAAAGTCATCTGGCAAATATTTTTTCCCTTTTCTCAAAGAGCCACAACCACATAATTCCATTTTGTTTCAAGTAGCTGAGCAGTGGAACACTTGAAAAATAGTTGTCAAAAAAGATTCTATAATTTTGTTGTTGCAAATCTCTTGTCAAGTCTTTGACTACTCTTCCTCCTAAATCTTTTTGTGGCAAGTCACCAATCTTACCAGAATATATTTGAAATTCGCAAATATACCCTGAATCATCAGCCCGCACCCAAACTTTGTATCCACTCCATTTATTTTTTTTCTATAAAAAAAATAAATGACCGTTTACAGTCCTAGTGGCTACCTCAAGAAACCACTACATATTACATGGAACAAAACCCAGTCAGATGGTAAATTGATCAATTGAGTCGGAAGGTATGAAATATTACAGTTATAAAACTAAATACTGACGTGTCATTTCAATTTTCACTCAGTGTGTTCACGTTTACAAACAGCCGAAAAAAGACACACGCGGAACCTTCGCAATGGATAAAGAAACTTCACGGAATACACACCTCCTCGCACGGGGCAGAGCCGTCAATTTTTTCCCGATAGATGTCACTAACGGTAATACTTTTAAACCGCGGTAAGGCTACCCGACCAGTAGGACTGAAATTACGTGTTTTAATCTGGGTGGTTACATGGATCGACCAGTAGAACGGAAAGGGTTAACCGTTTTATGTCCAGAAATATATAGATGGCCAGCCTTCCTACTTTGGAAAAAATGTTACTGGTACGGTCTCTGGGTTACACGTTCGTTGAAATCAGTAGTAGCGGCAACAAAAAGCGCGATATATTCCCAGAACTGGGCACTGCGAAAGTGAACACGGAAGGCTAGTTCGTCAGACGGATAAAAGCAGTATAGAACAAAAGACACATGCTTGGCTATTTTAAATTTTGCTTTTCAATTGTTTAAAGGATAATACATGGTATTCCTTTCTACATAACATTGGACATGAAACGTAGTTATGAAATTATAATGAGCAATCAGCGGTGCGATAAACATAGCTTTGTATATAATTAAGTACTATCTCCAGTTATAGCGAGGTACCATGTTTTGAGAATTATACTTTATTACCATTATTATTATTTCTCACGGATATAGAGAATGTCTCATGGAAAACGGGTGTAAAACCCACATTTCCGCCTCAAGTTCTTCAGCTCATCATTAAACTAATCTTTAGGTATTTAGTGGTTTTGGTGAGCCACCCGCCATCTTGAAATTTTCAGCTGCCATATTTACGCTAAAATATGGTATCAATGAGTCAATTTCATCGCCCACTTCAGCTTGCTGACTTGACTCGTTCAAAGAATAACCCTTTTGGAAAGCACTGTACAACTCTTTCAGATGTCCTGGTACCTAGATAGATGTGCATGTCATGGGTCAGTGGTACATAAAATAGGCCACGTAATTAATTAATATCAGAATACCACTCGATTGTCAAAATTCTGAACTGGCGTATTGTGTTATAAGCCTGTTGAATTTTATATTAATAAATTGACGTATTTTTGATGTACTTTATTTGTACCACCGATTCTCAATAGATACTTCTCTAATCAGGGAGTGGAAGTGGATTCATTGCCTTTCAAATTAGTAGAAATTACCTATGTTGAATTAATGTGCAAAATTGATGATGTTGACGCTGAGGCGGTACCTTCAGATTCTGGATTAATCATGGACCAGTCAGAAGATGAAGTATAAAATATCGATACTGACTTTACCAATATTTTGCAGTCTGACAGCGAATCAGATTCAGAGTGTAACTTTCCTCTATCAGTTTTTCAAATGAAGTTGGCACAAAATGAGGACACTCGTGTTTGGTCCAAAGATAGAGTACAAGAAAAACAGGAAACTTCGTTGCTGACGCAGGAATAACTGATGTAGTGACACATTTGGACTTTCCTACTCCGGAGGAACTATTTCAGATTTTTTTCACCGACGCTGTATTAGAAGACATAGTTTCTCAAACTAATTTATATTGTCATCAAACATCTAATAAGCCTAGCAACATAAATATATTTGACCTGAAATTCGCAAATCAAAAAAGTGGTGGCATCGTATATTTCTTTACTTATTGGATATGGCTGTTGTAACTTCCTTTGTTTTGTATAAAGAATTGAGTTTGCCAGAACTATCGATGAAGGATTACAGAAGACAAGTAGTATTTTGACCAATTGTACTGTTAAGATGAAAAGGACATCACTTAGCTCAGAACTAATTGCAATTAAGAGGTCAAAACAATACGTGCCTGTTGAAATACGTACAATAGAGAGTGCTCATCAACCACAAAGAACCACCAGACGTTATTGCGTCTACTGCAGCAACTCAAAAAAACAGATTCGGACTGATTGGATGTGTACTGTTTGCAAGGTGCTTCTAAGTTTAGGAAAAAATAAATCGTGTTTTCAGCATTTTCATAATCAACAATAATTTACATAGATGTACACTGGTACATTATTCGTACTACCTGATTTTTTTTGAAATGATTCAAGAAAAATACACGGAAAAACTTTTAGACCAGTTTTATTATTACTATCGTTCATGAAGTAACCTGTATAAGTTAAAAAAGTAAATACGAAATGTGTGCCCTTCTAGGGTTTTTTCAAGCGGAAGTTACTTGCCCCTGAAAGAGATGACGTCATCGTGCAAGCTTTGCACCACAATCTTCTCGCAGTGTAAACTCACCCTGTAGGTGACCTTACATTCACTGACACGAGAAAAGTCAAAGCATATAAGAATAATTCTACAGTTCATTTCTCGTCATTATTATCTGGTGGATTACTTCTGGTACACATGAAACATGGTTATAGATGTCACGTTTTTTTTTTGGATACATAATTATTGTAGTGTCCATTAATCAATTGGATTTGACCTTTAAATTATGCGTGAACATGTGATATTTGTTTGTTGCCGGACATTTCTATTCAGTTTTACATGTAAACAATGTAAAATATGAAGATAACAGAATTGAACGACAGGTTTATGTAGATTCAGCTTTAGGTTTAATTAGGTAGAGCAGGGCTGTCCAACTTAATGTGGCACAAGGGCCACTTCAAAAAAAAAAATGCAGTTTGGTGGGCCGCATTACAAAATATTTCTATACAACATTATTACTGAATTTTAATAGGTATATCCTATACTATATGGTATACAAAATAGTTTTTCTATTATTTTTATTTATTCAAAGAATAGAAATTACAAAAAAATCAGTGGGACATTTGAGGATGTTGGTTTTCTAATACTAATGTATCAATATTAACATTAATATTTGTTGTTGATAAACGAAGTAACTGAGACTACCTAGTAGAGGAATAGCACAACTCTATCCACCATGGTGAAATGCGGCTAGCTGTGCCATGGTGGGACATTGTGCACAGCAATCAAGCGGTTTTCCTTGTGGAAACTTCTGGATGTCCTGAACGAATTTTTAAGCTTCATTCAACGATAATTGATAAGATCAAAGAAAGGCCTTAAAATGTAATCTAGCCAAAGCACTATTGAAGATATTTCCACCTTAAAAACTGGGCAACTCAGCTCGATCTATGAGGAAAATGAAGTCGCAGTGACAGTGAACTCAGACCGATATGTAAATATTTGGCAGGAGTTTTTTTCCATAGCTAGATGAGTTGCACTTAGGGGAGCGCCTCATCTCAATTAGGGGGATTAGGAGCGGCCGGCTCGCCCCTCCCGATTTGGCACCAGGTGGTTTTTTGTATGGGATGTTTTGAACTCCCGTGTTTATCTGAACCATCCAAGGATCCTGAAAGAATTGAAAACCAACATCCGGGAAAAAGTTGCAACATAGCGTCTGCTATGCTGGCAAGAGTAATGAAGAACGCCAGGTTTCGGTTTACACAGCCTATCGAGAGTGGAGAACGTCACCCATCTGATTGATCTTTAAACTATCCCACTAGCGATGTACTTACAATACGCGAAAAATGACATACGTCATACGTTACTAATTTCTGTCGGTCTGTCTCTCTATCTGTCGATATATCTGTCCTCTAATCTTTGTCCCCTCTA
This sequence comes from Acanthoscelides obtectus, assembly GCA_963669975.1. Lineage (NCBI taxonomy): Eukaryota > Metazoa > Arthropoda > Insecta > Coleoptera > Chrysomelidae > Acanthoscelides > Acanthoscelides obtectus. Next base: position 21,245,143 of record CAVLJG010000005.1, read on the forward strand.
TAGCTCGAAAAGTACCGCTCGTATTTTGAAGGAACTTTGACATGAAGTTACTACTATTCCCAAGAAGGAGAAGCTTCGAAGTTATTGACAATCTATGCAGTGGCGGCGCAGCTACGAGCTGAAAGCGAGAAACATGAAAATAAAAATTGCCTAAAGACATTGGGTGTAAGGTTACAGGAGATGCAGGGGAGTATCTTAGCTATTCGCTGCCGCTGACGACTTACTCATGGGAATCATCGTAACGTTGTCAGGTGGGGCAGGGCAGATCACAACATTGTGACAATTTATGGATTCAGAAAATTTTTTCTAACGGAGTCGGCACAATGAAAATACTTAATACATATTATTCAGTGAAGTTAGTTTAAGATCCTCTTGAAAGCTTTAAATTCGCCGGTAACAAATTGGGTACCTAATATTTATACCGAAAATTACAATAAGGGCGTTTGCGTGGTTTGTTAAATTTTTTAAATTCCACAAATAATTGCTACTACATATAACTGTGAATTAATTCATTTATTACTTTTTACTTGCTATGCCACTGTGCGAATTTTGATACACAAGGTTGTTATTAGGCCAAGAACGAAAAAGCTTTATAGTTTTCGAAAATCGGTCATGTGGGGGTTGGGAAGGTTATATGAAATTTTTTGATCTTAGTATATTTATACTCTCTTAACCCCGGTAATTATATGCACCTATTAGTTATATTTTATACATCATAGATTTACTCGTAAAAATGATGAGAAGCATTTTCGATCCGCGTACTACTGCTATCTAAGTTCGCCGCCCGACGAACCAGTCTGGCTGACAAATCTATCCTTACTGTAGCGCAAAAACATATACACGGACCATACTCGAAATGACCGATAAGTCGGTGCAGCGATGCCGCGCTGGGCGGAGTCGCGCAGATGTGGAAACATACAACGTTGCCAGATGGACAGTAAGTTCCGGTAGGGCAGGGAAAGTATGCCTATAGGATAATTGGATACGCCTGTTAGTGACTTGATCTGTTTGATTACCCTGTTCTGTATATTTTGACTTTTTTCTCTTCTTTCAAGAGAAAAAATATGAAAACAACCAAGTTGAAGAAAAGGAGCATCTTTGGGATTCAGTTCTTGAAGATTATTTTTTTCCAAAAGGGGGCCTATAGTGCGGTCAATGTGGTCCGTTTTGTATTCCAATTTTCGATGACGAGCATTTCGAGTTGTATTTGGGGACCCCTATGGCGACATAACACAAGATTTGCTACGTGGACTTCAATTCAAGTCCATGTTCCAGCATCTAATTTCGAGCTATCACAGGACATGGAACTAACAAAGCTGTTAATTTCTCATTTTAAACTGATGAATTGGCCATCTGGACTGTGTGATGTCACAGATCTGGTCTTTAGGGCTACGTCATTTAACGATTAATAGGATTGTTAAATACCACCCCAACAGCAATAGCTGTATAATTTTTTTTATACACCAACTGCACACATTCTGGCTCCGCCTACGAGATTCGCCGGGTGGTACCTCCGCGTTCGACAGTCAGAGACCATCTACCACCTACGGACAATCACAACATCCATAGCCAAGAGAAACATTTCTTCTGGGACGGGACTCGAACCCGCACAGCGCACGGCGACCGATCAGGAGACCGAAGAGTCTACTACTGCGGCCACCGCTGCTTCAAAGCATTGAAATAGGGAGGATATAATCGAGATTTTTAAATTAAGGGGAAAGTTATCTTGATCGATTGTAAGCTTTGTACCAAAACTTATTAAAAAACTCACCGGTAACAATTTCTAAGGTTGCGTGAAGATATTTATAGTTGATATATGTACAGAAAAATCCAATGGTAACTTCACATTAAGCAGTCACATCCTACAAAGGTTCATCACAGATATGATGCACGGTGTATCGAAAAAACGTGCGTGCGGTAACTTTAAGTCATAGTTCCGGAAGGTAAAAGTGGTATTTGTGCAGTATGCTTGAGCGGTACCGTATGACTACTGATTATTGGTGAATGCGCGCCGCATGGCACCGCGCGGTGGTTCCATCGATGGTACGGTGCGGTGGTAGGAATCATCGAGAATAGTGGAGGTCTTTTGCAAGTGCAGCCTAAGACGCACGGTTATTGGAGGGTTGTTCACCTTTATCACAAATACACGATTACTCATTCGGTTCAAGGAAGACGCGAAATCTAGGGAAGTACTGCTAGCGCGAAGGTTCCCGAATCTAAGTGGTAAGGTTTCGAAGTTGATGGCTATGGAGTACCTCAAGGTTCATAGTTAGGTCCTTTACTGTACACCATATTTACAAGTCAATTAGCTCTTACTTTGAAACTTGCTAAATTGCACCCCTATGCTGACGATATGCAGGTGTATCTATCGTTCAAAAAAGAAGTACAGGTAACTTGTGCCGAATTACACATTGACCTCAATCACTTTATAAACGCGGCTACGTATCACTGTTAGTTGAATTGAGGATGTCCGTATTTCTTTATCAGAACAAGCAAAAAGTCGTGGAGTTGTTCTTGATTGCGAAATAAGGCTTAAATCGCATATTAATTATCACTGGACAACAAATTTTAGTTTTTTAATTGTATCTTGTGGGAAAAGTGCACTTCTTTATTAATTTTGGGGCGCTGAATCCAAAAATGATAATAAAATAAAAATAAATTAGTTGCGGTTTAGAAAAAAAACTTTTTATTTTAAGAATATATTAAAAAAAGTAACAAGATTCATATACTTATAAGAATCACTATATGCGCTGTCTTTTTGCTGTTCTTTTATAGATCGTTTCTGGAGCACCTCTATCAAGAGTCCAACAGTAGTCTGCAAGCATGGAAGGATTCCACTTTCCCTGGTACCTTTTTTCCATTGTTGAAATATCCTGATGAAAACGTTCGCCGTGCTCATCACTTACGGCTCCGCAATTGTCAGGAAAAAAGTCCAGGTGTGAGTGTAGGAAATGTATCTTAAGAGACATATTACAGCCCATCTTTTGATACGATGACAGCATATTTTTGACAAGGGTTTTATAGTTGTCAGCTTTTCTATTTCCCAAAAAATTAGTGTCCACCAGACGGAAATCATTCCAAGCAGTTTTTTCAATACCTGTTAAAGTGTTTTCAAACTGTGTATCTTTCAAAATATTTCGAATCTGTGGCCCAACAAAAATACCTTCTTTAACCTTTGCCTCACTTAGTCTTGGAAATTTCTGACGCAGTTATTGAAAAGCTGACCCATCTCTATCTAATGCCTTGACAAAGTTTTTCATTAGGCCCAACTTGATATGCAGTGGTGTTAATAAATTTTTTTCCGAATCTACTAATGGCATATGCTGTACATTTTTCTAGGAAATTGACGAACAGGCCAGTTTTGTCTGGTGTAATGAAGTAAACAGCAAAACTTTGTGTAGCTTAGCTGCAGCCCAAGTAAAAGTGCAACAACTTTCAAATCGCCACAAATATGCCATTGGTGCTCATCGTATTTTATGCATGTCAATAGGTACTTCATATTGTCATATGATTCTTTCATGTGAACTGCATACCCTACAGGAAGAGATGGTAAAATATTTCCAATATGCAATAACACTGCCTTTAAACTCAATGTTGAACTGTCTATAAACAATCTCCATTCTTCTGGGTTATAGTTTATATTTAAAGCCGCCAGTAAGCCGTTAATGTTACTGCAGAAAACCAAGTTATTCTCCATATTGAAAAATGGTTCTAAGTCTTTGTGGCGTTTACGAAAAATACATACCGAAACATCGTCTTCTAACAAGTTCCACTGCTGCAGTCTTGATCCAAGTAACTCTGCCTTACATTTTGGAAGTTCTAAATCTCTTACAAGATCATTTAATTCTGACTGTGTTATTTTGTGCGGTTGGTGGCATGACCCGTTCGGTATAAAATCAGGATCTCTTGACGTTGATGGCATATCTTCTTCCTGACGAATCACTCGATCGCCATGATCTGATTCGTTTTCTGATTCGCAAGTATAGGATTCTGGGGGTTTTGGAATAGGATTTTCGTCACTGTGAGGCACAGGTCTCATCGCAGATGGTATGTTTGGGTAGTTAATAACCGATTTTTTTTTCTCGGACATACCTGTAGCTTGTCCAACGCAAGGTACTATGCAAAAGTAACAATCATTAATATGATTTGTAGGCTCTCTCCAAACCATTGGGACAGCAAAGCGCATAGACCGTTTTTTGCCATTTAAACAGCTCCTCAGACTTGAAGTAGTGGAGTAATAGACCGTCTCTGAGACGCAAAAGTCACATCACCACACACGTAACAAAACTGATCTGGATTGTTTACACACTTTCGAGACATCTTGCATGAACGCTGTCAGCCAACTGAGGAAAAAATGGCTAATATAAAACAATATAATGTACACGTATGTATAACGTAACACAATCGTGCCGATTACATCATCTTTGCTTGCCGAATATAAAAATGTAGCACGTGCATTCTTGTGAATTACAGTATATTAACACTGTCACAGCAGGAACACATATAATTACCGTATCTCTAAAACTTGAACTAATATTGAAAAAATAAGTTTCATTCCGGGTTTAGCACATTAAAAATAGTAATATTTTGTTGATTTTATTTAGGATATTTTTTGGCTGTTGATCAGTGTTATCTATTGCAGAAAAATATGCTTTAAAATTGATATATATATTAATATAAACTATCTTTCAACTAAAAATGAAATACTTAGTTATCTCCTAGGCTCTACGATAGTTCTTCCAATTTTAATCTATACCGATGTTGTATATCGTCTTCATTTAACCCCCCTTTACAAACAAAAGATACAAAACGTGCAAAATTCTTGTTGTAGCCTAGTGTATGGTATCCGCATACCAAACTGGGTCGCTCACAAACTGTATGATGCAGGGTGGTTAAATATGTATAGTCGTAATAGAAGGCTACTGCATGCAGCGCGTTTATATCACAGATTAATTATTCCAAAACAACCGGTATGCCTCTATAATGAAATAGAATTTTGCACCGTTGTAAATGTTACATTGAAGGGTATATTGTCTCCTCTAAAATTTCATCAATTTTTCAAGCGAAGTTTTACCAACAAGATTTACAGTGTGCACAACGGCTTTCGGTTTAAATATTGAATAACAAAACTAATACCAAAATGGGAGCTTTGCAAGAGATGTTGCCCGGTTGTTCAATGCGTTGCATCTAAAGAAAAATATTAACTGTAAGTATGTGGCTAAGTTGATAAGAAAATTTGAAGAAACTGGATCTGTGTCTAATATTCGTTATAATTGAGGAGCAGACATTCTAAGCGTACTTTGTTTACTTTTTCAGATTTTGAGATATAGATGGCGTTGCAATCTATTTTGTCCGTTTAACAACTTCCATACCACAGACAATCTAACTACATTTTGTTCCACTTCAATTTAATATTCAATAAAACCTAGACAAACTACTATGTATCTAACGAAGCTACAAAGTAATCGTAAACAGTGGTTGATTCGTGATCAACGCGTGATCGGTAGCCATAGCGCTCTGTCGGCCTCTTCCTGATTGGCTTGTAGCGACGAGCCTCCAGACAAAGTCGCACGGTTGCCACGCTCGGCGAGTTTTCGCCAGAGTGGTTGATCACATTCGCATGGATCACAAATCAATCTGTTGGTGCAATACGTGCAATAACTGTTGTAAAGGACATTATATAACAATAAATGGCATCACAAAGGTATATTTCAATTTGATCTGCAGCAAATTATGAACGGCATATTTGGAGATGCGAAAACAAGCTCAAAAAGGTGAAGAAAATTTTTGTGCAATCTTTATAGTTAAATTTTTCCTAAGAGATAGCATCAGTGAGGGAATTTTTTTCTATTGTCTTATTTTTCACATTAATGCGATGTCGAGGTATGTGGCCCTATCGCAATTGAAAATAAGGTTTCGATAATCCTTCCATAAAGTTTCGATGAGTACATCTGAAATAACCTTGAGATATTCTTCAGGGAAATACAAAAATCTCCTTTTGTGTTTTTTGTGCAGATTTATCTATTAAAATCCTATCCGCAATCTATTTTCCGTGCACACACCTTCAACCGAATGTATGCCATATATGATATTACCGTTTCCAACTTTCACCAAGGTTAATAGGAACCATAACAGCTCCCTACCCTTCCCCCCTATAAGAATATCGATTTGTAGCCTCACATTTCAAGGTTAGACTTCTTGTAATGTTTCTGTTCAACATTCGGCGATTTCTGACAATTTTCCCAATAAAACATGATCATTGTGACATTAAGCCTGGCAACGCTGCATAGTAGAGGGAACTTTCAGCGTCACGTTGATGGTTCGTCACCACGCACAGGATTGTAATCAGTTACGGATACCCGTTTATGAGCGCGAACGCTTTATGCACGTCTTGACTTGATTTTTCTTGCGGAAATTTAATATTAGTCTAAAATGTCTGACACAGATACAGCTGATGAAGTGGTTGAAATCAGCTTAACGTCACCCAGAAAAAGGGCTAAAAAGCTTCATCTTAGCGCAGGTGAAAAACAAATTATTCTAAATATCTACAAGAACCAGATGCAAGAGAATAGTGGATTGGCTATAGAAAATACCGTATGTAAGGTTGCTGAAATTTCTGGAGTAGGTCGATCAAGTGTTTACAAAATCTTGAAGGAATATAGACAAAATCACTCACTATCTGAGCCAAAAACATATCCAGCGAGAAAAAAAATCATCGAAAAAATAGATGACTTTGACAAAAGTGCCATTAGAAGAAAAGTACATCACTTTTTCTTCAGGAATGAAATACCTACAATAGATAAAATATTGAAGCAAGTGAATGATGATGAGGACCTGCCAAATTTTAAAAGATCTACGTTCCATAAGCTGTTGAAAGAACTAGACTTTCGATTTTTGAAAAGAGGAAGGAATAGTTTATTGATAGAAAAGGAGGAAATTGTTATCTGGAGGAGAGAATACCTTAGAAAAATTAGGCAATTCCGCGCTGAAGGAAGAAAAATTTATTATTTAGACGAAACATGGGTGAACGCGGGGCATACGCAGGGAAAGGTTTGGGTAGACAGATCTGTGAGGTCCTCAAGGCAGGCTTTTTTAGATGGCCTTTCGACGGGATTGAAAAATCCTGCAGGTAAGTTTCGAAGAATATGAACTTTTTTGGATGCAGATAATTCATTTTCTGATCGAATCAATGATTTGGAAGCTCCGAACTCAGTTTTGCTATCTCATCCAAGTTTCTGAGTATTTCCTTCACCCAAAAACTAATCTAAGACCCTATCCTACACTAACCTAAAAAGAGTAAGTTGCTTAATTTCGTCATTTAGTGCGCTCGCTGAGAAGTAAAATAACTAATTACTTTCAGGCAAGGGAAAACGCCTGATCATTTGCCACATAGGTAGCGTAGATGGATTTGTTCCTGAAGCATTGTGGGCATAAATGAATCCAAAAAAACTGGAGACTATCACGAAGAAATGGATGGTAACTCATTTGAAAATTGGTTCAAAGAAATTTTGCCGACACTTGATGATAACGCAATTATTGTGGTCGATAATGCCCCGTACCACTCCAGAAAATTGGAAAAAATTCCAACAATGGCCACCAAAAAGGCAGACATTCAACAGTGGTTTGTCTCAAAGAAGATCGACTTCGACCAAACAATGGTCAAAGCTGAGCTGATAAATATAGTCAAGCGACATAAGTATAAATATGATTTAAAAATTGTTGACGAAATGGCCAAAAACCAAAATAAAACGATTCTCAGGCTGCCTCCCTATCACTGCGAACTGAATCCTATCGAGTTGATTTGGGCCGACATCAAGCAATACGTGGCGTCAAATAACAGCACTTTTAAGTTTTCTGACCTTAAAAAACTGTTTGATGTTGCTGTCGATAGAATTACGCCAGCAAAATGGAGAACATGTATTGACCATGTCCAAGAGAAGGTTGAAACCAAAATGTGGGATATGGACAATATCATTGACACCCAAGTTGAACCCCTTATAATTGACATCAACAATTCTGATGATTCAAGCTCCTCGGAATACAGCATATAAATCGATTGATACCATTAAGACTGGCAGTTTAACGGGCTTTTTGGCAAGACAGGTAAGTTCATTATAGACTGCAATCAAAGTGTAAGTTTCTAGTTATTAATGTGGAAATTCCAAATTTATAATTACACAAAATTAGTGTTAATTTAGGAGTTCCAAAGCATAATAGTGCCATTCTGACCTTCTTCCTATTTCTCATGTAAATTTTAATAGCAATCAAACTAACAAACTTTATGGAGTCTGTAATAAACTTTTGTACTACTACTACTACGTCTGTAGTTTCTATTTGCTCAAAAAAATTTGCTCTGCATTGTGAATAGAAGGTTGATTTGTAAATATTATTGGGTATATATGTAAGTTAATAATAAAATATGAACAATTTCAATTGAGATGGTCCACAAGTTTTTTTCGTGTGCGTTTTAGTAACATTTTGCTGAAATGGTGAATACAGAATTTTTTGCACTGATTCCTAATGTCGAAATATGATTAGAAAGGCGTGGTATATTCCTGATAATTTACTATGCTTTTGATAGAATTTACAGCAACACATATCTTGTACGACATTTTTTGATAGATCAGTCACAATAGCTTGATACGGCCCTGTAGCGTCTCCTACGGTTAAGTTCTTGATCACGTGCAATACGGGTGTATATGTTTGATTTTACTTTGTTTCTTCGATGGATACAGTTTAAGTGTATTTTGTCCAAAGCCGGGAGACAAACTAATCATATTTTCTAGGACAAAACGCTGTTTGTTCGTCTTTACGGTATGTTTACGTTCATTTTAAAATCTGTCTGTTAGTATTCGTGAAAGGTTAGGCGTTGCGTTGTTGTTGGCGAACTATTGAAATACTTTTGAATCAAATACTTCAGTGGAAATGAACGAAGGAGAGCATGTTGTGGGTGATGTAGACAGAGGTATCAGAAAAAGAAAGAAAAACATAACCAATAAACAACGTCGAACAGAGATAAGATACATAGTCATTAGGTATTCGGATCCTGATCTAGAATTACTAAATTTTGATCTGAAGTGCCAACATAAGACCGAAAAATTTAAATGCAAGGAACTATCGTTGTTCGATGTAAAATCTTTAAAACATAATTTCTACTCAGAGAAAAGTATAAATAGACAAGATGAAAAATTGGTCAAAATGATAGAAGTTAAATATACCTTGAGGAAAAGAGGCAGAAAAAATGGAAAATCTCGTGATTTTCACATAGAACTGTCAAATAATTTGACAATGGCAGGTTTGGAATAAGAACAAGAGAGTTCCTGCATGTCAAAAACTATGTTTGTCTATTTTTAACTGTGGACAAACAAGGCTTCCTAACATAGCGAAGAAAAAAATGGCGGGAACGGATATTAAAGACAGGCTTGGTGGAGATATGCGTTCAAAAAAATACGCTTCAAAACAGGAAATTGTTACAAAATTTATTGCATCACTAAAGGGCCAAGAAAGTCACTATAATAGAAGTAAATCTAGAAGGATTTACCTGTCATCCTTAATTAACATAAGAAAGCTTTGGAATTTGTACAATGCTCAAGTTAAAGACAAATTGCAACAAGTAAACTATAAATACTTCAGCAGAGTCTTTAACAATAAGTTTTATGGTAAGATTAAATAAAAAGCTTATAATCCTTGTTCTGACAAAATTTCATGTTTTTAGCTCTTGGAACTCCAGCTACAGATGTATGCGGATTCTGTATAAGAACCAAACAGAAATTGGAAAAAGCATCTAAAAAATCAAAGCTAAAGACTGATTTGTTGCTCCACCAGACTCGGTCTAAGCAATTTTTTAAGCTAATGAAGGAGGAACCTAGTAATAGTACTACATATTGCTTTGGTCTACAACAAGTCCAGGTTCTACCTAAAGCACCAATCCAAGAAGCATTATATGCGCAACAGTTCTCTTTCAATGAGTTTTTTTATTACTGACATTTCCATGAAAAATCCTGTTTTTTATACTTGGCTAGAACATGAACCTGGTAGAGGAGTAACAGAAATAAGTTCTGCTTCAATTGATTTTCTGAGCGAGGTAGGATTTGATCCCGAAATTAAAGAACTAAGATTATTTTGTGACGTCTGCGCCGGACAAAATAAAAATACCCATTTGGTATACGCTCTAATGATGTGGCTTCTTAATGACACTCCGAAAAGTTTAAAAACAATTACATGTACATTCCCGGTGCGTGGTCATTCATTTATGACCGCAGATAGAGTATTCGGTCAAATTGAGCTGGAATTACGTGCCCATACTTTGATAAAAACTCCGGAAAACATTACGAAATTTATGCCAAAAAGGGGCATGCTAGAAACTCGGTATTGACTGGGAACTGTTAGATATAAAAAGGCATTACGGTGGCTGAAAAAGATACCAGGCATAAGTGAAACCGAAAGAATAAAAATCATCAGAAAGTCGCAATCGGGAGAAGACAAAATTCTGGTTAGAAGAATGTTGCAGCCTTGAAGACGATACTATTAATATCTTATAAATTGGTTCTGTCTAATTTAAGAATTAATTACTTTGTGTTTTGTCATTTGGTGACTTGCAAACTGTAGTTTGTCCGATGAAGACAATCTATGTATAGTTTGTCCTTTAGTTTTTTGTTTTTTTTTTGCTTAATTTTTTTATTATTTTTGAGTGTAATACACATATCTGAATAAATATATTTTTCATTATATTTTCGCAATCTGATCTATTATTTATTTTAAGTCATTAACAGATGAAAGTTTTTTCTCTTTCCTGAAAAAAATTAAAAATTGACGCTCATCAGTACAAAGAATTTTGTAAGACAAGTACTGTATATCCTTGAAATAATTGAGCTGTCACATTCCGAGTAGCTGTAGTAGTAGTCCTAGTATGAGCTTTTGAATCTAGAATTCCTTTTTTATATTCGAACGCTTCTAAGTAGTAGGCTTCATAAGTATGCTAATATGATATTTCTTAGAATACGTAATACTATCCTTTTATGTCACTGAAACACAATTTCTACCTTCAACAAGTAATGTGGCATTCTGCTTCCAGTACATGTTTATTAACCCCCGTATACGAACACGAGAAAAACTTGATTCATTGTCCCAAATGCTTAAATTAATATCACTGTTGATATGCCGCGTACCAACCAACAATCTCTTGGAAAGGTGCAACGCGTAACCGCTATGTTTTTCTTCTTTTAAGGACCTACCAGACTACCTTGACTTCGTGTGATTTATCTTATAAAGTGTTAATATAATCGTATTGCATCATATGCATCTATAAGGTGCAATTCAGCTCGCGCAATACTCATTGGCGGCAAATTAATGGAAAGTTATTAAATTGGAAGCTTGCTTCAGAATCGCAAGGAATTAAAGTAAAAATGTCGTGCCAGAACGACACACACACAAATCAGTTGATTTAATGTCGAGACATTTCTATTCCGTCAAATGAACCTGAAAAAAAATTCGAGTCCTCCAACCCTTGCTCTTCAATTTTGTCCAGGCAAAGTAGGGCCCTGGATTTGGCTAGGAATTTGTGTATGGCCAGAATCCGTACATAACTTAAGACGGTCCAGCTCACCCCAATATAATTATAATAGTAATAACAATAATTGTCCTTATTTATTTATAACGATTACATTATAAACGCGCAAAGTTGAGCGTGTAGTTATTCTCCCACTTGACCCAAGCGTCACAAAAAAAGTATTACACTGAACAAAATAATCAGAATGTATCTAATTTGAAATTAAATCTTCAAACACATACGCACACAAAAAATATTTTAGGTTTTCTGGAATAGAATTTTACATAGTAACTGCATTAAAAATGTCAGAAAAGATGTCTTGTGGTGTTGCATGGTGAATAAATGCGGAGTTCTGATAACTCTTTTGGATGAAATTATATTCAAGCGATGTATAAGTTTATTTTTCAAATATAATTTGTTTTTATTAATTTTAACTTTATGTACAAGAGTGATTAGATGGTATCGCAGAAGACCAACGACGTGTGACTAGCCCATAATATAGTCACATTTTTTTAATTATTCATGGCACAACAACAATGAATTATTTAAAATTTTTTCTAGTCGTTTTACTGACGTTTGACCTAAACATGGAAAATAAAAATTTCAGTTATTACTAGGCTTTCGCGTAACCCTTTTCTAATGGATTTAGTCATAAGAGTATTTGTTTGCATATATAAGAGGTAATCTTGATTTTTCACCAAGAATTACTCCAGGCCTGCAAATACAGGATGCGGCAGAGAGGACGGACGTTTTTGTGATGGGTAGTACTCTCCGCCTCCGTCTACGAGAGAGGTGGGGAGGATGCCGTTTGACTCGTGAGGTCCTAGTATTATTTTAACAGTTGTCGTTATGGAGCCTTGGACGCCTATGATTGTTTCGTCCCAAATAAATAATGAGTCAATCATCTTCGTACAGCGTGAGTTTCGTCGCCACTTCAACATTCATCGGAAGAGAGCTGTTCCCTCTCGAAACACCATCCCTCGTTGGGTTGGATCACTTCGCAGGCGTGGTGAACTGATCAACAGAAGACCAAGACGAGCGCCGCGGACAGTTCGAACGATGTTGAACACGTTCGACAGGTCTTTCTTCGCAGTCCGACTCGATCTGCCCAGAAACATGCTTTCACCCCTGCAAATTGGCCATTGTGCAACAGTTACAGCTCGGAGATTATGCACAACGAATGAACTTCGCACGTGAGATGGAAGCACTGATCGATCAAAATGAGAACCTCATTTTGTTTATGAGTGACGAAGCCCACTTTCACCTAAACCAGCAGAATTGTCGTTATTGGGCTAATGAAAATCCGCAACAGTTTCACGAAGGACCGCTGCACAGCCCAAAAGTAATAGGTTGGTGCGCTGTATCGCAAACTTGCATCATTGGCCCTTACTTCTTCGGAGACGGTAATGGTCGTGAACTCAGAGTTCTACGTCGACATGATCACCAACTTCTTTCTCCCTGAATTACGACGGCGACGTGTTCCAATCCGGCGTGTGTGGTTCCAGCAGGATGGGGCGACCGCCCACACAGCCCGAGCATCCATGGACGTTATTCGCCCTCTCTTCCCTGGTCGCCTTATTTCCAGGTTTGGCGATGTTCATTGACCTGCTCGGTCTCCAGATTTATCCATATGCGATTTTTTCTTATGGGGACCCCTCAAGGCTAGAGTATACGCGAACAAGCCCCGAACTGTGGACGAATTGAAGGGCGAAACTCACGTGGAAGTCGCCCAAGTTGAGAGAGCGATGTTGGAGAGAGTCTACGCGAACTACCAAGAACGCCTCCAGTACTGCATCATTGATTTCGGCCACCACATGCCTGATGTGATTGCTATTTCCTTGTGAACCTGATTCCATCAATAAATTTGTTTTCGAGTAAAAATTAACTATGTTATGATTTTTTAAAACCGTCCATCCTCTCTGCCACACCCTGTATAACCACTAAGCTCTAATTGGTTTTTTCAATAAGGTGCATTTACTCTTTAGTAAATTATTTTTAGTTTTTTTGGCTAGGATAATAAATAGAATATTATATAAAAACAGCAAAAATTGAAAAATATACTAACATTCTAAGTTCACAAAATAACTGAAAGGCTGGTTAAGGGGAATTCCAAATTACAACATACTAGCACATATACACACACTTTGATCAAAAAAAGACTTGCGTTTAAATAATAGAATTGAAATTTGACTGCATACGCTGTATAATATATCATGGTTATTTACTTTGGCGACCAACGTTTTTTTATATTAAATGCACTTATGAATTAATTTTTTTCCACGCACAAGGATATCCTTTTGTGGACTGAAATGTATGAATAAATTATTATGATTATTATCGTTTCTATTGTGTCCATGCATTCATATGTCAAAGAAAAAGTGGAGACGACTTTTCTGCATCATGAATGCTATAAAAAACTTTCCCCTGTCTACGAAAAAAATATTGCTGGTCGTAAGGCAAGCAGGTCACAGATTGAAATAAAATCTCCCAACTGTTACGTTGCTTAATTAATTACAAAGTTGATTTGTAAACCGGCCAAGCGCCGCCGGAGCAAGTGGTTTAATTATCTACGTATACATTCGGCTAAAAATGAAAGTGAACATCTCACAGATAAGAAATTTGATAGTCCGGTTTTTAACTCGTATGGGATGAAATGGTGCCACTAAAGGCAAAAAGTATGTTTCTGAGAGAAAAATACTTAAATTTTCCTTCAAAAACCATACAGCCGTTCAAGCTGTAGCCAGTGAAATAAAAATTCCAACGTTGAGCTTTTTTATTAAAATATGGTAATTTGCCTTTATTGTTCATATTCGTACTTCTTACCATAGGGATCTTGGAAACAGTAAGAGATACTAAGTTGTTTAAATAAGGGCAAAATTGCGTATTTAGATATACTAGGTGACATATAAATCCGAACACCCAGTTTAAATGGTTTTATTTTAATAAAAGTTGGTGAATGTATTTATCTTACTGTAAATAACAAGTGAAAAAATTTTCAGCCTTATCAGTTGGACATTCCGGTTTTTATACTGCTTTTTTTTTAATTCACTAATGCTCTAAAAATGAATATTTCAGCCGCAGTAAAGAATCAACGTTGGCGGATTTTGGTTCTTGACATCCTTTACGATCGGTTACGATGCCTAGAGTACGGAGACCTGTACCATTTCGTCAACTTAGTGAGTTTGATAGGGGCCGTATAGTGGGACTTCGGGAAGCTGGACTTTCTTTTCGGGCAGTTGCAGTTAGAGTGCAAAGAAGTGTAGACACTGTGGTTAAGGGTTGTCAGGCATGGCTTCCAGAAGGCCGTACGCAAAGAGCAAGGGGTACTGGACGCCGCCGTAGAACAACAGACCGTGAAGATCGCCGCCTAAGATTATTGGCCTTAAGGGACCGTTTCTCCACTACCAGGTCCATTGCAAATGAATGGTTTGCAGAACACGGAAGACCTATTGGCATGCGAAGTGTTTACCGACGAATGAGAAGTTTTGGCTTGTTTTCATACCGGCCACACTGGGTCCTCCCTTTAACTCGAGAACACCGACGTAATCGCCTTGAGTGGTGCAGACAACGGTAACTCTGGGATCAGGAATGGAACAGTATTGTCTTTAGTGACGAGTCTCGATTTTGTTTAGGCATGCACGATGGTCGTGCCAGGGTTAGAAGGCGACGTGGTGAAAGGAGGAATCCACAGTTTTTTGTTGAAAGACATGTTCATCACACTGTTGGAGTTATCGTTTGGGGTGCTATAGCTTATGGTTCCAGGTCACCTTTAATCTTCATCAGAGGTAACATGAACGCGCAGCGTTATATCCACGAAGTTCTAGAACCCCATCGTTTACCCTATCTTGACACCCTGGCAGATTCAACTTTCCAACAAGATAATGCCCGACCACATGTTGCAAGAGTCACAATAGACTTCTTTCAACATAATGATGTCACAATGTTACCGTGTTCGGATTTATATGTCACTTAGTATAGTTAACAAAACGCCGCTTAGAAAGTTTCGAAATGCAACGTACGGGCAGGACTGAAATTTCCCGGAATCTTTCCAATTTTTCCCTAACTTCATTTGTAGTGGGGTTTCAAAGTGAATTGCACATTATCATTACCACTTTTTTTCTTTACAAAATGGCATAATTAGAATTTCAATATGATGTTTCGTCACTTGTATCCAGCATCAACTTTATTTTTTCTTATAGACGCTCTCTTAGATTTTTACAAAGGTGAATAGAGTTTTGAATTTCTATTCCAATAATGTATATTGCCATGCATGAACAGTCGTCAAAAACTAGGGACGTCTTTTTATCTATAGCCGTACAATACAGGGTGATCCAAAATAAGATAAAAAAATCAACCCCCCTTTTGAATTTTTAGATCTTTCATGAATTTTTTTAGTACGAGATACTAAGTTGCTTAAATAAGGGTAAAGTTGCGTATTTAGATAGTTAACAAAATGCCGCTTAGAAAGTTTCGAAATTCAAAGTACGGACAGAACCGAAATTTCCCGGAATCGTTCCAATTTTTTCCTAACTTCATCTGTAGAGGGGTTTCAAAGTAGCACAATTAGCACATTATCATTGCCACTTTTTTCCTTTACAAATAGCATAGGTAATTAGAATTTTAATATGATGTTTCGTCTCTTGCCTCCAGCATCAACTTTATTTTTTCTTATAGACGCTCTCTTGGATTTTTGCACAGGTGAATAGAATCTTGAATTTCGATTCCAATAATGTATATTGACATTGCAAAACCTTAGTTATTTAATAAGAAAGAATTCTCTAGGTAAGCCTTGAAATTATCAGATAGTAATTTGTTTCGTATACCAGATCTATCGTAAAATCAGTTTTTATTTTTCCTGACTCTACTTAAGATTCAAACTGAATTACATAATATTGGCATAGGCACCTTTCCTCCTCTACAAGATGGCGAACTCCACGACTTCTATCACCAACTTTGTTTCTCATATCGACGCTGCACTGGAATTTTCTACATTTAAATGGAACTGTCAGTCTCAAATGCAGTGATATATTTTCTTAGTTGACCATGAATTTGTAGATAGAACGAAAATTAAAAGGAAATAAAAAGGTGTGGTAGAAGATAAACAGGAAATAAAAATTTATCTATTTTAGCAACAATAATCATAAATGAGTATAGGTAAATCATACTAGTGTTCAAAGCCTTGTCCGTTATTTTATGGACAATGCGGGACTCTTCTCTTGTTGTGTTTTTTGTTCTCAGTCGTCCAACCTCTGTTACTATGTACAGTTTGAGCTTAGGTCTGGTATACGAAACAAATTACTATCTGATAATTTAAAGTGCTACCTAGGAAATTCTGTTTTTCTAAAATAACAAAGGTTTGGCAATATCAATGTCTGATATATTATATATTTTATAGAGAAGCTTTATTCCCCTGTGTAAAAATGCAATACGGCGTGAATAAGAAAAAATAAAGTTGCTGCCGGAAGCTTCATGTTGAAATTATAATTACGCCATCTTGTAAAGGAGAAAAAGTGGAAACGTTAACGTGCAATTTATATTAAACTCCCACTACAAATAAAATCATAAAAAAATCAAAACGGTTTTTGGAAAATTCGGATTTTTTCGTCTCTCTCCGGAAGTAGTTTCTAACCGTCTTGTTAGTTTCTTAAATACACAACTTTGCCCATATTCAACCGACTTCATATCTCTTAAAGTTTCCCAGTAGTGAGGGTCGAATTTGAAACACCCGGAATAGCAGGTATCACTTGCACTGAGACGAATCAAACAACACCTCAAATGTCAAAATCCATCAAGCCGTTTGGCCTGTAGCCCCTGAAATAGACTTTTTTAGATAAATACGTACGTACCCTCGCCCGCAGTACAAATCTTTCTTTCCGAGGCGGTTGGATAATAAAAATTATATTTCATGCATAATCCGTTTTTTTCGTATCACAAAATATAATACTTATGAGTGCTAAAAAATTATCTATTTGTTCAGAGCTTGTGAGAATAATGGATAAGAATATATACTTGTACAGGTAAATATTTTTACATTAGCCTTTCGTTGCGAAGGGTGTTCTGTTGATACGCCACTTATTATCACTCGTAGATTAAAAAGTAAGTTGGGCTCCCGAAAACTTTTGTATTCAGTGCATTGCTTGGAGTAATTTCAACATTGAGTGATGTAACTTCAGAAAAAAGTTGTTTGTATGCTACAAAAGAAACTATTGCAGTGTTGTTGATGCTTCGTTGACATGGCATACTGTATTATTCTTATAGTTACAATCCATCATTTCTGTCGGTATTATCTTCATATTATATTCTGTCTAGTCCCAATCTCCCCCATATCCTTCATAGGCAAGAGGTCTGTCAGTTTCACATTCAGTAAGCAGCATATGCGCGTAATAATGGTTTTCTGCCATAACTCTTACATTTTGGCGATCCCAAGTCACTTTCTCTTTTTTTAGGATGAAGTGATCTGTGCATAATATCCAATAAATTATTATTAGAATTAAAAGGTAGATGTAACTATATGTTAAATAGTTGGCTCCTTATGTGGCGATCGGCACCCGGTGCGGATATTGAAGGTGTCGTCACCCCACTCGAAATGGAGTCTTCACTTCTCTTCACAAGTTAGACAAAAATAGTTAAGAACATGTATAATAGAGAAAAAATGAATCAAGTCAGTCGAACATGTCTATCTGATATTCTTTAATTGTCCTATCGGTTGTCCAACTGGCAGCGCCGCCTCTCCCCAATACCTAACACGGTTAGACGCGGCAGTAATACCAGAACACTGGCTAAGAGGAAAGAGGAAATCTGTGATGTGTAAAATATTTTAATAGGTGCGTAGAATTACCGAGGTTGGGAGCGTATAACAACACTAACATTAAAAAATTGGGATGTACTCGTCCTCACCCCGCTACAACCCGATGATCAAGGCACTCCAAGATGAACAAAAATGTCCACTTGCCTGTTGATTAGCAATTCTAGTGTATGTGAAATCAACTGAATGTGGCATTGAGAGAAATAAACTGGGAGGTGTAAGGTGTTCCTGGTTCGCTCTAGTTCACACTGATAAACAGTTGATGCAAAGTCTTATATAAGTTGCTTACAAGCTGGAGAAAAACATTTTTTTTCGGATGATAGTGCTTGGGCCACAATGACAAAGAAACCAGTGGCGTACTTAGTCAAATCCCAACACACCTTGTTAAAACTTGATAGCACCGCCACTGGGATAATTTAGTTGTATATAACCAATACAGATAAGTCCCTCAAAGTCCACCGTTGATTCATAGAGTCTCATAAAAATCACTTGTGTAGTTTAAGAAAAATTAAAAACATATAAACTAAAAGAAGTGAACACACTGCTATTTCAGGAAAGACGCCTTAAAACAGATAAGCTTACATAAGATCAAGGGGAT
This sequence comes from Acanthoscelides obtectus, assembly GCA_963669975.1. Taxonomy (NCBI): domain Eukaryota; kingdom Metazoa; phylum Arthropoda; class Insecta; order Coleoptera; family Chrysomelidae; genus Acanthoscelides; species Acanthoscelides obtectus. The sequence goes on from CAVLJG010000005.1 coordinate 21,264,094, forward strand.
CTATCACAAACCTAAATAATGATATACATAGCAAAATTAATTGAAAAAAATAAACAATTGAAAATCAAAAAGCGCTCGAAATCAACAGGTACAGGTTATCAAGGATGCAACTACCATGTGTTGGATTCAGGCCAGGAGGGCAGTTCTTTCTTGTTTATATAAAGCTTTCGGAAATTTCCATCGGATTTTGACGAAACATTCACACAGGGTTAGTACTATACCGAGGACGGAAAAGCTTTCGAAAATCGCTCCAGTGGTGGCGGAGCGAGGGGCAAGCAAAATGCTTAAACTTCGTTTTTTGATGTTTCAAGGGGTCCTGAGCATTTTCGGAAGAAATTCTCTACTGGTTAAGATTGGTCGTTGTTTTTTTAGGGGGTGGAGGAGATACTATCTCAGTTTTTTTGGCGCTGGTATATTTCTATGATCCCAGCTTCACACCCATTAATAAACATAACATATCGTAGATTTCTCCGCACATTTGCTCCTGAAATTTGGAGAAATATCGAATGTACGTGTCGCATCTAGGTCGCACTTGACGAACACTACGAACTTACACCGGTGCCCACAAAATCCTGTCCGTGTCTGTCGCCTAATCTTACCTCCACACGGCTCGAGCTGACCAGCGTAGCATGACTGTCGTTGCCAGATGATCGACAATAGCAGTAGGAGGCAGAAAGGAATTTCTAGATTTTAGCATTATTAAATGAGTGGAGACTATGGTTTAATTGTACAAGCCTTCATCAATTCAACACTTCTTCTTGTATTATTCATTTTTGTACTTTTTTAATAATAATGCTTCATGAAGTGTTGCGTTGCGTAAGGAGTTCAGAGTCAGCCTACTTGACGTAACCAAACAAAAAAATACGGAAGAAAAACCATTAATACATCGTATCGATCAATATGAACCACCTCATGTATAAAAGCTCAAACAATCTGTATCATTCTTATAATATTTGGTATGAAGGTTTGAAATTAAAATGGCGGTTGCTGATGCATGGGTAAATCATTGTGCAACTTTTTTTCTGGCATGAGTTCGTTGCATGTCGACCCCTCAAAAATTAGTGAGTAAACTTTTTAGATTATTTACACGCATTTAATTAAAAATCGCAAAAATCCATTCAGTGGACCTGGAATGTTTTCGTATGTTCCGTGTTCTTACGCCTAATCGTACACTACTATGATATTACTTATAATTTAAGAACTAGTAAAGTAGATGTAACGGAGGCTTACCAAATACTCGGCCTTTTGGCATCTGTCCCATGCGGCTGCTGGTCACTTTTGCTGACAATGGTATAGGAAATTAGGTTCCATCATCTCACGTCGTTGAACAGATAAAATCTTCCTGTTAATGAACACGGACTTTGATAATGAATTCAATCTGCCTCTCTGCAGATATTGAATGACTGTTTTGTTCATGGTTAGGTCGATCAAATCTAAGCTACATAGATGATGAAGGTGTACTTTAGTGCATTGAAATCTAGCAACCCAAAACGAATAAAAAGTTACGCAGCAGGAATACGTAGAATGATGGCAGGTATTTGCTGAGATTCAGTAGGGAGGCTGTAAGTCACATGGTGAGTCTGAACTGTTGAACTGCCGCACCTACAGAAAGCTTGAAGAAACCCCTGTACACCTGATGATATCATGGTCTATCAATCTTAAATTTTATATATATATATATATTATATACAGGGTGACAGATAAATAGGTGTATAACATTTTAGGAGGTGATAGTACAGCCCCTTTGCTATCGAAATTAGTATATAATACATACCCTATATTCAAAGGTTGAAAAGTTATTGAACATTTAATTTTTTTTTAAAAACAATCCATATTTCAGAGTAAAAAAGTCGAGAGAGAAAAAAGTTGGCGATTAAACATTTGTTTTTTGTGGTTTTGGGTTATTATTTCAATAATATAATAATAATAAATCACTATTATAAATTAACAAAGATTCGAAAACAATACCAAACAAAGTATTTATTTTCACTCAAAAATGTTTAACTAAGAAAAACAAATAACGTTTTACAGTAAGTAAGGTGTTTTACAAAAAAAAAACAGTATACAAAAAAACGTACAAACAATTTAAATAACATCCTTGTTTCATAAGGAATCTAAATTGGTATGATAAGTGCACAAAAACTGTGTGAAACTAAACATAATGTATTGTAATACAACAATAGGGAGTAAATTTACCAATGGCTTGTCTCCTATTTTCACAACTCTCTGATTGATAAGAAAGTGTTTTTGTGAAAATAATGTAACTGTAAGCTATGGGATAGTTATTATTTTAAACTACGGTTAAGTTAAACGATTAGATTATTTACACAGTTGTAATTGTACTACAGAATAATAAAAACTGACCAAAAGTCAAGAGTGTCTATGGGCTCAGCGTACACCAGTGACTTCATGTGCCCCCATAAATAATAGTCACACGGTGTTAAATCTGGGCTCCTCGCTGGCCACGGTGTCGGTCCACCTCGGCCAATCCAGCGACAAGGATATTTCTCGTCCAGCCACTGTCTAACACCCAGACGGAAATGCGCGGGACAGCCATCGTGTTGGTAGATCATCTGCATCCTGATATTCAGAGGCAGGTCTTCGAGATACTCCCAGAGTTCGGATCTCAAAGAGTTTTCATAGGATTTGCCATTCAGGTGGTCAGGAAAAAAAACTGGTCCAATTAGATACGTATGAATGATTCCCATCCACACGTTTGCCGAAAATCTCCTTTGATGGGCTCTTGGCTTTACCATGTGGGGATATGCTTCTCGTGGGGCCCAATAATGTAAGTTGTAATAATTTGTTGCCCCTCTCTGTCAAACTTAGACTCGTCGGTCCACAATATTTTAGTTAAATAGTCGTTTTCTTCTTGATCCCGATGAAGCATGTATCGACAAAAATCAATTCTTCTTGCGGGAACTCCTTCTTCTAATACTTGAACCGGTGTATAATGGAAAGGGTAAAGTCTCGCCGAATGCAAAACGAACCAAACTTTCCACTGAGTTAAACCAAGCTGCTTTACTATAACTCGTGTAGACGTCGTCGGGTCTCTGCCGTAGCATTCCAGTATTGCCTCTCAATCTTCGTCGTCAAACAACCGAGATCTACCAGCATCATGACATCTCTCATGAACCTGTTCACTTTCCTTGACGCGTTGGTACATAGAAGCAAATACTCGATGACTCGGTATTCGCCGATTCGGAAAACGGTTTTCGTATACTCGCCTGGCTTCAACGGAATTTCCATCACTTAAACCACAACAAAACAGAATATCAGCGTATTCTTCGTTACGGTAACTCGCCATTATTAAAACTGATCGAAAAAGTAAAAGTACGTCCTACCGCGTTAAAGGTTGATATTCTACTAACTAACCTAAGCGTTAGTTCCCTTTCCTTGATCCGTCAGCTGTGTCAATTCATAACACACGCAGAGCTTGCTTCCGAGGAGCGACGACAGATTCCGAATACTTAAACCCGAATAACGGCACAGGGCACAAAAATAAAAAAAGGGTCGAACCATGAAAGGCTCTGTTTACCTGCTCAGTACAATGAAATGCGCTTAGCGGTCGTTTCTAGCAAAGTAATATTGTTTTGTTAAATGGTTTACTTACTGATATGTTATTATACCATTTTAGAAACCTAATGAAAAAAGTTTTTGCAGTTATTTGTACATTTTCTTTATTATGATTTTTTTGAAAAAAAAGACTTCTTAATGTGAAAGTTGAAAATAAAAATTTTCATTTAACATTTAAATGAAAATAAATACGTTTTCAGTAGTGTTTTCATATGTTTTTGAATTTACGAGAATTATTTACTTAAATAATAATCTGAAACCACCAAAAAAAATGTTTAATCACCAACTTTTTTTTATCTCAACTATTTTACTCTGTAATCTGGGTTGTTTTTTAAAAAAATTAAATCCTCCATAACTTTTTAACCTTTGAATATAGGGTATGGTATTACATACTAATTTTGATAGCAAAGGAGCTGTACTATCACCCCCTAAAATGTTTTTGACCTATTTACCTGTCACCCTGTATATACTTCACAAATTCATAAACGGACTACGATAGCCAAGTCCTTTGACGAAGCAATAGAATCTGATTGTTTGATCATAAAAGGTATTTATGAGCATAAAGATACTGCAGGAAAAAGAACATGATTTAGATTCCAGAATTTTAAGCGAAATTTATGAAACCTTCTACAATATCGAAAAAAATGTATTACAAAAATATAATTAGGTTATCAACACACTCATGCAGGTACCGTAAAATGCGGAAGCTAATTTCATGAAGTTAATTACGCGTAGTTGGTCACCATAAAATCGTTGCCTGTGGGTGAATTTATATGGTACATTCTGCGTGGGAATAATGTTCGTATCGTTGCGTTGATGTATGAAACATACATACTTATTATAGTAAGGTCACTTTGTACGTCCGCTCGAACCAGCCCTAGCGAGGCAGACAAGTGAGATGTTTTAGGACCGTATCGTCAGTCGTTCGGGCAACTGAAGACACAAGTGGACAAAAGTGACTTGTAACATAATCATTATATGGAGAAAATAGACTTTAAAAGTGTTTTATTGGGACTTTTTAATTTATTGAAATTTCAAATATTTAGTTTAATTAGGGCGGATGTCGCAATCTAACAAACCATCATTTTGCACCAATAGGGTACCAAACAGACAGTCAAATATACCCAATCAGCCTCAAGATCTCTCCGTCAAATTTTTGGCAGCAAGTAGCATCAAAGTATTCAAAACAAAACACTGTAAAATATGAAGTGACAGCTTGTCATTGACATGCTTTTAGTTTATTAAATATGATGAAATTATATAAAAATGAGCCAACATTTTGAGAAAATGCTTGATGTCTGAGTAAAATCCAGTTTAGCTGAAGGTTTCTCCACGTTTATTGCAACTTTTGTAATCCATATGTGATTATATTAACTTAACGTCACCTACCGTGTGTTTATAGTTTATCCTACAAACTTGGACTTCCAAACCTTACATGGAAAAACCTTTTCACTAAAATTTTTGTTAGGTGTTGCGTTTCATCACATTCATACACTTCTTTCCAGTTCCTCAACGACATTTTAACACCACTGGTCCGAAACTGTTCATGATTTTCAACAGCCATACATACAATTGCAGTTGCAGCTTTTCGATTTGATGAGCCAGTGTATAATCAGTCACAGCATCGGTGATGGTACATGTCACACTCAACATAACCACGTATTTGGGGGTTAGTGAAGATTCAACGTGTACACGACAGTGTAATATGTAATTCTGCACCAAGAAAATCTTGGAGGGCCACTTTTTATAGGGAAATTTGTTCTTTCAAAATTCCATTTTCCACAATTAAGAAAACAAGTGACTACAAAACATAGACTACAGTGACGTTGGAGAAGTAGAATATACCTCATAATATCGATTATCGATGACAGGATGGAGTGGATGCGCTGCCTTGCTATATTTCGCCACCTGAGAGGTGTACAGTATAGTCACATATCGTGGTTGACTGATTCTAAAGTATATGAACATGTGAATCATATACGCTAGAGCTCAACAATTTTATTACATTGGAAAAAAACTAAATAAAAATTCTGTTATATATATATATATTATTCTGTTGTTATGTTAAATACTGTTTCAGTTACTGATTTTGTTCATTTGTTGTTTTTGATTATTTATCATTTGCTATTATTTATTTACTCATTTTAAGTATATATACCTTTTTATCTCTTTTATTTTCAATGTCTTAAGAATTTTTAGCTCTAATGTGTATAATTCACATGTTAATCTATTTAAAATCACAGTCAACCACTATGTGACCATACACCTCTCAGGTGGCGAAATGTGGCAACTCAGAGTTGTCTTGCGATCGATAATCAATATCTGAATATAATTCGATTTGGCAACATCGGATCCTTCATTTGCTTGGACTGCTCCATGTTGTCAAACAGACCTGCTGAAAATTGAGGTTTTCCCAGGGAATGGGAATATTCGCATCGACTGAGTATCATAAAGCCTACCTTATCCAATGATATGTAGATCGCAAAGCCTGACTTATCGCTACTGATCTTCTTGCCGTAGGATTTGATTTTGACTACTTGACATTGAAGATTTTGCTTATAAAGGGTGTCCGCAAAGTTGGGATTTTCCTTTACACGACGTGTAGATCTTGAAAACATAAGCAATTTTTCTTAGCACCATATACACCAATGTCTTAAGGGAACCGAGATAAAGGGCTCTGCAACATCAAAAATATCTGAATACCGTCCTGTAGCCGCGACCCGCGATATCACCGACTGGTACAAGTGGGTCGGGGTCAGTGCGTCAGGTCAGTATGCAACCTTCCACCGACGGTTACGGTCACGCGTGTAGAGGTAAACGAACCCGTATAATCGATTGCGTTTCAAAAAAAATAATAATGGCACACTCATACACCAATAATGAACTCGTTGATATGTTGTTAATTTATGGCGAATGTCTTCAAAATGCTACAGAGGCTTCGCGAGTGTATGCAGATCGTTTCCCTAGACGACATCATCCAAGGCCCCGCAGATTTGTCGGGCCACTTGGAGGAATTTCGAGGTGGGCACAGTGGGAGGCCTAGACAACCACGAATGGTGCAAGTTGAGGAAGAACTACTGAATCGCGTAGACGAGAATCCCAACAAGCAAGCAATAATCCGGACTCGTTGAAGTGCATATTGCTGACAGACTAATCTACGTTAACGCGTAATGGGGTGAATAACTTTCGCAACACTCATGTTTGGTCAGTAGAAAATCCGCAGGCTGTCCGTCGGGCACATTTTCAACAAACATTTTCGGTGAATGTTTGGGCTGGCATGGTGAACGGTATGCTCATTGGACCATTTATTCTCCCAAATCGATTGGACGGGATGCAATACCTAGGCTTTTTACGCAACATTTTGCCTTCCTTGTTAGAAGATGTGCCATTAACTGTAAGACAATCAATGTGGTTTCTGCACGATGGTGCTCCGCCCCATTTTAGACGCGAAGTGCGTGAGTTTTTGAATGAATTATTTCCGAATAGGTGGATCGGACGTAATGGACCCGTAGCGTGGCCTCCGCGATCTCCAGACCTAACACCATGTGATTTTTTTCTTTGGGGAGAAATGAAACGCTTAGTGTTCAAAACTGAAGTGCATACGGTTGACGAACTTCGTCTCAGAATTGAACAAGCTGGTGCTTCCATTCGGGGGAGGGACTCCATTCTCAAAGCCTGCACCGATGCTTGGTGCACGCACCTGTGTTTTTGAATCAAACGGCGATAACTTCGAACAATACCTATAAAGTGCGTTTACCTAAAAACTGAAAACGCGGCACCACCGCCTGCGTCTGCTCGGTAGCGCATCAGCTGATTTCATTTTCTGTTGTAGCGGTATGATTTCGAGCAGAGACGTACTTAGCCCTTCTCGTCAACTGGAGAGTGAGTACCTTTCCTTTATTTTTTTTACTTGGTCGCCCATTTATTGCCCAGTATAAGATAGATCAGACAGACAACGTGGGCATAAGTTTAGAAGTTGCACTTACGTAACTAGTTACAAACATTTAATTCGCGTCAGTGATCGTGATTATGAACTCCTATTTACAGAATGACTTATATTCAGGATATCATATGAAATAGGGCCACTAAATTAACTGAATGTCCTGTCTTAGTCCATATATAACGCCGCGTCGCTTGGGCTTGCAGCACGAAATAGTAGACAAAATTCGTTTAAAATCCGATTTGTAGAGGTTTGCGCGCTTCAAAACTGACTCTTCATTTTTAAATATTTATGAACAAAATTTTTAAAGTTTGCTGAAAACAAAATCCTACAGGGTGTTATGTAGCCACTTTTCCATTTTTTCCACTGGGATCCTTTTAGAAAAATCGCGAAGTTCAACAAAAAAGTAAGCATTTCAACCCACCATAAATCTTGTTCAAAAACAAAATTTCAAAAGTGATCCAGTAGCACCCTGGGCCATCCATCGTCTTCTGAATGTACTGTATGGATTTCATTTAGAAATATTGAAAAACTTTCGAAGCAGCTTATTCTAAGAGCTCATGACACAAAATGCTGAAGGACCTATTAAAAGGAAGCGATTACCATGCTGAGATGTCAAGCTAAATAACAGCTTGTGGGAAATACACACCCTAGTGGCTGGAGCAACCGCTCTGGCGAAACTATCCGTTGTCGGAAAAACATTTGAATGTGGAACGCCATAAGGCTTATAAACTGAACATACAATATTTTCAGCCAGTGATCTTACTAACTTGATCAGTCTGTATACTATGATAAAATCTTCAAATTGTTTACAATTTACGTTGTGCTGATTTCTGACATACGGTGAAATAAGGGTGCTTCTGCATCTGCGTCAATAGCTAATTACCAGAAACGCTAAAAAAATTCAAATACGAGATGGACTTAAGCCTCATTGAATTGGTGTCCCACATCTTATGTGACAACTAACGGAATGAATTTTTTTATACTTGTTCGTGATTAATGAGCACATGCAAATTTTTCATAAAACAGTGCCACGCTACAGTTATTCAAAACCCTAAAATGTTAATCCCCTATGTTTGTCTGACCAATCAAACTACACGTGCTTAAAATTCATTATTACACAGGGCGTCCCAGAAGTCGACGTCAAGCTGGAAGCGGGGAATGATGTCAAGCTTGTATTACTGCTGGACGAAGGCAGTTTGAACATATTGATTTTGAATGTAATAAATACATTCACGAAATTATAAAAGTGGCGTTGCTATCTGTCTTGCTGCCACCACGCAAAATGTCCGTTGCTCTGTCTAAGAAAAATTGAAATTTGTATTAATGGGAGCTAAAAGAGTATCACAGAGTGTAGATTTTTTCGATCTTACCGATTCTTTTAAAGCCAATAATTTGACTTAGCTTATTTATATTTTTCTGATAACGATTGTGGCTTAACCTATCCCCCGTTTCCGTCGACTTCTGGAACACCCTGTATACATTTCGATAATATACATACTCCATTTACCTGCCTTCCAGGTCATACCTCGTTCGTTTCTTCTTTAATTTTCACATTCCTATACAGTGACCTACTACAATAGTCTGAAAGGTCCTGTAACATTGACAACGGTGACGTAGATATATAGGACATTAAAAAAAACGACAAATAACATCATGTTCGCTTGTCGTTTTGAGAGGCTGGTCGTACTTTTGGAAGCGGGAAGCCTACCCCTGTCGTTCCTGGGTTTGGCTGGTTTTGCACAGAGCCATCTTAAAATTTCGTATGCTACTATACTATAACTATCTAAAACTGTAATGACTCATCGATGTTCACGTGAACATCACTTAACTACCAGTAGTCGGCTGTTCATAGGCGGGGTATGAATGTTTAACATGGGTGAACTAGATTTGTCACATGCTTAATAAAGAGTGGTTTGAAACATATTGTAAGTAAAAAATTTGGGAATTACCTTTATTCATCGTCGCTTCCACTTACATCTGACAGTAATAAACTGTCGCTATCGCTTTCCTCGTTGAAATTGACTATAACTGGCTCTATGATGGTGTTGATGTGGTGGTCAAGCTCCCACATTTTTGTTTCTTCCTTCACAACATGACGGATAGCATTCCGCCAAGTTTCGGGCGTTACTAGCTGTATGGAAGTCTCAAGTAAAACCTTAACGTCTGGTAATTTGAAGGTTGTGTTATGGCGCGCAATATAACCCTTCACTTGAGCCCAGATGAGCTCTATTGGGTTCAGTTCATAGTGGTAGGGCCATCTCATCAGTCACGTAACTAATGTTCGCAGGTTTGTGCTGTTTAATTTTTTCATACAATTCCGCTTTCACACATGAATCGTCAAACGGGATTCCTTTTTCGTGCAACCATTGCTGCATGTCACTTTTTCGAGATCCCATAGTCGGTACACGTTCGGCTCGACGACTATAGTAGGAAGCATTATCCATGACGATCACAGAGTTGGGCCCAACTCGCTGAAGCACCCCTTGAAACTAGCTCTCGAAGCAGCTGGCATTCATTTCGTCATGGCAATCACCTCCTTTCTTAGAGACGAAAATCAAGTCACACTCTTCTAAAAAGCCACTATCGCTACCAATATGAGTTACGATCAATCTTTGACCTTTCCCTGACGGTCCACGAAGACCTGTTGACAAACCTTCAATTCTTGCTTGTCGGTTACTCACTACGCTTTTGTCTATCCAGGTTTTTTTAACTGTGTGACCTGCATTTACCCATGTCTCGTCCAAATAATAGATTTTTCTGCTTTGTCGCCTATATTCAATCATTTCGCGTAGGTATTTTCGACGCCAGGCGACTATTTCAAGTCTCTCTATCAATACTAATTTCCGATTACGCGTTTCGTAACGAAAATTAATTTCGTGCAGGGATTTCCTCATCACCTCGACGCTCATTTGGGGTATAATTTCATTTTAATTTAACGGCCTTTCGTCCCTTCAAATCAAACTTTGGATCAGTAGTAGCTCCAGTTTTCTTCTCTTCATGCACCACCCTGCGAATGGTCCACTCTGGAACGCCTGTCATACTTTCACAACGCGCGAGTGCATCTCCCTGCGACATAGTTTTGTTCAGATAATGGAACACGTTGAGCACGATTTCTTTCGCGTCCCTCTTCAGTGCTTTACGAAGCCGTCTACTTGTTCCCTGGCTTTCAGTACTTCCACTCGTGCCATTTGTACTCTCCATGGTTAAGTATAACCAAAACAGTAACCACAGAAACCACAACAATAACAATCACACAACAATTCTTATAAAAACACACAATATGCGATCGCTCAACGAAACACGTTCCGATGCGTTGCCGATGCCTATGAGTCTGCCGGTCGAGGCGCGTCTTTGATTTCATTGGTTCTACCGGCGGAGAACAATCAGCCATTATTTCCATCTCTGTCTGTGCTGTTGACCCCCGCAAGCCACGGAAACGACATACGTCGTACGCTATACGGCTGTACTGGAAGGAAGCCGAGATCGAGCTCTGATCACGTGTTGATCACGCGTATGAGTCATTACAGTCTTAAATGTTGTAGTATAGACTAAGCGAATTCTCTTAGAGCCCTCATTCCATGCGTAATTGGGCGTATGCGGGATTTTTGAGCCGTTTGGTCTCCTTTGTTTTGAGGTAGATTGAACATGCAGTTTCCGGTTAGAATTTTACAATATTACAAACATTATAGGAAAGGATCCGGTTTTATTTATCACTTTAATACTGGCGTTGTAACTCTTGCAGTTTCGAAATGTAAAGAGTACAAGAAAAACTCTTCCAAAGAGAAAGGTAGGACAATCCTTTAAAATTCGCTATTCGCTATTTTCCAAACATTGCATATCTATTATATTCGTATCGTTAGACATGGCTGACTATGTTAATTATTGTTTTCCGTGTAAATAAAAAGAGAGATAGAGAGCGTAACATGTTTTTTTGTGAATTTGTATAAAAGAATGAATTGTTGGGACCACTTTTTCCGCCATACACAAATCGATCGATGTGTGTCCTGTTACACAAAACGACAATACTTACTTAAATTAATAGGATATTCAAACAATTGCTCGAATATAGGATGGTAAATGTGGAATTGCCTGTTAGGAGAAAAGTTCACAGATCTGCCAGAAATTAGATGTCCAATCTTTGTCGCATTCTTTTATGAGATCCGTAGTAGGACTATGAATTGATTGATCAAGTTAGAACCCAAATTTGAGACAGAAAAGTTAAACTTTTTGTACGTTATATAATAAAAGGGTGTAACTTAAGAATGACGTTTCTGACAGCAATAAAGAAGTAAGACAGCATGATAGAAGACGTACTGTCACCCACGCAAACGAGTCGAGCGGTGGAGAACCTCTTCTTAGTTATGATGAATTACTGTATTTTGAAGCACTAAATCGGCCACTCTTCTCTCCGATCCACCGTCTTGTAACTCCGAATACCTGTATGCAAAGTGACTTCATCCGCAGAGCTTCAGACCGGATTTATCATACGGAAAAGTCGTTAATTTGTAACGGCTTGTAAGGTCGCGGAACATGCGTGTTATTGACAAGCTGTCGTGCCTTCCAACTTGACAAATTGTTCATAGTCCCTGGGTACAGCAATTCCGCAAATTTAAATTAATTTGGTCATCGTCATGCTTAATTTGTATAATCAATAGTTGACCAATATTTTGCGCTACCGCGAAATACTTCGAGTTTATCTCTTTCGGTTTTGCAACGACCTGCAAAACGTTTATTAAATTGTTGTGCTGTTGAAAACCCGGTACAATGTAACGTGGTTCACTGGTAGTGCATTTTGTACAAGGTGATTCAAAAAACAGGCGCAGCACTTCTAATAAAATAAAAATAGAACTCAAAACATAAGTCATAAACCCCCTTACCTAGGTACTTTGTGTTGCGGTTAGAATGTCAAATAGAAAATGTGCCTTCCCAGTAGTTCAAGATACTGTATAAGTGTATAGTTTTCTTGCCTGAGATTGTACCAATAGCTTAGAAACTGGAAGGTCTGGCCTCTATGGAAGAAAAAACTGGCATCAATTAAGTTGACTAGGTCCTTCCATGCAACGCTGGTATCAGTTCCTCAAAGATCAGGTTCGGCACGAGTTAGGCCCATTTAGAAAGGAGTTAAATTCGAACATATATAACAAAGGCGTTCAGTGGATCGAGCCAGTTAAATAGGCGCATACAACTGAGGGGTTGGTGCCAAACCGGCCAGCTCCGCTTCTCAGATAATAATTTCTTAGTTGGATTCTATTTCACTTGGCATTTTGCGTCGTTTTGAGTAAAAACGCTCTACAATGTCAAATATAAACTATAGTTGGAATCGTCCTTGTAATGCCTTGTGGCAAGAACCGGTCAGCTCCGAAGCTGTCCAGATCTTTTAGTTCATAGATGGAGCTGTTTTTGCAACTGCGCGTGGATCTGTATGTGTAGTGGTGCGTCTAGCATTATTAGACAGAAGCGAAGGCCAAGCTGTAACTGGAAAAGTCCCTCCATCTTGCAAATTCAGAAGCTATTTGTACCTTGCTGAAAGAAGAAAAATCAACTCTGGACAGAATGAAGAATCTCTTGAGGTCTTATACTTTAGCTACAAGCAGAACATGCCTTTACCACGTACTCCTTCTGGAGACGTATTCTATAATAGGAAGTTGTGGGTTTATAATTTTTGTCTTCATTTTTTGTATACGTTATTAATATGTACTACTGAAAGTAATGGGACATAGCTTTTTACCCTGTGACAGAACTTTTCATTTGAAAGAAAAAGAAAAACGTTAAAAAGTAGTTTATACGCCCAACGGTCGTAAAGACCTGATAAAAAATACTTCTCAGTCGTACAAGTGTGCCAGGAAAACATCCTGATCCTTAACTTCACCCAGCACTTCATTGATGCTTTAAAAGGAATGTTACAAACAGTAAAAGAGAGAAAATTGCCATATCAAAGTACCATATTTTAAATATGAAAAGTCTCACGTTATGAAGTGTACTGTATGCCACATACTCGTTACCATCAAACAAACTGTACCAGACACCCGCTGCCCATTAAACCAAAAAAAGCTAAAAAATGCTTGATTTTTAGCTGAAAGTATGTTCAAAAATGACCAGTGGTACTATGATACAGCATTTCAAGCTGTCGGACCGGAAATAGTTCAACAAGACAGTGAAGACGAAGACAAGGAACTTGAAATGATTTGAAAAACATTTCTTTTTTATGTTATGTTCAGTAATATTCAGAAGTTCTTTGTATGGAATAATCCAGCTGATGTATTTTGGGGCAAAAAACGACCAGCTCCAGACACTTCTTTTTGGTGTAGAACTGTTTATCGGTATCCTTTTCTATTCCTTAAAAAACTTACTCTCAGTTGGTCCGCCTTCTTACTTTAAAAAAGTGTTTTTTGTTATTACTGTAAAATTATAAATAATGGAGGTGACCAATTTTTGCACCAAACCCTGCAATTAGTCTGCAATCTCCACCCATTTATCAACGCCGCATTCTAGGAATTTCTCAATTTCTCCATCCGATAATGTTTTTGCGAGCATTAAAGCGATAAGACACCTTCAACGGTACCGGCCAGCGCGTTACAAATAACGAGTAGCAGTAGTCATAGGGAGACGAAACCTAGAAGCGGGACGACCTTTGACCATTTTTGATAACCCCGTTGTTTCAATTTTATACTCCTGTTCGACTGAATAGACCATTTCCAACGAGGATGTGTTGTACCCACTTGATATTGCATCGGTTGGCACGAGTATTCAGTATCTTGAAAAGCGCACACAAAAACTACCTAGTCTTCAAAATAGGTGTTCAAAGTTACCCAAGAGTACCTATTTTTGTTCGCTGGTAACAACGGAGAATAAAAAAAAAACTTTGCAATAAAAAAATTTAAAAGAGATACTATAAACGATAATTTTCATGAATTCCAACTTCTATTCTATTCGATTTGAACGATTATAGTAAGACATAATAAGGCTTCCCCTTCACACGAAAAATCATCTTCGGCCGACTTTTATATGTAGCAAAACCAATCCGTATGGTAATTACCTGATCTAGAACTCCTACAATAACATAGGCGCTAATATAAACGTGATGTCTTCGTCCGTCCGACCAAAAGACAGTCAACCATGACAGCTGTTTCGTGCTTTTTGACTACTCATTAGCATGATCTGGGTCCAGTTCTTTTGTCTCTGGACAAATGAACGAAATTATCGCAACTATCCTCGATACCGGAGGTGAGGTCTATGAAAATAAGACATCGCAAAGCGCCATCTATAATACCACTGCGGAAAGCCCATACCTGCCATTAGTTGGAACTATCAGGAACTCAGTTAACGTTTAGTAGCCCAGTCCCGCGTGACCGCTAGATGGGTGACGATTCTGGCTGTAAGGTAGATGTGGTTTACTTGCCGTTGTCCAGTTTATTCAACGGCAAGTAGACCACACCTACTTTACAATCTGAGTCGTCAGCTATCACGCGGTCATGCAGTGATTGGGGAAAACGTGAACTGAGATCCCTAACAGTCCTAACTAATAGCAGCTATGCGTTTTCCACAGAGGTCGATTCTGGTGTGATAGATGGCACCTTGGGCTGTCTTATTTCACATAAGCCCTAATACTGCTAAATCTGCCAATAAGCATGAACTTCTACTTACAGCTTTCCTGTCAATACATAAACCCACTAAAATCTCGAATTATCTGGGAACAGTAAACAAAACCGTACCTTCTGTTTCGATTTTCTGCTAGTTGCCCCAATAATTATCAATAATTATTATTTGGTGATATGTTCTGTTCTTAAGATTGTCAAAGTTACTGGTGGACAATGAGGAAGAAAACCATGAATTAGTGGACAGGATGAAATATGTTCTCAAAGTTGCCGGAAAGTTAAATATCTCGAAATTTTTTGCTTTTGGAGGCATGGAGGCATATT